>OU343219.1:49275382-49544509 GCA_910596185.1 Chrysanthemum makinoi | reverse complement strand
GAGCCCCCTCTTTAAATTTGCTTGCTCTTCATTCAAGGTGTTATTCAAGAGTTAATAATCGAATTCCTTTGGAAGATCAACCAAAATTTGTTGGATAACAGGTGCGTCATGCATGTCATCATGTGGTGTGATAGTCACGAACGGTTGTATGGTAATAGGTCCCACCACATCATCCTCCGACTCTGCAACCTGTTTAGGAACACTAGTAATATCATTAGTAAGAAAAAGAGAGCCAAAAGTGTTACCATTCTGTTTTGTAGCTTCTTCATGAGCTTGTGGACTTGATTTTTCCAATTGTAGACTCTTAGCTTTCATATTCATTAACTGCTTCTTACTTGGTTCCTCTTCTTTGCCACATTCAATCATCCAAGGAAAGGGATAAGTGGGTGATATGGTTCAACCACAGGTTTTGCATTAGGCCATATTTCCATAACATAAGTCCAAAATTGTGTTAGCCTTCTCGAGTTCGTGAGATCTAAATTCCTATTTCCTTCCTGAGTCTCTAAAGAAAGGTTATCAATGATTTCCATGTCATTATCAACCTCCACCTTATGCTTGTCATTCCTGGAATTATTCATCTCATCATCTTGTGGTTGTAAATAAGGTAGGAGTAAGGTATTGAAATGAGGTAAATCCCACATTCTATCGCATCAAACTTCCCATCATCAACATCTTGGTCCCCATTAGAACTATTGTTCCTATCCAAATCATTCATTTGTTGCTCAATAGTTTCAAGATCATGTTTCTCTTTTCTAATGATTGAGAAACAAATAAATCAGGTACATTATCATACTTAATAGCATCAAACTCTTCGAAATCAGAAATTGAACACTCTACAAATGAATGGTCAACTGGTGATTCATGATTATATACTATTGCAGGATACTCATCATAAGGTTCTGTATACAGATCATCTTCATCATACAAATACCATCCCTTCGTCTCTTGCTTCACAATATCGGATTCGAAGTGTTCTTCATCATTCGTACCCAAATTATATTCGATAGCTGGATATTCATTATCTAAGTACCTAATGCAGTCCATATCATTATAATTATCGTACCATTTTTCTTCACCGTATCTTGCATATTGCCAATGATAAACCCAACTATTCTTAATTGCCATGTCGGATTTCATATTGGATATATTTCTCCATAGTCATGTCATCAATGTCTTTCATGATTATCTGAAAAACAAAACAACCAAGAAAACCAAGGGTAGACCAACCCGAAGATAATAATAGAAAACTAAGAACGAGATTGGAATATGAAAAATAAAAGTTGCTAATATCTGCAGACGATACGACGTATATATAACAAAGTTAGTATATGCAGAAATAATAAAAAATGCAGAAATCAAATAAAACAAAAAAATGCAGAAAAACAAAAATACAAGCAATACAAATATATAACAAAGTTAGTAAATAAAAAGAAAAAGATTAAACTAAGGTTAAAAATCTAAATCAAAATACTAACAAATACTCAAATATTAAACAATTCACTCCCCGGCAACGGCGCCAAAACTTGATGTGTTTTGTTGTGTATAAGAAAATTATTATTATCAAGTTTTACATTTATATTTAGCCGACTTATCCTATAACAAACACTAACGAGCAATATACCCTATCAGTGTAGTTTAGTTGGTAAGTAGGGTGTCGATCACTAAGAGTAGAACTTTAACACTTAAATATCTACTAGTATTTGAATCCTAAAGTTAGTCTAATTAAACCCAATCTAATGCAAAGGGGGTTTTCAGCCTGAGAGACTGGCACGATGTTTATATTAAGAAAAACTAAAAGTAACAAGGCCATAGACATACACGTACAGATAAAAAACATATGACAAATAAGAGGCATGTCCGATAGTAAAGTAGATTATTTTTACTTAATTGCTTAGGTATATAAGATGAGTACTAATTCTGGTTTTTCTTGTTGGTTGTTCGTGTGAGCGTATTCTTCCCTACGTTTAGCTTAGCTAAATACCCTAGATTCAGTATTAAGTCTTATTACCGAAAAGCTCTATCACAGCTAATCCCGAATCTGTATTAAGTGCAAACTTAATGATTACTTAGTTAAATTATTTATCCCGTTAGGGCTTTCATCAACTATCCTAAGATGTTTATGAAGTAATTGTGGGAGGCGTATGGCAGCGAACAAGCCACGATAATCAAGAGGTAATCAAAGCATACACATGAACATCCAAATAAACATCAAATAAACTTTAATCGTTGGGAAAGCTTTTATTTAATGCGAGTCAAATGTTAGAGACAAAGCACGCAATCCTGATGGATTTAAAGATTACTAATACAAATAAAGTGAAATCTACTTATGAATTAAAAGCAGCGATAGGACCTACTTATTCCTCTCAATTCTTCTTCTGGTCGTGTCTAGTGTGGTCTGGTCGTCGCCTCTTTTCTGTGGAATTATCTGTATAAATTGCGTGTGTCGAATGAGGCTATTGTTCCATATTTATACTTCAAAACGGCAACAATTCGGCGTATCGGTTTACTCGATCGCCGTATCTAGGTAACTTCTCATGGAGTCCAAGATTATTTTATTCTGGAATATTTGTACATCGCCATATGATACGACGGATCTTCAGTATTGATACGGTGCATGTGTCTTCTAATCTTGTTATTTCTTGGTGAAGTCTTCAGGTTGATACAACGCATGTAGTAATAGTTGTGCGGCATATCTTGAGCAGAAAAGTTAGATCTCTGTGTTGACCAAGGTTTCATATACGGCACATGAAAGAATTCCATGCAGCGTATTCTTCAAATTCAAGCAATGGTCTTCACATTCGTCTAAGTGTTGATGTACGGCCATATCTATCTAGAATGATACGGCGTATCTTCCATCAGTTTAGCAGACTTTACCAATATGATCCGTTTTACTCCATTTTACGTCCAAAATAGCTAACTTTCACTAAATGCTTGTTTTCAACTAAGATTTACAAAAGTAAGCGATTAAGTATCAGTTCTCATATAAAATAATACAAAACAAGCAATATATAGGATAAATGATGCCCATAAACTGTTGTTATTTGATATTATTAGTGTGTAATGTGTGTGTTTTAGTAATAGAATTCTCTAGTTTCTTTCTCTTCTTTATCTCTCTAAAACGCCTCATCTCAAGTCACCATACTAAGCTTATACGTTCATATGTTCGTGTGTTAAGGTTGATATCTAAGGTCCTACAATATACAATTACACTTATGACGTTGTGCCCTCTAGGAGATCTAGATAACTCATATTCAAAGTTCATTTTGATATGACTTCACTCCCACACCGAGATGCCAATAAGTCTTAACATACCGAAAAACCATTGATACACAACTTTCACTTGTAAATAAGAAAAACATCTCTCGACATAGTATCTAGTTGATCTATTTATTTCATACCACTAGTACAACAATCTAAGTCATGATACATTCTAGTATGGCCAAAGTAATTTGAGTACTTATATCTATGAGCTTCACCCGATATTAGCAAACATTGGAAACTAGAATCTGTAATTAGACATTTGAAATTTTCATAGAGGTACATACCCAATTAGACACCCTTCCTTGATGTTTCACCATTAAGTTTTCACTTTCAAGGACCTTTTTTTAAAAATGGGTTTACATCAATCATAAAACTCGTAGTGATATTTTTCTAAAATACTCATTTTGATGTGTAAAAATTTTTCTGGTCAAACTTTATCAAGACTTTTGCATATTAAGGAGTGGCTAAACGTTAACTTTTGTGAAATTATTTTATATACACCATGTTTAAAAATTCATTTTACTAAATTATAAATCTTTCGAGGTCGCATCATGTTACATAACTATTAATTTCAAACAAAGAAATATCTATTACTTGAAATACTGTTTTGGTCAAATTCGTATAAATACTTATCCAAATAAAGATTTCGAACAAAATTTTTATTTATGCCTCTAAGAAGAATATCGCACAATTCCGGAACAAATCTTAAAGAACATCCATCATGCCTTTATATCACTTTACACCACAAGAGGTTGGATTTTGTGTCACTAGATTTTGGACCATAGCGTGGATTAGGCCCGCACTAGCGAAGTTGTAAATCATCACGAAGTTAAGGTTAGAGACTTCGTCATATTGAACTCGTACTTAGATTCATTGTACCTCACCAGGTTATCAAAAAGGGACAGACCAATATCATACAACCTAAAATCTCCTAATGAACAAGTAATACTTATTCTATGAATCATATTCCTAATTGTAAGGAATGACTAACCTGCGATTCAACGAAGTCTTCACTATAAGAAGTTCATATTGTTGACCTATTATGTCTTATGGAAGAACCAGCTGAAAACCCTCATTAGGAAGGTTAAATACCTTAGACAAAGTAAGATTCTGATCGTAAAACTCGTTGAAACCCAAAACGTGAATCTAAAATTTGTTGCAAGTACCAACACCTCTTCTCAAACACCGCACTATTGGATAACACAAATTGAATTCCGGGATGGAATTCTTTTAAGGAGGGTAGACTGTGACAACCAATAATTTTTCAGAATAATATTTTTACTTTTTGCCCTCGACTTTTCACTTTAACTTTTTACGTAAAAGATTTACTGTACAGCCGGGAAGTTATCCCGCATACTTGAAATGCATTTTCTGATGATTCTAAAAACTATTAAGAGCCTTTTTCTGTGATTTATCATCATGTTCACCCATGCCATTTGTGATGTGGCATGAGCACGCTTAACTTTAACCAAAATCCTGTTTTCAGTTAACTTATAACATTTTTACCAAGAAGTGATCCCGTGTACAACTAGAAAACATCACACGACGAGTACCGGCACGAGTCTAGATATCATTTGCATACAATGCATATCATGACTTTTATAAGTTCATTTTACGGGTTTTTTTCATTATTTCATGGTTTTTATTAAAACCTGCATTTATTTTTAAATCCTGTCTTTTATTATCAAACTTGTGCATAACCTAACTAGTAGGCTCGGGATACAAAATAAAAACCCGACACTCCACTCCTTTTCCTTTTGTGGTTCGACCGGTCCAACTCAAAACACAAGCAATCCTACATCGCCTATTACAATAAACCAATGGTCATTTGATTTCCTATTATTACAAGCCACCACCATATCTCACAACTCAAAACCCTAAAACAAAAAAATCATTTTCTCTCTCTTTCTCCCTCCTCCCTCCCTTGTGGGGCCGACCCCAAGACAAGACCCTTGGTGTTGTCGGTTCTGATTCTTGATGATCGGGTTGTACTTTCGTGATCCCGGGTTCATGCTAAAGATTTTGGTGTTGTTAGTTTTCCATAGGGGTTGTTTTGATCTTAATCTTTCCTTAATCCTCTACTAATCATCATTAAGGTAAGTCAATCTTTACATAAAAAGATCTATACTTTCTTAATCCTTATCATTTCTACATCTTAAAAGGACGAGTTAATCGTTAAATTTCTCATTAAAAAACTATCTTTTTATGTATATATATTTCGACATATATGAAATATTTTGGGGAAAATTGTATCACTATGTTTGTGTGGTTTATTTGGTTACATAAAAGTGTTAAAAGGGTATTTGATATAGCTTAATTGGTCACGTAGCTTATTAGCTTATTTTCGGCTTATTGGCATATTTTCGTATTATTATGGTAACAAAACATCGGATATAGCTTATCTGATTTTATTATGAACTAAAGCTTGGAACTTTGATGTCAAGTTAGCTTTTTTGAGCTTTTTATTGAATAAAGTTTAAATCTTTGGTGTCAAGTTAGCTTATTTAACCTTATTATTTAATAAAGTTGGAATCTTTGGCATCATAGTAGCTTATTAGAGCTTATTATGGGATAAAGTTTGAATCTTTGGTTTCATGTCAAATTTGTTTGGTTTATTATTGGAAAATGGTAATTTTTCTTATATTTGGCAAATTAAGAATAAACAAACGGGTCATGCTCAAATTTTGTTAGAATTTTACACTTACAAATCTTCTATACATTCTATTAAAAAAAAGCAGTTTTAGCTGATCTCATATTAACTACGTGTCATTCAGTTAGTAACGAACTAGTTATAATACCCGTACACGCACGGGATTTTGACAAAAAAATTATTCTGTATTAATACTGAATATTGTGTCTTTAAAAATAATTGCATATAATTATATAGTTATAACTTTCGTGCACGCATGAAGTTTACACATAAATAAAATTTATTTTTTAACATTTTAGTTCAGTATATACACATTTAAGAATTTGCCCATGAAAATTGTGATATAAGTACAACTAATACTTATGCACGAGTTTTTCATTATGCATTAATATCCATTATAATTTGATAAAATATTTGTAAAAGTTTCTGTTAGGTAACTGAAGATTTAATTTTATTTAGCTGACAAATATTTTGATGTTGTTATTTAAATTTCACTACTGATATTATGTTGTACACATGATGCAAGTTTAATAGCACATAATGAGCGTTGATAAAATAAAGTATACTCATTGTATATTTATTTTATATTAAAGTAACCCGTGCTTACAATTTGATAATTATATTCTCGCTTTTAGTAATTTATTTAGCCGTATTTAAAATGTAAACTCGTGTCCACATAGGTTAAGCTTTTAAAAATGAAATAAATGAGTCCTTATTAAATGTATATAGTAAAAAAATTGATACTTTTAATCTTATGCAAATTTGTATGTTGTTATTTTAAAACAACATATACATTGTATTTTTTAAGATATAAAGTATAAAGAGTATAAAGTATAAGGGGGTATTTGTTTGTAATTCAAAGTTTTTAAAAACATGAAGGTTTATAATATTACACTTAACTTTATATAATTTTTAAAAATTCAACCACTAAAGTTTTATTAATTACCTCCTCTATTTTTAATTTTTTGTTTTCACAAATTTGACACCTATATTTTTATGTATTTTTTTTATCAACCAAATTTCTCAATCAAATATCTTAAAGTTTGACCAAAATCAATTTAATTTTGACTTTTGTTAACCAATCACATCACACGATTTTGCTTACGTGGCGAAATCGAGCTCTCCTATTGGCCCAATTGTTTTTTCAATAAGAATAAATTGACAAAATTACTCTAAAATGATGTAATTCTTTTATTATATAAAAGATTAGATTTTTACTTTCTTAATCCTTATCATTTTCAAAAGTGAGTTACAGTGTCTTTAGCAAGCTTCTTGAAAACAAGAATTTAAATTCTAAATCTATCATATCTCCTTATTAACAACTTTGATTTTGTTTTGGTTAGTCTAATTTTGCCACAAATCCACATCTCCATTCTTCGTGTTCCTTTAAAACTATTCTTTCTCAATTTCATGTGCTTCATTTCGTGAGTGATTGGGTAAGTTTATTTAGGGAACATAATAACTTTTTTATAGTGTTTTTGAAAAGCAACTAAATACCCACATCATCAGTTGCTTATACTTCCAGATTTCTTCATTTTTTTTTATTATTATTTTTAAGTGTTAGGTTTGGATGATTTTATTTTTGTTCTTGATTAGTTTATGCAATTAGGTTAAACACATAATTAATAAACAATAATAAATAAAAGGAATAAAGAAAACTAACCCTCGTAGTCACCCGCAAGTAATAAAACGAACAAGAAACCAAGTGTCTAAAATAAACACCTCTATGAGTCCACACACAAACACTTAACACAAGTACGTTCGATAAAGCTAGTCGAGAACGTTTAACCAATCAACCCTTGAATACTTGAATACCACGAACAAAGAAAACCAAAAACCTTGTCTTCTACTTACTGTCTGAGAACCACAGCAACACCGAAAACCTTTTGTGTCTCACGATATTGGACAAAACGTGTTCGATATGTTTGTGTATTCTGTCCTAGAAACAGAAAACCAGAAACCACCTTTACTTCCTTACAAGATCGACTAGGAGCAAAGCAAAAGCACCTCTAAACGAATCTCTAAACAACTTCTTGGATCAAATTGATGCAAGCGATTAGGAAACAATAAACCAAACAAAACCTAATCAGAATTGTGAAAAAACCGATCGAACAAGAACACTAGAGGTTGAATCGATTTTGGCACAAGTTTAGAGATAGAATCGTGAGTTTAGATGCAAGGGTGTGTTTGTATTTATAGGATAGGAACCCTAGTTGTGCTTGGACTCAAAACTGGAGCTCCAAGTAACCAAATCCAAACACCGCCGATCGTCCCATTGGTCTAGGCCCAAGGCTACCACAACCGACCCATATTGAAAAGAAAAACATCCAATGGGTCGTGTATAATGATCGGATCACATGCATGCCAAACGGGTCGCATATTATACAAGTAGTAAACATATTATACGTACTCTCGTGTTTAACGTGTGTGCCCCCATAGGCTCACACACTTCTAGTTGTTTCGTGTGTTTCAACTCCCACAAACCAACAATAACATCATGTGTCAAAAAATAATAAGAAGTTGTTGTTAATGCTCATTTCACATGGTGGTCTTGACATGGTCACACAATCCGCGACACCTTCACCCACCCGCAATATGTTAATTCAACCGTGCTTTAGTTTTCACCCGCAATATGTTAATTCGATTGAGCTTTAGTTTTAGGTGTTTATCATGGTTTAGCTTTTTTAATCTTTAATCTTGGGTTATTCCTCAAGAAGAATAGTTTAAATTTAATTAAAAAAAAAAAAAAAAAAAACTTCGATGTGGGATAACCAAAACCCAATTGTTCCTCACGGCTTATTCGATTTTGGTCTAAAATGTTACGATATAATGGATAACAAATATATGTAAACTAATTACTTGGACAAAAATCATAGGTGCAAGAGATTAGACATACAAGAGGATGAGAAGGCATTTTCGATTTGGGATACGAGCCAAAATGGATTTACGAACATTTTGGTTATTATACAAATTTTTGATCATAACTAAGGTATATGGTACTAAATTGATTTGATGGTCTCAGATTATATTCTCAAAACAAGATCTATGAATAAGGAATGAGTTTGTGTTTTATTTTTTTTGGAAAGATGTATGTGTAGTAATAACTTTTGCCACAAATCTACATCTCCATTCTTCATGTTCCTTTAAAACTATTCTTTTTCAATTTCATGTGCTTCATTTCATGAGTGATTGGGTAAGTTTATTTGAGGAACATAATAACTATTTTATAGTGTTTTTGAAAAGCAACTAAATACCCACATCATCAGTTGTTTCTACTTCCAGATTTCTTCATTTTTTTTTTATTATTGTTTTTAAGTGTTAGGTTTGGATAATTTTATTTTTGTTCTTGATTAAGAGACTCTTTATTTACATCAATTCAAATTCTGCGATTTTTTAACAGGTCAAATGCTGCTTAATCTCCATTTTAGTCATTTGTACGTTCAAGAAGGTATCACTGATTCTCACTTAGGTTTATCTGTCACCGCACAATATTTTTTTAAAAGGAACATATTTAAGGCATAACCATTTTTTCTTTATGATTTCGAATTGTGGTTTATGGGTGGGTTATATAGAAAGTGTGGTTTCTTCAACTTTTTCAGCTGTGTAATTTTATGGGTTCTTCATTAGGTGGATGGGTAAAATGCTTAACTGAATTAGCATTTATTTTGGATGATGAAGTATATACAAGTAATGTAATTGGAGCTTTCTGTTATCCCTTGCTTCTAACTGCTTTGCACTTAACTTTTTTATAATGCTCATTTATGTATATAATAATATAATGTTGTGTGTAAGCCAAATTGTTCTTCTTTCCTTCCTATTTTTCCTTCACACTAATTGTTTGAAAACTATTTTGAAACACCCTTGAAAGCATAATTAGCATAACTTATTAGTTGTGCAATTATGAGGTATCCCTTATAAAAAACATTGTTAATCACATATATTATAGCTTTTCATACATTTGCAGGAGCTGCTTCACTTGATATTCTCACTATACAGCTAGAAGGAACAATACCTATGACAGGTACTTGATGTATTCTGTATTTTATGCTTTATATATATAAAATTCTAACAAAACTTGGTCATGTAAATGTGTGACAACTCGTAATTTCAGGTCATTTTACAAACTTGAAAATTTCACTATTCATCTCGGGAATTTACTATTCATCGGTTACTATTCATCATTTTCGAAGTCGATTTGATATTTTGAAAGGGTATTTCAAAATTTTACTATTCACGAAACACTATTCATTCCCGGAAAAAATCACTATTCATGAGTCACTATTCATCATTTTTCGTAAACTAGTTTTACGAGTATCAAATACGTGTAACCTTAATGGTTTAGCTGCGAATTCATGAACATATCATCAAGGACATTTCATATAGACTAGGTTTAGTCTACATATCATTAGTAACATCATCATCATATTAGTTCATGCATGGTTTTGCATGTTACATTAAACGCATAATTTCCTATTAAATAAACGCTATGGCGTAATCATTTATTTTGAACATTTGATCCGACACTTCCAAAAGTTATCCTGATATATTTTTATACTCATATTAAGATTATAAAAATAATATTATTAGTTTACTCGGTGTTTTAAATTTATTTTGTATATAAATTGTTATATTTATATAATTACGACGGTTTTCGTAAATACTACACGATAAATTATTATTTCACTCAATTCTTGCGAGAAATGTATTTTTATAATTTTTATGACTTCAATATATTTTATTTTGATCCGTTAAAATTCATTTTTAGCTAACGCTACCCTAAATGCTTAAATATGTACACAAGTTACCAATTATACTTAAACAATTACACTTATACTAATACTTTTATATACTTAACTATATCAAAATACACTAAGTCTTTTTGTGTCATATGTATGTCGAAAATCATGGATGACTCACACAACTTTTAGTACTAAATATCTCATGTACACTTATACTTACATAATTATAATGATATTCTAATAATAAACATACAACATAATATCTTAAGGTGAAAAAAAAGACATATACTCTCTTCATCCTCTACATAGCAACCGGCCATAAGGAGACCAGGACAAGGAGATCATTTTTTTTTCAAGTCAAGTAATTTACACAACATTAGCATACTCTTAAGCAAGGTTTTGGAATAAAAACCTAGGGTATTTAGGATAAACCCTTGCTCTTTAAACCTCATCAATTAACTAGTAAGCATTTCATGATCATTTTCATCTTTCATATTCATATTATGGTCATTTTATCATGCTTAAGAAAAACATGCAAGTTATATGGTTATCTATACCACTTTAATTGTTTTTAAGTGCTATAAATTAATATATATCATTCTATAATTATCCCTTGAAACATATCATTTTTGATGATGTCTAGCAACCCATGACACCCTAAGAAGGTGTATGGTAGGTTTAGAATAGTTTTGGCGTTGGTTTGAAGTGGTTAGAATAAGTTTTACGCGAGAAAAACTCATTTCGACAACTATATATAAGGGTCTGACCATTTCTGTGAATTCTGGAAATTTCGACAGTTGATAAAAATTTTTGAGCTAGATATTTAGAAAATATACTTTAAAACGAAAACGTGTCCGCTTGAATGGGTTAAAACGGAGTTATAACGAAGAATTTATGCTATTTTCAAGTTTAACGACGGAAACTATAATTTTCAGAAAATTCAGCATGTTGTCTCGACTTTTTACGAGTAAAAAACGAGTCTTAAATGTTATTAAATGAGTCGACTTATCAAAAATATATTAGTATACTTTAACAAGAAGCTAAGGACATATAAAACGTAGAAAACGGACTTGTAACGATTAAATTACATGCGTTTAAACAAGATTGCCGTAACTATTTTATATAAGCATAACTAATATATTTTCTAATAGACAAACATTACGGCCGCGAATGACCATGTTGAGGGTCGTTTTTAACATTGAAGGAATACTTTTTATAAAATGATGTCTTCTAGTAAAAGTAAGTTCGCCTAGCCTATTTTCTAAAACGTCCAACCGTTCGTCAAACGGAGTTGTAACGAATAAAATACGGTAACACAAACTTTGCCGAAAACCACCCTTAAACAATATTTTTGGTACAACTATCCTACTTTACCTATGTTTTTCTCCATGATTGAGACCTCTATGATAAAAACTTAAAAGCTAAAACTTTGAGATAATGATACAAGCTTTCCAAAACCGTTGAGTTTGTTTCCTAACACTCGATGTGCACCATTTTACGACTAGCTTTTCAAGGCCGTTTAGTCACTTTCATGAAATTGTCAAATGACATTGTTTTACGAAGAAAAGTTATAATTTCATAATAAATCATTAAATGATTATCATAGGATATCATTTCAACATAAATACTTGTAAAGTAATTTATAAATTGTCAAGACGTTATAAGATTATTCTTCGACGATAAACGTTATTTTCAAAAATTCACAAGTGGTATAGATATCATACGAATTGCATGCATAATATTACATCATAACTTATTATAGAACATATCATTCATAATAGGTCACGGTTAGAGGTTGCGCCTCATTTCAGTATTGCTATTATATCATCATGATCATTGCAACAGGTGAGTTTTCATAGCCCCGATTTATTCAAGTTTATACTTATTTCAAACCTACGGGGGAGAATACATTGCACATCATTTTTATTACGATACCAAGTATATCAAATTCATTACATTGCTTAAGTTACTTCATTGCCAATTGAATGTCCCCATTTCATAAATCATGAACCGTTAATTCCCGAAGAAGCGAGGGTGAGTGAATAGATCTATTGAGGGTGACTCCTCCATCCGGGTTGGTGGTCCAAACAGGTCAAACGGATGCATTTCATTTTTATCATTATTGATTTGTTTGGCAAAACACTCTGTTGGGGCGAACATCATGATCAGTCCAGCTTCGGTGTCATGTGCTTAGAGCAATTGTAACATTTTATGTGACATATTTGTCATACATGGCCTATACTTGTGGTAGTCGTATAAAACGTTTTACATAAACTCTATGAACTCACTCAACCTTTGTGTTGACACTTTTAGCAATGTATTTTCAGGTAACTAAGGCATTCACTTCATGGCATGCATGAGGACTTATCATAGAGTCGCGGTGATGACGCGTCTAACATGGATTTATACATTTTTAAAACATCGTTTGACTTGTACCAAACTTATTTCCGCACATGTTGATTTTCATTTGGGACCTATCTTTGTAACTCTGAATGTTTTTAATATATCAAACGATGTTCTTTTCAAACGACACTTTAGGTCGTTCAATATAACTGTGATTGTGGTGCTATGACAGTCAATCCCCAGGAATTCCATTCCGCTGCAAAACAGGTAATTTGGGGGTGTGACAAAATGTATAAAAATCCAGTCCGCGACCTCTTTTGCTTTATATAACAAATATTGGACACATGTTATGCTTTATATATATATATATATAATTCTAACAAAAATGTGTTAAAATCCAATTTGCGGCCCCTTTTGCTTATTGGGTCATGTAAATTTATAAATATCCAATCCGTAGCCTCTTTTGCTTATTTTGTGACATAAATGTAAAAAAATCCAATATGCGGCAACTTTGGCTTATTTTAATGTAAAATGTTTAAAAAGTCTAATTCGCTGCCACTTCGGCTCATTTTGATGTAAAATGTTACTGCAGCCATTTCAGCTTATTTTAATGTAAAATGTTTAAAAAGTCTAATCAGCGGTCACTTCGGCTCATTATGATGTAAAAGTTTAGAAACTCCAATCCGCGGCCACTTCGCTTCGGCTTATTTTGATGTAAAATGTTTAAAAAGTCCAATCTCCGGCCACTTCGGCTCATTTTGATATAAAATGTCCAAAAAGTCCATCCGCGGCCACTTTGGTTAATTTTGATGGAAAATGTGTAAAAAGTCTAAGGCGCGGCCTCTTGGGCTTATTATTGAATTTTTGTTCTTATTGAGCTTATTATGAGTTATGATGGATTTTTGGTTTCGTTTGGAGCTTATTTGGGTAAATTTTGGTCATTTTTTAGTGTTTGGCAATTTGAGCTTATTACTTTGTCGTTTTTGTAAAATATTCCTTAAGCCAACTACTTGGGGTATTTTATAAAGTTTATATATACATACAAATGGAAAAATTTGTCGTAAAGCTTGTTCTATCATATAAAGCTACTACATAAACGTATAATGGTGATACAAACTTTTATAAATGCATATGCATCATTTCATTGACACATAACATATTTCTAAGTCACGTCATTAATTGTTAGGTCGTGGCCCGGTACCATTGCAATTTATTTCGTGATCAGCTATTTTTGTAACATTCCATTCTCTCAAGGGGAGTTCATATAGAGATCATTGTAACCTTGAATCATTTATCGAATGATAACTTTTCAAAACGTCTAATATAGAGGTCATTCTCTATAACTCGAACTTCGTATAATGAAATAGCACCCTAGAGACATTATCTTCCACTGCGATCCATTTATTGGGGTGTTACACGAGTAATTTAAGTAGAAGTTAGGACTATATTATTATTCCACCAATATTTCAAATGATATTTTATAAAACAAATATTATGTAAGAGGCTTTTATGAAACCATCATTATTTTAGAGAAATTTTTATGAAATATATTAAAATAACAGGATGGGAATACATCTCTAATAGTGTTACATTTCTAATAGTGTTCCATCCCGTAATTTTTTTCTTCATAAATGTGTATATATACAAGTATTTAATATGCTAAGAAAGTTAAACAAATAAACTATCATAACCAAGACGTCAAAACACCTTGAAGATGACACTAAATGAACACATCCACAATCACCACTAAATATTGAGTGAGCATACCTAACATAATTTTGTAAGCTACACGAAATCAATTATAGAACTTACCTAACTAATACCTCTTATATATTCACCAAATCTCATTAAACTTTTAGCGTTCTTTTCATAGATCATATAGTGATTCAAAAAAGACTTTGATATGAAGACCTTTCCTTTGCTCACTTTGTTTCTTCTTGTCCTTGTTCTTACGTCCATGGATCAAGGTAAACTATTTAATAGCTTTTTGTGTATTATGTGAATGAGTTTATGTGTGCATATTATATTGTTATATATGACGCATATACTTTCGAATATGCATGCTTTACATATTGATGATGACTAATTTATATAAGTGACCAGGCCAATTCGTATACGTAGTTTGGAACGTGCAATGTATGTCAGTTTCACGTTTAAATAACTTAATTTTTTTTTCGAACTTAAAAATACTTTTTTTGTTCCACCAACTAACTTATATATAAGTTTTTAGTACTTTAATCTTTATATATAATTCAAGATGACGATTACCTTGATCGAATCTAATACTAGAACCTTTTTTTGTGTGTGTATAGATAGCAAAGCTGTCGTTGTGAGAGGCAAAAATTTACATTGTTACCTTGAAGATCGTGGCGATAAGTTTGGGGTGTTTTGTTGCGAAGATCGGGATAAAAATTATGACATCGTTGGTGATTGTTGGAATCGCTGGAAGACTGTATGAAACATTGTCATAAATAGTGGTTATAAGGTCTGAACATTAAATACAATAAGTATCCAAACATGTGGTTATAAGGTCCGAACAATGTATACAATAAGTACAATAAACGTACACTAATATATATATATATATATATATATATATATATATATAGTTTGGATAAAATGAAAAGTGTATTACAGTAAAAAAGGAAAAAAAATGTTATAAGTGTAACATATGTCATTTAACTAAAATGTGTATTATAAACATTTAACCACTTCTTTTTCAATTTCTCATTTAATTCTATTTAACCTCTCATTTTAAGTTTTAATTTGCTCATTTACCAAAACTAAAGTATGTGCTCATGGATGTGCTTACTCCCACCGTGAAATTTGTTGGAAAATTTAGTGCACTTGTTGGATTAGTTCACACCTTGTAATGGGTTAGGAGGTATGGAGTGTACACCCATAAGGTCCATGAACACCCTTACTCTTATAGTGGTTTGTATTGGTAGTACTGGTGAAAGTACTGCTTGGTGAAAGTACTGCTTGGTGAAAGTACTGTTGGTGAAAGTACTGCTTGTGGAAAGTACTGCTTGTGGTTTCCACGATAGGCGGTGTTTCCACGATAGGCGTGTTTCCAGCGATAGTGCTATGAAAATCTTGATAAGCGGTGTTTCCAGCGATAGGTTGTACTTCCACTGCAAGTGAAAGTCTTGCTAGTGGAAAGTCTTGCTTATGGGAAAGTAATCTTGCTAAATGGCAGTTACAACTTCTTTATGACCACGTTTAATTGGTCATGTAACCACTAACGGCTATAATGGGGATAGTTATGAGGCTATTAATGGGCCGATTAATACTCATAATTCCATTGGAATAGCTCAAGAGTAACCTCCTATAAATAGGAGATCTGTTTATGCATGAATAACACACATAAAACGTAAACACTTACTAGTGAAAGGGTTATAGAATTGTGCCTAATTCTCTAACTGCATTTGGTCTTATCCCAAGTAGATATTTGTGATACCCAGGCATTAGGGTCGAATAGTTTACTTTGGAAAGTGATCACACGATTCCAAGTGATATCCGGCAACCACCTAGTGGTATTGCTACTGTCATTGATTGTCTTAACCCGGTTCTGGGAGCTAACCCCCAACAATCAAAGTAAACTATTTGTGATAATCAATGGCTGCTGCTGCAATGAAACACATGGCTTCAAACTTTGCTAAGCTGGACAAGTTTGAAGGGGTGGACTTTAGGAGGTGGCAGAAGAAGATGCACTTCTTTCTGTCAAGCATGAGTGTGGTGTATGTGCTAACTACACCTATTCACGATGATGGGGATGATGCTACTTGTGGAGCGGATCCGGAGGAGGAGCAAATGGGAGAATGATGACTACATATGCAGAGGTCTTATTCTCAATGGTATGTCTGATTCTCTGTTTGATATTTATCCGAACTTTGAATCTTCCAAAGAACTGTGGGATTCCTTGGATGCCAAATATATGGGTGAGGATGCATCAAGTAAGAAGTTCCTTGTTAGTAATTTCACAAATTACAAAATGACTGATTCAAGACCGGTTATGGAACAATACAATGAACTTCTTGGAATACTTGGAAGGTTTACACAACACAATATGCACATGGATGAGGCTATTTCAGTCTCTTGTGTTATTGACAAACTTCCTCCTTCTTGGAAAGATTTCAAGCATACCTTGAAACATAAGAAGGAGGAGTTAACTCTGGTTGAGTTGGGCAGTCATCTGGGCATTGAGGAATCTCTCAAGGTGCAGGATAATGACAAGCCAAAGAGTAGCAATGCTCTTGGACTATCTGTTGTCAATATGGTGGAGCATAACAACTCCACGGATACAATGACAACAAAGGCAAACGCAAATATCATGACAACACAAGGGCGGATCCTAACAAGAAGGCAACACCTACTTGTTGGAAATGTGGCAAGATAGGTCACATTAAAAGGGACTGCAAGGGTGTTAAAATTGGTGGTAAAGCCAATGGATCGGGCACTAATGGTTCAGGGAGTGGTGGTTCAACCAACTCACTGAAAGGTCATAATATGTTTAATAAGTCTTTTTAGATTTATTATGTTACATATGTATCTGAATCTTTTTATGTACAGGATGATGATGTTGCGTGGTGGGTTGACTCTGGTGCAACAGTTCATGTGTGTAAAGATAGAAGCTGGTTCAAGACTTATGAGTCACCGAATGATGGTTCTATTCTTCACATGGGAAATGAGTCAACAGCCTTGGTGCATGGTCGTGGTTGTGTAGATCTTAAGTTTAGTTCAGGAAAGATTGTAACTTTGTTTAATGTTATTCATGTTCCTGATATCAGGAAGAACTTGGTTTCAAGTAGTGTTTTGAATAATCATGGATATAAACAAGTTATTGAATCTGATAAATTTGTTCTTTCTAGATGTGGTGTTTTTATTGGTTTTGGTTATTTATGTAATCAAATGTTCAGGCTTAATATTACCACTGACAGTGTTATTTCAGCTTTTGTGACTACATATAATCAGAGTGATTCTAACCTTTGGCATGCTAGACTTGGTCATGTTCACTATAAAAGAATGCAAGATATGTCTAGGGATGGTTTAATCCATGCTTTTGACATGGACACCGAAAAGTGTAAAACTTGCATGTTGACCAAGATAACCAAGAAACCCTTTCGTGGTGTTAGTCGGGAGACTAAGATCTTGGAGCTTATTCACAGTGACTGTGTGATTTGCATGCCACTCCTTCTTTGGGGAATAAGAAGTACTTTGTGACATTTATTGATGATGCTTCTAGATTTTGTTATGTCTATCTGTTACATACCAAGGATGAAGCATTAGATAAATTCAAAGTGTTTAAAACTGAAGTTGAATTACAACTTGGGTCTTTGATCAAAAGATTAAGGACTGATAGGGGAGGTGAGTACATGGATACTCAGTACTTTCAGTCTATTGGTATTATCCATGAAACTACTGCTCCTTATACTCCTCAGCAAAATGGTATTTCTGAAAGGAAAAACGAGGGTCTTTGAAGGAGATGGTTAATTCCATGTTGTCCTATTAGGTGAGTCAAGGGTTCTGGGGTGAAGCTATGTTAACAGCTTGCTATTTATTAAATAGGGTTCCAAACAAAAGGAACAAGGTTACCCCTTATGAACTCTGGACTAAAAGAAAACCCAACCTGAACTATCTCAAGGTTTGGGGTTGTAGGGCTGTTGTAAGACTCCCTGATCCAAAGCAAAAGACTTTAGGTGAAAGAGGCATTGATTGCATCTTTGTTGGATATGTTGAGCATTCCAAGGCTTTTAGGTTCTATGTTATTGAACCTAATGAACATGTTTCAGTTAACTCAATAATTGAATCAAGGGATGCAGACTTTGATGAGAATAGATTCTCATCAGTCCCTAGACCAAGTCAGAGGATTCCAAATGGAGCTCATGACACTGGTGTATCGAGAGGTCCTCGATGATGAACCATCATGGTCCCTGATGAGGTTGTGGTTCAACAACTGAACCTGTGCTCGGGAAGAGCAAAAGGGTGAGGACTCCAAAGTCATTTGGACCTGAGTTTCAACTATACTTAGTTGAAGGAACTAGGGATGAGGTCACCAATACTCCTATTGCTTCATTGTTGAGGATGACCCCAAAACATTTGAAGAAGCAATGAAGTCCCAGGACATTGCTTTTTGGAAAGAAGCAATCAATGATGAGATGGATTCCATCATGGGCAACAACACTTGGGTGATGGTTGATCTACCTCCGGTTGCAAACCTCGGGTTGCAAATGGATTTTCAAAAGGAAAATGAAGGTAGATGGAACTATTGAAAAGTTCAAGGCTAGACTAGTCATTTAAGGCTTTAAACAAAAGTCAGGAATAGACTATTTTGATACTTATGCCCATGTGGCTCGTATCGATTACCATAAGGACTGGCGATTGCTATGACATCTATTCACAATCTGGTTATTCATCAGATGGATGTGAAAACTACTTTCTTGAATGGTGAATTGGAAGAGGAGGTTTATATGAACCAACCTCGGGGCTTCATCATGCCTGGTAATGAAAACAAGGTGTGTAAACTGATTAAGTCTCTTTATGGACTTAAGCTGGCACCTAAGCAATGGCATCAAAAGTTTGATGAAGTGGTTTTGTCTAGTGGTTATGTTCTTAACCAAGATGACAAATGTGTATATAGCAAATTTGATGAATCTGGTAAAGGAGTCATCATTTGTCTATATGTTGATGACATGTTGATCTTTGGCACTGACCAAAATCGGGTTGACCTGACAAAGGAATTTTTGTCATCAAGGTTCTCCATGAAAGACATGGGGAGGCTGATGTTATCCTTGGTATAAGGATTAAACATGAAAGTAATAGAATTTCTATCTCTCGGTCTCATTATATTGAGAAGGTACCGAGGAAATTCAATTACTTTGATTGTACTCCAGTGAGTACACCTATGGATACTTGTGAGAAGGTGATGCCTAATCATGGCAAGGCTGTATCTCAACTTGAGTATTCTAGGGTAATTGGTGCACTGATGTATGCCATGACTTGTACAAGACTTGATATTGGGTTTGCAGTGGGAAAATTGAGCAGGTATACTAGTAATCCTAGTGCTCATCACTGGTAAGCAGTTCAAAGGGTACTGAAGTATTTAAAGAGAACTATGGATTATAGTCTCTCATATACTGGTTACCCATCAGTGTTGGAAGGATACGTTGATGCAAGTTGGATCAGATAACACGAAGACAATTCGTCTACTAGTGGTGGGTATTCCTACTTGGTGGAGGTGCAATTTCTTGGGCATCCAAGAAGCAAACTTGCATCACCAGTTCAACAATGGAATCTTAATTTGTGGCTCTAGCATCTGCGGTAAAGAAGCTGAATGGTTGAAATACTTGCTTCTTGAGATTCCATTGTGGCCTAAACCTATAGCACCTATTTCTATCCGGTGTGATAGTGCAGCTACATTGGCTAAGGCTTATAGCCAGATGTACAATGGTAAGTCTAGACACTTAGGTGTCAGGCATAGCATGATTCGTGAGCTTATCATGAATGGGGTGGTATCTATAGAGTTTGTGAGATCTCAACAGAACTTAGCTGATCACTTGACGAAGGGTTGGCTAGAGACTTGGTTATAAAGTATGCTAAAGGGATGGGTTTAAGTCCAACTTAGTCATTGAATGCTAGGACACCCAACTCCCTCCTGAGGAAACTTAGGAGCTGAGTTCAATGTGGAAACTTGAACATTCAGTGGACTAGAGCACATGTTTTATTTACATCCCAAGGTTGTGCTCGAACCTCTGAAAGGAGGATGAAGTCTTTACTTCTTAATGGTTAATTTTCTTTGAAAAAGTGCTTGGCAGGAGCATGACTAAAGAGGAACCACCTATGTAAATGTTGAAGTTTTGCCGCTTCAGGAAGCTTTGGACTTTTAGCTTTTACAACATTTATGAATTTGGATATGGACACATGGTTTGTATAGTGTCAGGAGCTGTTAAGTGTTTGAAAACTTGTGTGTATTTTATCTTCAGGTATTCAAATGGGTTGAAGGGTTCAATTCTTAGAACACCCTGATTCTCGAATATTTTAACGTGTAATTTACTAAGATGGAAATTCAATCCTCTGGACATTTTCGTTTATGCACATGTTTTGATTGATGTTTATTTTTCATGCAAAGGAAGTGAACTAAATTTGGGAAGGATTGTTGGAAAATTTAGTGCACTTGTGGGATTAGTTCACACCTTGTAATGGGTTAGGAGGTATGGAGTGTAAACCCATAAGGTCCATGAACACCCTGACTCTTATAGTGGTTTGTATTGGTAGTACTGGTGAAAATACTGCTTGGTGAAAGTCTTGTTGGTGAAAGTAGTGCTTGTGGAAAGTACTTGCTTGTGGTTTCCACGATAGGCGTGTTTCCAGCGATAGGCGGTGTTTCCACGATAGTGCTATGAAAGTACTTGATAGCGTGTTTCCAGCGATAGGTTGTACTTCCACTGCAAGTGAAAGTACTGCTAGTGGAAAGTACTGCTTATGGGAAAGTACTGCTAAATGGCAGTTACAACTTCTTTATGACCACGTTTAATTGGTCATGTAACCACTAACGGCTATAATGGGGATAGTTATGAGGCTATTAATGGGCCGATTAATACTCATAATTCCATTGGAATAGCTCAAGAGTAACCTCCTATAAATAGGAGATCTGTTTATGCATGAATAACACACATAAAACGTAAACACTTACTAGTGAAAGGGTTATAGAATTGTGCCTAATTCTCTAACTGCTTTTGGTCTTATCCCAAGTAGATATTCGTGATACCCAGGCATTAGGGTCGAATAGTTTACTTTGGAAAGTGATCACACGATTCCAAGTGATATCCGGTAACCACCTAGTGGTATTGCTACTGTCATTGATTGTCTTAACCCTGTTCTGGGAGATACACACCCAACAAACTTCATTGACAAGTCAAGGCTGATAACACTCAAAGAAAACGCATACGTCGTGTCACGTAGCCCCCTTAATATTGTTGTCATTTCAGTAAATATATGACTAAATAGAGCACCATATTACGAACTTCTAATTATAATGACCACCATGTCAACAAAGCAAAAATACATGTCTTAAACTTTTGTAAAAGAGGCACTTGCATGCTTACAAACTTTTGTAATGTATACATAGTTCTGAATGTAAAACTAGCATTAGTAAGATGTTGAGCTGAATATATAGTGAAATACATATTATAATGACAAGGGAAATACAATTAACCAATTTGTCCAACTTAGATATTTGGAAGACAAAAGTTCAAAAGAAACATATTACATTTATCATAAATTACATGAACTAACCATCCAAAAATGTTTGGTCATGACTCATGAACCTCTTACCTTTTACGAATTTTTAATCATCGTGCTTTCTTTAACTCCTATGTTACGAGATATTCTTCAGGTTTCATAGACCGCGCGTTAGAGATTGCACAATCTTTTTTGAACTTCCAACATAAACAACTTCTTGGCGAGGCATTTTCATATTCCTCATCATCTGTGATGCATTTCTCGACTCGTTCTTTTTCGGGTTCCTTGATCTTCTCGTTATGAAGCTTTTTTAGCACGTATGCTTCACTCAAATCGTAACCAGCCATAGCCGTTGTTTACGAGTTAGAGCAAAATGAAGTAATGGAATTAACATGTCAACTTTATATATAGTGCATTAGGATTCGTTGGGACCTTGGGCAACAAGTAACTCTGCTTATAGAAGAAAACAAAACATTATAATTTGTTTTTGAGAAGCAAATTAAATCCAATATGATATGTAATAAACTATTCGTTACTTTCACTTGGGGAACAAGGGGGCAAAAGTTATATAATGATATTTTTTATTACACGTTTTGGAACTTTTAAAGTTTTATGAATCAAGTCAAATTTGACTGCTCATTGTAACTTTTTGTTTGTATTAGATTGAAGTCATGCACCAATGTATTGATTTGTTATCTAGGATTAAGGGTGTGCAAACGGACCGGCCGGACCGGACCGACCGAAGGACCGACCGGACCGACACGGACCGAGACCGGACCGACCACATTCGGTCCGGTCCGCGGTCTCGGCTTTTGGGCTAATCCGGTCCTCGGTCCGGTCGGTCCGGTCGGTCGGACCAAAACCGACGAAAAACCGACGAATTGGGCGTTTTGGACCGGACCGACCGACCGAGACCGGACCGACCGGACCGAGACCGGACCGACCAAATTCGGTCCGGTCTCGGTCTTGGCTTTTGGCCGAACTCGGTTTTCGGTCCGGTCCGGTCCGGTCCGGTTTTCAGCCTATGCACACCCCTATCTAGGATTATTAAACCTTATTTTTTTTAGTTTTATATATTATTTTTAAATAATTAGTATAAATGTAAAAGAATTATAAGTTTCGCCTTCTTAAAGTTATTACATTACATTTTGGCCGCTCCAATAAACATGCTCAAACTCCGTTCTTGCACCCAATAATACACAATAACTAAAATATTCTTCTAAGCTAAAACTGTTATAGGTGCTTTTGGCATCATCAAAAATACCCAATTCACTAAAAAAATAAAAATAAATAAATGGCGCTCGTGAATCGCCCAATAAAGGGACGAATGACATGCCAATTGCATCACCAGCGGTGCAGAATGGCTATACCGATGCCATCGGTCAGAAATTTTGCCAATAACACGCCATTCGTTTTTCGTACCATGCTCTCTAAGATCAATTTTCACAGTGGAATATTTATGCCATTCATTTAACTCAATATATATCAACGAAATTATTTAAGGCATTGTTCAATGCTGATATCTATACTACTATATAAAGTGTTTATGACATTCTAAATAAAGAAGTTTTAAAAACTTTAAGACAAAAAACATTTCTAATAAAAGTAACCCACTAAACTTGTGTAACCAGGTACAGTTCATACAGCACTTTGTACAAAACAATAATGCATAAGTTATCTAACTTGTAACATTTGTGTATATTAATGCCAGAATAAATGATATCATAAAAATACCCACTTAAAAGTACAATTAATATAGCACTTGATACAAAACAATAATGCATAAATCATCTAATTTTTCTTTTTCACTAAAACACTCACTAAATAAAATTTACCAATCCTTAATGATATAATTAAAATACCTTATCACTTAAAAGTACACTTAATATATTAAATGGTACAAGACAATAATGCATAAATTATTTTATCATTTACATCTTTCAAACACTCACTAAATGAACTTTACAATTCATTAATGATATTATGAGTATTAAAATACCCCTTCACTCAAAAGTATACTTAATATATCACATGGTACAACAATAGCGCATAAATCATTTTATCTTTTATTTCTTTTTTAAAACACCCGCTAAATAAAATTTATAACCCATTAAGTGGATCATAAAAACCAATCTTTTATGTAGTTAGACTTTCTGACACCAGCTTTTTCAACAACGCAACAGACCACCACAACTTAACAATATAGACACCACTAGATAGAGCTAAAGCCACTATTTTAAAACGCCATTTGATTTTAAAGGATATATATAATATTACACGTCCTAAAGAACTAGCAATATCATCGTTGCATTGTGATGCATGTCTGCCATTTTTTTAAAGCAATGTTGTGCGGTAAAGTAGTTCCATTAAGTTAACGCCATCTAATAAGTTAGCATAATGAAAAACATATAATCGCATAGGCACCTTGCTATAAAAGCTTTTTAATATGTTACTAAACGCGTAAGTAAGAAAACAAACTAATTTTCAATTAATAACATCTGTGTTGGACATTCTTTTTTTCCTTATTTAAAAGCAATGCATTGAAAAAACCTTGCTATCGCCAAAAAATATAATCACACGGGTACATGCTGCCGCAACGCGCGAGTACCCAGCTAGTATATTGTTGTCATTTTACATTATCAAATAACAAGTTACAAAATAGATTTTACACCGGATGTAATAGTCATCAATATCGTCTCATCAGTTTTTCACATTAAAAAAGCGTACTAATGACTACCATGTTAACCAAACCAAAATAACTCATTGATCACACACACAAACAACAAAGAAAAAGAAGTTGGTTGTTCAGACGACCAAATTAAGCTCAAAACTGGTCTTCACGCGTCGTTAGTGGGATGCCGATGTGCCATAACAAGGGAAAACGCATCTTTGGTGGCCTTCAGGCGTTGAGGATTGCTCTATTACGAGCAGTCTAATGTATATCAGTGAGTCGTGTCTTCTATGTAAGAAATTGCTCGAAATAAAGTTAAATATGAGCTAAACATGATTGTTAAGAGGCGTGTTTACAAAAAAGTAATATTAATCATGTTTAGCTCATTTAGTGGGTATCAACCACAGAAGACACGAACAAAAAAGTAATATTAATCGTGTCTTCTGTGGTTGATACGTGAAAAGAATATGACTTGTATCCGTTATTTGGCACTCCTCATGTTCGTTTGAAATTTTGTACCTATTTGTGAGATTTCGTCGATATCTGTTACGTGTAAGTTTTGTGTGCGTTGGACCGAAATTGTTATGATTTGTGTGAACTATGGATTGCTATGTTTGCTCTAAATGTGTACGTCTCCGTGTACCCTTATTGTGATCATTGGATACTTCGTGAAGTGTTTGAGGAACATTAGATCCTTTTAGTTTGATTATCTGCGACTAGTGAGACCGTTAGGATTCGTTCTGTCTATGCATATGTTGTTTTCATCATTAGATACCTGAATAAGTTAGAGTGTGTTGTTTGATTTTCTGCATCTCATCTATTATCTGCCATTATTTCGATAAGTATATGATTATCTGTTATAAGTATTTGACTGTTGAATTGATTTCTGAAAAGTATAAGTATGAATGTTCTGACAAGAATCTGTTTGTTCTAAAATAAGTTTCGCGTTTGCTTTATTTCCTTGAAATTCTGAAGTCCGATTCGTTTTCTGTTCTGTTCCGTCTTGTTCAATTTCGAGGACGAAATTTTCTTTTTAGAGGGGAAGAGTTGTAAAACCCTAAAAATCTTAAACGCGTGAAAATACCATTTTGCCCTCAAATTTTTAAAACTTATAAATTACGTAAAATATGTCAGCGCTCATTAAATTTAATTCTAATCTAACTTATAAATGGGTGGCAAACCTTGTGTACGATATTATTGAAAATGCTTATGCTCACGTTTACATATAAACCGCACGTTACAAATGGGCATGGACCGAAATTTAACTAGATACTACTACTTAATTATGGCCCATCTAAATTGAGCTTGGCCCAACTTTCTTCCTTTGGCCCGTCTAATACCAAAACCGGTGTTCCCCCTCTTCCTTTTTCATTATACGCTCCATCTCATTGAACAAATCAAAACCCTAACTTCCTCTCCATCCTAAAGTGACGGCAACAAGAAAATTTTCTCCATTCCATTCGATCTCAAGACAAAAGAAAGAAGCTGTAATCGTTGGTGATGGGTTTGAGATGTTTGTGATCTTTTTGGTTCGAAGAAGAAGCTAGGTCGTGGGTTGGTATTATGGTCGTGGGTTTTTGAAAGCCATGGAAGGCTTGTCGTGGCTCTTGGTGATTTGGTACTCGTCTTGCTCTACGTACACGCCACAAGGGTAACGTACCATCACCTCGTTCCTTGTTTCCTTTGTTTCTTGGCTTTGGTCGCATGTTATCTTCCCATAAAATCACATATATAAATGTTATCATGCCTAATAAATTCGAAACCCTAATTGGAATGGAACCCTAAGTGTAATTAATGGTCTAAACATGTGATTATAATGGCTTTAATAAACCCTAAAACTGGACAGCATCATATGTCGAACTTGTGTGTGTCATAGATCGAATTTTACAAGTGCAATAATCTGGGTTTTTGTTGGAAAAGTTTATTTTATGTCTTAGTTAAGTTTTCCAAGTGGTTTGGTCGAATTTGGAGTTGTCTAAGTCGTATTTTTGAATTTTACAAGATCAAGTGTCAAAGCTGAGAAAACGGGTCTGAAATTTAGTTGTATTGTTTGATTTTTCATTTTCAAACCATAAGGAATTGGGAGCTCTCCTTTTACAGGAGTGACATTTAGGATATAAATGAATTTCTGTGAGTTTTGGGAATTTTTCCAAGGTGTCTAAATAGGTCCAATAAGTGTAAACTTTTAAGGTGTATTTTCTGATCACTTTCTGGACAGGTCTGGACTTATGATTTTCCATAGGCCATTTAGCATGGAAATAGAACCCACCAATTTTTGGAGAGTCTTTTAACTCATATGGGAACCCCTGGGATTTTACTTGATTTCATATGAGCTAAGTAAGTATTTTATAAAAATCGTTAAAGTCTGGTCCAAATATGAGTTTAAGAAAATGGAAGATAAAACATGATATCAATAAGTAACACACTTACAAAGGCATAAGAAGCTTATAAAAGGAGCTAATAAGTATTATACGAATTGTAATCCGTGTAGAATCATTGAAGAAGACGTGGCGTCATATCTTCGTGTTCGTTCATTCATTTGCTTTTCTCTCATTTGCGTTAAGGTACAGATATTCTGACCTTTTTAGTAAAGGTTTTCTCATGATCTCCTTTTCTTGTCATTTCCTTATGCTTATTAGGATTCCCTATGCCATTGCTATGATTCCCTTCTGTTTATGTGAATCTCTGTTTGTCGAACTTCGTTTGTTGAACCTTGCTATGTTTGAGTATGAATGCTGATTATGAACTTCGATTATGAACATCGATTATGAACCTCGATTATGAACGTATGATATGTGATTGTGATATGAACCTTTGATTTATGAACATTTGATATGAACCCTTTCTGATTTGTTTGATCCATTGCTTATCCGAAATCTCGTTTATTGAACCATGAAACATCGATTTGGACTTATGATATGAAAACTCCGATTTGTAAATCTGTTTGACCTTTATGATGAATTATGATATGTGTCATTTATGACAATCTGTTTGACCTAAGTTAGTTTGACACCGAGCCAATATTTCACTAGTCATGGGGGTTCCATGTCCGTGTCGGTGATGCACCTCTGACATGACTCTAGGGCAGTAGAGTGATGTTCGCCACGCCCTTTCATTATCTGTTTATTGATAGTATGGCCACTATCCGTCTGTTGGGTCGTATGGATGCATCCTAGATCGATTTGTTATCGATATGAATTGTCCGGTGAATGATGTCGTGTGCAATCGCGTCTTCACAAATTCGGGAGCTAGCTACTCCACATTTGTTATTGAGGTCTCCCTCATATTGTATAAGGTATTCGAGGTCACCCCTCCGAATAAGAAAGTTACTTCGATATGATATGTTCGGGCTCGTGGTAGATAACTAAATCAGACTGTTATTTCGTGTTAGATATTCTGTTTATGATTCCGTATTTGGCAATGTTTCCATTTATACACTGAATTATTATATGTTTATTGAATGTGTTTATGCTTTGACATGTTTATGTGACTACCGTTTGCCATGCTAGGATATGATTAATATGCTTAAATGTGATTCGCATGTGTCATCTGATTATATGTTAGTTTACCATTATGTGACCTTGTTGATCTGTATGATGATTATGCTAGTGTATAATTGATTGTTCTGTAAGTTCATTATGTATAATTGTTCAGATAATTCGTGAACTTTGATTATCCGTTGGTGTTCGTATCTGCTTATGTTTGATCTGCTATGTTTAAATTCTGTGCGTACTAAAGTTTGATCTGGGAAATGGTTTAACTTATGATATCTGACTTGATAACTTGCTAATTGCTATGCTATGTCTTTTGCTTATTTAGTTATAGTTTTCTACTGTGTTTTCTATTTGTATGTGTGACCGCCACGTTTGACTGCTATTGTTCCGCTGCTACGATATTGGATAAGTGTGTTAAATGTAGATTAATTGACTTGTGTAAAGGACATGTTTACTTCTGGTAGTTGTTTCTGCTAGCTTTGTGTTGACTATTGTTTTCCGCTGCTACGACACTGGTTAAGTTTATTAAATGTAACTTATCTGATTTGTGTGAATGTCATGTTTACTTTCTAGAAATTGTTTCTGTTAGTTTTGATATTTCGTTTGGCTTATATGTACTCTGATTTTCTGAGTTAGTTAGTGCCTGGTTATTTGATGTGTTTGCGGTTGTGTTATCAATATGCTATGTGTTTGTTCTTATTTGTTGTTTGTTCTTCCGGATTTCTGTGTCTGTGTTTCCGCAGAATCCTCAGTGATTCATTATCCTCATTCCGCTGTGACTTCGTTATTCGTTTCTTTATTTCATTTCGTATTTCTGTTTTTGTTTAGTTTTCGTTTTGTTATATCTGTTCACTGGGCTTTGTAAGCTCAACCGCATTTTCTTTTCTGCGCAGGTTTTAGGTATTCAAGATGAGCTTATGGGATAGCTGATCTGGGTTGAGAGTAGAACTGAGAGCAAGTTTTGACTATAGAGATCTTCGATTTATTTTGATTATTAAGTTATTTATGTTTTCTTTTGATTATTTTGTAAAGGCTTCCGCTTTTGTATATTACTTAAAGTTCTGATATGAAACCGTATTGTGATATCTTTGCCCTTGTCGGGTTGGGGTGTTACAATTTATGGTATCAGAGCTCTAGGTTTTAGGACCCTTAGAGCTTAGGCTATGACCTGTGAGGATCGGGTAGACATTAGGTTTCCGTCTGTTCAGATATCTTTCAATTCCTTTTGATGGTCGTTTAGATTTGACGTCGATATTCTTTTGCCTTTACTGAATTGGCCCTCCTCTTTTCACATCGAATTTTGTTATTTTGTTTTCGCTCATCCGTTTGTCGATCGTTAGATGGAGACTACCCGCAGAGCCGAAGAAGATGGTCTCGACCCTGCGTTCTTTGCAAGTTCCTGTCTTTGGAGAGGCTCGTGAAGCAGAAGCCACACTCGACTGCCGTGCTGCTGGAGGCATCAAGATGCTGCTGGAGGAAGCTGGACGGACCAACCAAAGGCGTAAAAGACGGAGACAAGATTCAACCGGTGGCTGAGAAGGTTCATCTACTTCATATGATTTGGGCGCGACTTATGTCACTCTGATTCGTTTGTCATGCGTTTTGTGACGGTTTGATATTCTGCTAAGTGATTCTGATATGTATTACTTTTCTTTGATTCGTTCAGAACTCGGTTCGAGTCGTGAAGTTTTATCGTTTAGCATTCTGGTATATCTCAGTTTTTCTTTTTGGACCGACAGTAATGAGTCATGAGGAACCGTTTTATGCAAGTTGGTGGCCTCGTTTGTTTGGTAATATGGTAAGTTGTCTGATGTGTTATATGCTGCATGAATGTGTACCTGGTTTGTTTTGGTATGTTACTTGTTATCTATATGTTATCTGTTTTGTTCTGATATTAGTTATGTGGTTTGTCATGACCCGAGATAGAATATGATGATAATGAGGACTTGTCATGTGATGCAAGTATTATGGCCGATCAACGTGATAATACCGAGATCATATAATTTGAACTTATTGAAATTATATTACATCTGGGGAAATGCCTGTGGTTGATACGTGAAAAGAATATGACTTGTATCCGTTATTTGGCACTCCTCATGTTCGTTTGAAATTTTGTACCTATTTATGAGATTTCGTCGATATCATGCATACGTGTAAGTTTTGTGCGTTGGACCGAAATTGTTATGATTTGTGTGAACTATGGATTGCTATGTTTGCTCTAAATGTGTACGTCTCCGTGTACCCTTATTGTGATCATTGGATACTTCGTGAAGTGTTTGAGGAACATTAGATCCTTTTAGTTTGATTATCTGCGACTAGTGAGACCGTTAGAATTCGTTCTGTCTATGCATATGTTGTTTTCATCATTAGATACCTGAATAAGTTAGAGTGTGTTGTTTGATTTTCTGCATCTCATCTATTATCTGCCATTATTTCGATAAGTATATGATTATCTGTTATAAGTATTTGACTGTTGAATTGATTTCTGAAAAGTATAAGTATGAATGTTCTGACAAGAATCTGTTTGTTCTAAAATAAGTTTCGCGTTTGCTTTATTTCCTTGAAATTCTGAAGTCCGATTCGTTTTCTGTTCTGTTCCGTCTTGTTCAATTTCGAGGACGAAATTTTCTTTTTAGAGGGGAAGAGTTGTAAAACCCTAAAAATCTTAAACGCGTGAAAATACCATTTTGCCCTCAAATTTTTAAAACTTATAAATTACGTAAAATATGTCAGCGCTCATTAAATTTAATTCTAATCTAACTTATAAATGGGTGGCAAACCTTGTGTACGATATTATTGAAAATGCTTATGCTCACGTTTACATATAAACCTGACGTTACAAATGGGCATGGACCGAAATTTAACTAGATACTACTACTTAATTATGGCCCATCTAAATTGAGCTTGGCCCAACTTTCTTCCTTTGGCCCGTCTAATACCAAAACCGGTGTTCCCCCTCTTCCTTTTTCATTATACGCTCCATCTCATTGAACAAATCAAAACCCTAACTTCCTCTCCATCCTAAAGTGACGGCAACAAGAAAATTTTCTCCATTCCATTCGATCTCAAGACAAAAGAAAGAAGCATGTCGTTGGTGATGGGTTTGAGATGTTTGTGATCTTTTTGGTTCGAAGAAGAAGCTAGGTCGTGGGTTGGTATTATGGTCGTGGGTTTTTGAAAGCCATGGAAGGCTTGTCGTGGCTCTTGGTGATTTGGTACTCGTCTTGCTCTACGTACACGCCACAAGGGTAACGTACCATCACCTCGTTCCTTGTTTCCTTTGTTTCTTGGCTTTGGTCGCATGTTATCTTCCCATAAAATCACATATATAAATGTTATCATGCCTAATAAATTCGAAACCCTAATTGGAATGGAACCCTAAGTGTAATTAATGGTCTAAACATGTGATTATAATGGCTTTAATAAACCCTAAAACTGGACAGCATCATATGTCGAACTTGTGTGTGTCATAGATCGAATTTTACAAGTGCAATAATCTGGGTTTTTGTTGGAAAAGTTTATTTTATGTCTTAGTTAAGTTTTCCAAGTGGTTTGGTCGAATTTGGAGTTGTCTAAGTCGTATTTTTGAATTTTACAAGATCAAGTGTCAAAGCTGAGAAAACGGGTCTGAAATTTAGTTGTATTGTTTGATTTTTAATTTTCAAACCATAAGGAATTGGGAGCTCTCCTTTAACAGGAGTGACATTTAGGATATAAATGAATTTCTGGGAGTTTTGGGAATTTTCCCAAGGTGTCTAAACAGGTCCAATAAGTGTAAACTTTTAAGGTGTATTTTCTGATCACTTTCTGGACAGGTCTGGACTTATTATTTTCCATAGGCCATTTAGCATGGAAATAGAACCCACCAATTTTTGGAGAGTCTTTTAACTCATATGGGAACCCCTGGGATTTTACTTGATTTCATTTGAGCTAAGTAAGTATTTTATAAAAATCGTTAAAGTCTGGTCCAAATATGAGTTTAAGAAAATGGAAGATAAAACATGATATCAATAAGTAACACACTTACAAAGGCATAAGAAGCTTATAAAAGGAGCTAATAAGTATTATACGAATCGTAATCCATGTAGATTCATTGAAGAAGACGTGGCGTCGTATCTTCGTGTTCGTTCATTCATTTGCTTTTCCCTCATTTGCGTTAAGGTACAGATATTCTGACCTTTTTAGTAAAGGTTTTCTCATGATCTCCTTTTCTTGTCATTTCCTTATGCTTATTAGGATTCCCTATGCCATTGCTATGATTCCCTTCTGTTTATGTGAATCTCTGTTTGTCTGAACTTCTTTTTGTTGAACCTTGCTATGTTTGAGTATGAATTGCGATTATGAACTTCGATTATGAACATCGATTATGAACCTCGATTATGAACGTTATGATATGTGACGTGATATGAACCTTTGATTTCTGAACATTTGATATGAACCCTTTCTGATTTGTTTGATCTGTTGCTTATCTGAAATCTCTGTTTATTGAACCATGAAACATCTGATTTGGACTTATGATATGAAAACACTGATTTGTAAATCTGTTTGACCTTTATGATGAATTATGATCTGTGTCATTTATGACAATCTGTTTGACCTAAGTTAGTTTGACACCGAGCCAATATTTCACTAGTCATGGGGTTCCATGTCCGTGTCAGTGATGCACCTCTGACATGACTCTAGGGCTAGAGTGATGTTACGCCACGTCCCTTTCTGTTATCTGTTTATTGATAGTATGGCCACTATCCGTCTATTGGGGCGTATGGATGCATCCTAGATCTGATTTGTTATCTGATATGAATTGTCTGGTGAATGATGTCGTGTTCAATACGCGTCTTCAGAAATTCTGGGAGCTAGCTACTCCACATTTGTTATTGAGGTCTCCCCTCATATTGTATAAGGTATTCGAGGTCACCCTCCGAATAAGAAAGTTACTTCTGATATGATATCTTCTGGGCTCGTGGTAGATAACTAAATCTGTATCTGTTATTTCTGTGTTAGATATTCTGTTTATGATTCCGTATTTGGCAATGTTTCCATTTATACACTGAATTATTATATGTTTATTGAATGTGTTTATGCTTTGACATGTTTATGTGACTACCGTTTGCCATGCTAGGATATGATTAATATGCTTAAATGTGATTCGCATGTGTCATCTGATTATATGCTAGTTTACCATTATGTGACCTTGTTGATCTGTATGATGATTATGCTAGTGTATAATTGATTGTTATGTAAGTTCATTATGTATAATTGTTCAGATAATTCGTGAACTTTGATTATCCGTTGGTGTTCGTATCTTCTTATGTTTGATCTGCCATGTTTAAATTCTGTCTGTACTAAAGTTTGATCTGGGAAATGGTTTAACTTATGATATCTGACTTGATAACTTGCTAATTGCTATGATATGTCTTTTGCTTATTTAGTTATAGTTTTCTACTGTGTTTTCTATTTGTATGTGTGACCGCCACGTTTGACTGCTATTGTTCCGCTGCTACGATATTGGATAAGTGTGTTAAATGTAGATTAATTGACTTGTGTAAAGGACATGTTTACTTCTGGTAGTTGTTTCTGCTAGCTTTGTGTTGACTATTGTTTTCCTACTTTAATGGTTAAGTTTATTAAATGTAACTTATCTGATTTGTGTGAATGTCATGTTTACTTTCTAGAAATTGTTTCTGTTAGTTTTGATATTTCGTTTGGCTTATATGTACTCTGATTTCTGAGTTAGTTAGTGCCTGGTTATTTGATGTGTTTGCGGTTGTGTTATCAATATGCTATGTGTTTGTTCTTATTTGTTGTTTGTTCTTCCGGATTTCTGTGTGTCTATGTTTCCGCAGAATCCTCAGTGATTCATTATCCTCATTCCGCTGTGACTTCGTTATTCGTTTCTTTATTTCATTTCGTATTTCTGTTTTTGTTTAGTTTTCGTTTTGTTATATCTGTTCACTGGGCTTTGTAAGCTCAGCCGCATTTTCTTTTCCTGCGGCAGGTTTTTAGGTATTCAAGATGAGCTTATGGGATAGCTGATCTGGGTTGAGAGTAGAACTGAGAGCAAGTTTTGACTATAGAGATCTTAGATTTATTTTGATTATTAAGTTATTTATGTTTTCTTTTGATTATTTTGTAAAGGCTTCCGCTTTTGTATATTACTTAAAGTTCTGATATGAAACCGTATTGTGATATCTTTGCCCTTGTCGGGTTGGGGTGTTACAATTTATGGTATCAGATCTCTAGGTTTTAGGACCCTTAGAGCTTAGGCTATGACCTGTGAGGATCGGGTAGACATTAGGTTTCCGTCTGTTCAGATATCTTTCAATTCCTTTTGATGGTCGTTCAGATTTGACGTCGATATTCTTTTTCCTTTACTGAATTGGCCCTCCTCTTTTCACATCGAATTTTGTTATTTTGTTTTCGCTCGTCCGTTTGTCGATCGTTAGATGGAGACTACCCACAGAGCCAAAGAAGATGGTGTCGACCCTGCGTTCTGCCAGTTCCTGTCTGAGAGGCTCGTGAAGCGAAGCCACACTCGACCTGCCGTGCTTCTGGAGGCATCAAGATGATGCCGGAGGAAGCCGGACGGACCAACCAAAGGTGCAAAAGACGGAGACAAGATTCAACCGGTGGCTGAGAAGGTTCATCTACTTCATATGATTTGGGCGCGACTTATGTCACTCTGATTCATTTGTCATGCGTTTTGTGCGGTTTGATATTCTCGCTAAGTGATTCGATCTGTATTACTTTTCTTTGATTCGTTCAGAACTCGGTTCGAGTCGTGAAGTTTTATCGTTTAGCATTCTGGTATATCTCAGTTTTTCTTTTTGGACCGACAGTAATGAGTCATGAGGAACCGTTTTATGCAAGTTGGTGGCCTCGTTTGTTTGGTAATATGGTAAGTTGTCTGATGTGTTATATGCTGCATGAATGTGTACTTGGTCTGTTTTGGTATGTTACTTGTTATCTATATGTTATCTGTTTTGTTCTGATATTAGTTATGTGGTTTGTCATGACCCGAGACAGAATATGATGATAATGAGGACTTGTTATGTGATGCAAGTATTATGACGCCTGATCAACGTGATAATATCGAGATCATATAATTTGAACTTATTGAAATTATATGACGTCTGGGGAAATGCTTGTGGTTGACACGTGAAAAGAATATGACTTGTATCCGTTATTTGGCACTCCTCATGTTCGTTAGAAATTTTGTACCTATTTGTGAGATTTCGCCGATATCTGTTACGGTAAGTTTTGTGCGTTGGACCGAAATTGTTATGATTTGTGTGAACTATGGATTGCTATGTTTGCTCTAAATGTGTATGCGTCTCGTGTACCCTTATTGTGATCATTGGATACTTCGTGAAGTGTTTGAGGAACATTAGATCCTTTTAGTTTGATTATCTGCGACTAGTGAGACCGTTAGGATTCGTTCTGTCTATGCATATGTTGTTTTCATCATTAGATACTGAATAAGTTAGAGTGTGTTGTTTGATTTTCTGCATCTCATCTGTTATCTGCCATTATTTCGATAAGTATATGATTATCTGTTATAAGTATTTGACTGTTGAATTGATTTCTCAAAAGTATAAGTATGAATGTTCTGACAAGAATCTGTTTGTTCTAAAATAGGTTTCGCGTTTGCTTTATTTCCTTGAAATTCAAGTCGATTCGCTTTTCGTTCTATTCCGTCTTGTTCAATTTCGAGGACTAAATTTTCTTTTTTAGGGGAAGAGTTGTAAAACCCTAAAAATCTTAAACGCGTGAAAATACCATTTTGCCCTCAAATTTTTAAAACTTATAAATTACGTAAAAATATGTCAGCCATTAAATTTAATTCTAATCTAACTTATAAATGGGTGGCAAACCTAGTGTACGAGATTATTGAAAATGCTTATGCTCACGTTTACATATAAACCGCACGTTACAAATGGGCATGGACCGAAATTTAACTAGACACTACTACTTAATTATAGCCCGTCTAAATTGAGCTTGGCCCAACTTTCTTCCTTTGGCCCGTCTAATACCAAAACCGGTGTTCCCCCTCTTCCTTTTTCATTATACGCTCCATCTCATAGAAGAACGGAACTTACCATAATAGTATGGAAAGAAATAGGCTCCATATAATCATTGACACACGTATCAGGTATAATGTCACACAAACTGATATAGCTTCCTATCCCATACCATATGACTACCAATTTTCCATAGGACCAACAAATCATGCCCGCATCAAATAAGATACCAAACCAAAGGATACCAGCAATAAATGTGTACCATCAGCCCAAAACCTCATAAAAACGACCCCAATGAATAGATAATAATTTCCAAAAACCTTGCAGTCGGTTTCAACTTCCAAACCTCCAAGAATAACATCATTCGACCTCATAGTAATCATCTTCATAACACCAGGTATAAATAAAAGTATATGCTTCAAATCAGCCCCATCCAACCCATTGCAACAGCCAACGCACTACAGAACTGATTTGAAACGAACCTAGGGTTTATTCACAACCCTAACGTACAGAAGATCTCAATACACATAACCCAACTGAAACATCAGGTCATAAAACTAACTCCAAAACATCATATTACAGACCAAAGATACTCGAACACTACTCACCACCACCAAGTCTAAGAATAATACGAATAAAAAACAAACACATAGGGATTACCAAACCCTAACTTCCAGCAATAACGATCACAGGACCCAATAATGAAACGATCGCGTACATGACTGTGAAAGCGAGACTAGGGTTTTTTAGCAAGGGTACCTTAAAACTTGACTTATAGCTCTCATAAAACCCACGTACATAACTGAAATCTTATGTAGAAATCAGCAAACAAACCCTAATACGGGTTAACATGCATGGTCACGAGCAGATCTATCGTCACAAACCATCTAGAAAAAATAAAATGAAACCCTAAGAATTAGGGTTCTATTCGATCGTTAACGCATCATACCTCCACATCGCCATGCCCATCCACAGAATAAACGATTAAAAGATAAACAATAATATTTAAACTGTGATACCCTAGCCAATCAAATATGGTTAGGGTAACATCTGTGGTGCAAAATCGTAAGACAATTCCACAACACGCCACTTCTATACATAAATCCCTAGAAATCGATTGCATACCGGATAACTTTTTTCATTTTGTCATTTATGAGTGTTTAAGTGTGTCTATGTAGTCTCGTTGGCACCTTAAGGTGCAAAGATATAATACATACTAGCTATTCAATAACATTAATCAAGAAATAAAAGTTATCTATTAAAAACATGTATAACAGAAAAACAATGCTATGATCACATAAATTTTACACAATAAAATTCACATAATGATCACGTAATGATATTTTATTACACGTTTTTTATGTCAGTGTGATCAGAGTAATATGAATTGGCTAACTCAAACATATGATACCTTTAAAATCCTATTGATATTTTGAAAGTAAATTGAAACTTGAAACACAACAATAATGTTCCAATAGGGCTATTTTTTAGGGTGTGCTAAACGGACGACAAAACGTAACTTCAAATTTTGAGGCCTTATTTTCAATTTTTGCTCAAAGCCTCCAAAAACTCCTGGACAACTTCATGTGTGGCAACTAAGATAAAACTTTTGTCATTATGTCATTTAGGAGTGTTTTAGTGTTATTTAACAAGTAGTAAAAGTCCCTTTTGATAATTTGGAACTATAGAATCACATATACACCCTTGTAGGTTTTATGGATGTAATTAAACATGAACCCAAAATAAGAGGTTAAATTTGAGTAAAGTGAGGTGTTCTTATATGAAAAGTCAATATTGACAACTTTTTTTGGCCATTCCTTTGGTTGCAAGAAAAAATGTTTAATTACAAAGTCGGGAAGCACCCGACAGTTGAAATCGCACGATTGTCATCGTTCTCGGGTATGCTCTTCTTGGTTGAACCATGTCCGTTAGATGTCGAACTATTCATCTTCTTGTGAAGGATTCTAGTAGTAAAGTAAGCTTCAGCCATGGAAGAACCACTCATTGACATGTTTAGGCAAAAGAAATAATGTAAACTTGTTATGGATGTTTGTGATGCTTTCTAGTAGCAGTATTTATAGGACAATTTTGACTTTGAGACCACGTTATCCATGACGTTTTCTAAATGGTAACTTTGAGTACAAATTAAATATTCATATCGAATGATAAAGGTCTCAATCACTAGACGTCAATGGTCACATGGCTTTCATTTCTTTCTCTTGGGCTACAAGAATGAGGGTTTTACGTCATCATACACGTTTTTTTTCATCAATATTCATGAAAACCTATAACATGTAAACCTACACGGGTGATAATAGAACAACTCTAATAAACTCCATAGAAAATTTCTCGAGACGCTAGAACTACCCCAAGGCGCAACATAGCAGTAAAGGCTCCCATGTTGCGATTCTTTGTTACGAGTTTACTTGCCATGTCACCAAAGATGACTGGGTTTATTCGATCAACGCGTTGACTTCATAACTTAATTAGTTACTAGCTAGTTATTCAAAATTGGCACTAGACTTTGCACGCTAATAACTTAAAATGACACGCTTTTAATGTAAGAACAGTTTTTGCAAGACATAAACATTTTCAAATAGTGAATACAACATCCAAATGTTTAGAACATTCTAAATAAACAATTCTTAAAATTTTTAAGACAAAAAACATTTCTAATAAAAGTAATCCACTAAACTTGTAACCAAAAGTACACTTCATATAGCACTTAGTACAAAACAATAATGCATAAATTATCTAACTTGTAACATTTGTGTATATTAATGCCAGAATTAATGATATCATAAAAATACTCTCACTCAAAAGCACAATTAATATAGCACTTAGTACAAAACAATAATACATAAATCATATAATTTTTCTTTTTCATTAAAACACTCACTAAATAAAATTTGCCAATCATTAATGATATAATTAAAATACCCTGTCACTTGAAAGTACACTTAATATATCAAATGGTGCAAGACAATAATGCATAAATTATTTTATCATTTACATCTTTCAAACACCTACTAAATGATCTTTACAATTCATTAATGATATTATTAAAATACCCTTCACTCAAAAGTACACTTAATATATCACATGGTACAACAATAGCGCATAAATCATCTTATCTTTTATTTTTTTTAAAACACCCGCTAAATAAAATTTATAAACCATTAAGTGGATTATAGAAACCAATCTTTTATGTAGTCAGACTTTCTGATACTAGCTTTTTCAACCACGCAACGAACCACCATTTACCACCACAAGTTAGCCAATGACATCTTTAGCTACAAAATATGATGTTAAGACCACGTTATTGATGACGAAATATTTTAATTTCGACCACTTTGTTACTTTTGGACCACAAAATTCCTGATGTATAAGTATTAACCATTTTATTAATAAGATAGTGTTTCAATTTTAACCAAATATTCTTTCTTTTTTTAAGTGAGTTCTACTCAACTTCCCACCTATCTTATACTAGAGTTTTGCTAAGGGGAATTGCATATATACCCATTAAAACTTAAAAACTTGCATATTTTCCCATAATGCAAGTTTTTAATGCATGATGTACAATGCAATTTAAGCATGATTTGGATATATATGCAAATATACAAATTTTAGTGAGTATATATGCAATTGCCCTTTTTGCTAATTATATAATTCGTAATAGCATATATGCAAGAAATCTCGAAATGAATAAAATGAAACAATCAACACTTGATTTTGATCAGATGATTCAACTTTTTTTTTAAAGCCGGTTGTAAACAAAACTGATCATATAACAATAACTGTTATTGTAATATTAAAATTATCATTATATTTTTTTCTAAACCGATATCTATTTGAAAACCTAACTATATAACCAAACAATGCCCGAGTCTTGCAAAATAAAATTTATACTGTAATAGTCTTGCATCGTAACGAATGAAGGATGTTGTGGACAAAAGAGGGGGTACAATAAACATAGTAAATGATGAACGACAACTAAATGTTTGCTCTTGCATACAAACGCGTTCTTAGACGGCTATTACACCCAGCCTCAACAATAAATATTAAATTTTAACTTTCAAGATGCAACAAACTAGCAATATGCAATTGATCGAATTTGTGTAGTTTTTCAAGATTGTGCGAGTGTTCAGTGACTTAACGAAATACGTACGAGTTTTTGACAAAGGAAATTGCTATTTAAGTTAAAATAACCTATTTATGAAACTATCTCATACAAATGATCATCACGAATAATACTTTTTGACATCATTATCACCACACACAATACGAAAAACTATTGTTATTATTATTATCAATTTATGAAACTTTCTAATACAAATGGTCATCAGGAATAAAAAGATCAAAAAATAAATAAATAACGAGTTACATTAATCTTAAAGACTTTTCCAAACATTGTTTACATTAAAACTTGATCTCCATCAGTTTTAGCTCTTGTGACGACAAAGAGTAGAATCAGAAACCGCGATAGTTGATGAAGTTGAGGGGTGAACCTTTTTGAACAAAGTTGGGAAACAACCTGTTGTCGAAGAAGCATGATCATCTTCGTCGAGTACGCTAGCCTTGGTTGTATGTGTTTTTAGAGTTGTCTTCTTCATCTTTTCTTGATGGTGTTTTCTCATAACATAAGCTTCAGCGAGTGCAGAAATGGCCATAGACATTTTTAAGAAATGAGATATGAAAGAAAATAAAGATATGAAATATGAAAGATGGTGTTGAGGGTATTTATATAGGGAGATGATTTGTACACATTTGGATTTGATTTGCACACTCCAATGTTACTCTATAAAGCAGAATTTATAAACTGTACAAATGTTCATTTCCCATTTATATAGGAAAGTTTCGACTTGGAGATCACGTTGAGTCCTTAAAGCTTACAAATTTGACCACTTCTAAGTACGTAGTACTCCCTCCGTCTCAAAATTTAAGTCCAATTTGACATTTTGACTCGAACTTTGACCTAAAATATTTTTGTTTGTATTATATAACATTTGATGAAAATTATACCAAATGAAAATACATTTCAAACACAATCCATTTATATATTTTGCATCAAGTATTATATAATACAAACAAAATAATTTAAGGTCAAAGTTTGAGTCAAAAAGTCAAACTGGACTTATAATTTGGGACGGAGGTAGTACTTTCTTAAACATTTCTTTTATTTGACTTAAGTCAAGCTTGAGGATGAAATGTTTTTTCTCAAATCTTACATTTATATAAGAAAGAAATGATTTTCTTCCTATTTATTCTCATACCAAGTAACACTCAAAGACCAGAGGAAGCAAGTGAAAAGAAAGATTGTTATATGTGTCAAAATAATTAGACGAGATGATAAAATAAATAAATGGATTTCATGTCTTTTTTTCTTTACTAGTTTGTGTTATCATGATTTTCGACCTTTTGGCCGATTAATCCATGAGGTTTGAACAACTGTCCCACAAATTTAAACTGAGTAAAGTCCTCTCATTTCAGGAGTTTGGCGCGGAACTAAGAATTAAGAAATTCCTTGAAATAAAGTTAAACATGAGCGAAACCTGATTGCTACTGTACCTTTTATTCAGGTGTGTTCACAAGACTAATATCTAGTCTTATACTAACGACTCGAGCTAAATTCATGAAAGTATGCACTGCGTGTAACAAATAATTATAGCAAAGCATTATATGTCCAATATTTACATTTGGTATTCCAAAAAAATTGAAACTTTGTACTACGTACGTATAGAAAACATTACAAGAAACATGTATTATACTACATTGATTAGTGTTTGCATTACAACCCTAATACCCTATCTTATATGGGATTTAACCACTACTTATGGCTATATCGGTTTTTGCTATTGCGATGAGCCATTAGATGAAACAGAAACGGGGACAGTCGAGGAACTTGTAGGATGAATCTTCTTGAACAAAGTCGGGAAGAACCCGACATTTGAAGCATGATCGTCGTTGTTGGTCATGCTCTTCTTGGTAGAACTATTCATCTTCTTGTGAAGGATTCTAGTAGTAAAATAAGCTTCAGCCATGGAAGAACCAATCATTGACATGTTTAGGCAAAAGATATTAATAGGAAAATTTGTTATGGATATGTGAGATGTTTTCTAGTTATTTATAGGACAATTTTGACTTTGAGACCACGTTATCCACGACGTTTTCTAAATGCTAACTTTGAGTACAAATTAAATATTCATATCGAATGAAAAAGATCTTTATCACTAGACGTCAATGGTCACTTGGCTTTCTTTTCTTTCTCTTGAGCTACAAGCCTACAACAATGAATGTTGTACGCCATCGTACACACGTTTTTTTTTTTTTTTTTTTTTTTTTTTTTTTTTTTTTATATGTATGGAAACCTATTTGAGTGTGTTGAGCTAAGGCGCTAGCTGAATATATAGTGAATACTTTTTATAACGATAAGGAAAATACAATTAACCATCTTGTCCAGCTTAGAAATTAGGAAGACAAATGTTAAACAAAATGAAACATAGATAATACATACATCATAAATTACATGAACTAACCATCCAAAAATGTTTGGTCATTAACCTCTACCCTTAAATTCTTAATCATCATACTTTTTTTAACTCCGATGTCACTAGATATTCTGCAGGTCTCATTGACCGCGCGTTAGAGATTGCACGATCTTTTTTGAACTTCCAACATAAACAACTTCGTGGCGAGGCATTTTCATATTCCTCATCCTTTGTGATGCATTTCTCGACTCTTTCTTTTTCGGGTTCCTTGATCTTCTCGTCATGAAGCTTTTTTAGCACGTAAGCTTCACTCAAATCGTAACCAGCCATAGCCATTGACCGTTGTTTACGAGTTAGAACAAAATGAAGAGCTTAATGAAGTAATGGAATTAACATGTCAGCTTTATAGTGCGTTAGGGTTAGTTGTGGCGGCCTTGGGCAACAAGTAACTCTACTGTAGTTGGAGTTGTGGGCTAGCTGCTTTAATTTTAGAAGAAAACAAAACATTACCATTTGTTTTTGAAAGAAAAATTAAATCCAATATGATATGTAATAAACTATTCGTTACCTTCTTTTTTTTTATCGCTTGGGGAACAAGGGGGCCAAAAATTATATAATGATATTTTTATTACACGTCTTGGAACTTTTAAATTTTATACTTATGAGTCAAGCAAATTTGACTATTCAATAATTGTTATTAAGTTTTCATTCAATTATAGATGAAGCTTATTAAGGGAAAAAAAAAGGGTTGTGGGCTCCCAAATCTAGACTTATTAAACCTTATTTTTTTTGTTTTATATATTATTTTGTAAATAATTAGTATAAATGTAAAAGAATTATAGGTTTAGCATTCTCAAAATTATTACAAATACTTTTCGGCCTCTCCAATAACATTGCTCAAGCTTCGTCCCTGCACCAAATAAGATCATATGCAATTCATTTAATTATTTTGAGTATAATACAATACCACATATAATACAGTAATTTTACATTAATCCTTCACAACCCATTGAACCACTAAGCCTTTTTTTTTTTTTTTTTTTTTTTTTTTTTAGAGAGAAACATGAAGGTTTTCTTAAAAAAACTAATGGATATGAAATAAGAGGGTCCACAATTGAAGTTTAAAGATGATGCAAACAGAGAATAACTCATTACACCAACTATCCCCAAGAATGGAATTGGAAGATGAGTTGTCATCTAAACAATTTCATTGAACAATGCCACTTCACCCCCATTGTGAATGGCCTAACACATATGCAATAACTAAAATATTATCCTCAGCTAAAACTGTTATAGGTGTTAGTAGCTCACATAACACATTATCAAAAGTACCCAATTCATTAAGGGAAAAAAACGCGCTCGTGAATTGCCCAATGAAGGGACGAATGACATGCCAATGACATCACCATTGGACACCGGTGCAGAATGGCTATGCCATCGGTCAGAAATTTTGCCAATAACACGCCATTCGTTTTTCGTACCATGCTCTCTTAGATCAATATTCACAGTGGAATATTGATGCCACTTGTTTAACTCAATATATATCAACGAAATTACTTATGGCATTGTTCAATACCGGTACATATTATTGTTATGTCATTTTACATTATCAAATGACAAGTTACAAAATAGATTTTACACTGGATATAATAGTCATCAATATCGTCTAATCAGTTTTTCACATGAAAAAAAAGGCGTACTAATTGTTGGTTTAATGCACAATAAATTAATAGAAGTGTGTTAGGATCGAACTCGAGATCACGGGATTGCACACTTTACGTATGAGAATTAAAGATTAACAATTATTTATAAAATGTTATATATAATTATTAAATAACCCAAAATGCATAACGACCGTTAAGTAATTAATGATAATTGACTAACGGTTAAAAGATAAAGACTAGAATGTAATTTGGAAGTCAAGAAGGATCCGGAATAACCCTTATGGGCTATGGCCGGTCGTGGGTTTTAAGGGGAAACCCAAACCCACTCAAACTTGAGCTCCAAGTTTTATAAACTATATAAACAAGGCTATGAATCATTATTTGTGACACACTTGTACACATAGTTTATCCCTAAACTTGTTTTCTTCTTTTCTTTTGTATGGCCGATCGATTAACACCCTTAATTGGGTCGATTGGTTTGATTTTCCAAACCAAAACGTTTTGTGTTAATTAAACTAGCATTTACTTTAATTCGTTAATAGTACGTGTGTACAAGAACGTGATACAATCACACTATTGATTGTATCTTGGATTGAATTACAAAACGGTAAGGGGTAATTCACATAATCCTATAAACCCTAATTAGGGTTCATCCAATTGCTAGTTTTGTGATTTGATTCTTGTTCGGCTAGAATCAAGAAAGGTACGCATATTCTTGTTTATGTTAATTAATTATTCGTTAATCTTTTCTATACGCTTCCGCATGTGTACTTGATGTTTATTGTTTATATTTATGATTAGTCATGTTATATAATTTCAACAGAGGCATCACGAGCTTGGTTTAATGAGTAATTAATTACTAAACACATAAAAAACGAATATTTTATGTTGTTTGATATGATTATTCTAGTGTTTTGGTTATGATTATGTAAACCCTAAATTTTAGGGTTACGGCTTTTGCCCTAATTTGGTTTTTAAATTTTTTAATCGATCGAAAATTTTTTATGGGTCGAGACCCTAAATTTTTTTTAGTCGATTTGTTTAAAAACATTTTTTAGGGTTTATAAAATTGTTTTGTTATCAATATCGAAACCTAGAATTAATATATTTGTTACGTGATATATTCATGAATAAATTGTTATGTGACATGGAATTATTATATGCGATCTTGTGGCTATTTGTATAATTGTTATGATATATCCATGATGATACATGCATGTTTGTCATGGATAGTTGCTTGAATATTTATTCAATTGTTAAGATATATTTATCACATATTTATTTACGATAAATCTAGAATTGAAGAAGACTCCAATTATATACATTAATGAATCAATTATGTGCAATTTGGTATATAATTAATTATAGGTTTACGCAATCGATTCGTCGATGTATGTGGCTCACTTTCAATTGGGAGAGTGAAAGCCCTAATTAATATATACATTAATTTAACCTAGACATTGATTATTAATAGTATTTTATCGAATAAGTTGCATGTGGCTACTTGTTTTCACGTATAAATTGTTTATTATGAGCGCATTGTTTTTTAGTTGTTTATTTTTTATTTGTTACTTGTTTGTTTATTATGTTAGACAGTTTTAAGCAAATGGTAATTTTGAATAGAAAAATAATACGGACTAAACAATGGTGAAATTTGATTTGTTTTTGACGAGTTAAGTTTTTCAATAGTTTAGTTGATTGATGATTTTGGTACAAATGGTCTGAACGGCTCACCCAATTTGACGGACTGTGTGAGAAGTACTAGGAAGGGAGCGCATTAATATTGGGACCCTAAAGAGGGAGGTTATTGCCCTACGCTGACCAAACTCTCCGCTTGCTTGCGAGTCAAATTGGAGCTACTAAGTAAGCCATAAATGTACAAACTCATCTTAAGGGCGAATTAGTTTTAATTCCATGCGCCACTTCGGTGGTAATTACCCGAAACACTAAGTGTTTACACTTATGCAAAAGTACGGTATAATGAACGATAATTAACGCTAAATTCCTTGATTGGTGAACCCAATACCTCAATCAAAACTTTGATAATTTGATCTTTATGAATTGGTAATAAAAAGTTTTTTATTAAATTTATGCTACAAGATGAATGCATGACATCTTTGTACATATTTGATTTGACCACATAAAATCAAAAAGTACCCTTAATAAATTAAGTCATATGCCATCTAATTAAAATGACACTTGAAGTTGCAATTTACGTCATGACAGTACTTGGCGAGATTGTGATAGAGAGGTAAATCTTTATGTAAAGTCAGACCTTACATGAACATATCTGCAGTTCTTTAAGTTAGACACTTAAGTTGAGTAGGAAGTGAGAACTGGACTCAAGGCATAAGATGGGATGAAACATGTTTATATTTGCAATAGCGTTAGAAAATATAAATCCCATAATGTTCTAGGAATTGGAAATTGTTTGCCAATTATTGTTCGACATATTACCCTATTATATGCTTTCGTTACTAGCAGATCAACTGATGTAATGGAACTATGATAATTTGGATACTAGTTTTCGAGAAAATTCTATGGTTATATGAATATTACCTTGGGTATTTTATTTTCTTGAAAAGTTTAATTATCGAAAATACTAAAATTAAATTTTGAAAATTCTTTAAATGTATTAATGCAACATTAAACCGTAAACGTAGGTTAATCCTGTATTGGTAAATTGATCTACACCTGTAAGGGTTTTTGGTAGAGTCAACTTTGCTAAAATAATAAACCTAGTCCTCTTTTCATAAGAAAGAGTGAGATTCAATCCTATTCCTTTTCATGAATGAAGAAAGGTATGATAGGACAATTAGAATTGTCTAAATTCTAAATACATAACTCGTAAGCAAATTTTAATAGTTAAAAAATTGCATATTTTCTGAGTTATTAAATTAGAAGCTAGACTAATTGACTGTATAATTGGTAAAAGACAAACTAGCATATTTTATCTAGTTGTTTTGTTTTGACCATTTAAAAGTACTACTTATAATTGTTTGAATAGTAGAACTATTAAGAAAGAAATTGCATGCCCAATTTTTCAAGTTAATAGCATTGATGGATAGCTCATCATCTACATACTAGAATACACTCTTTTAGTACATAAGTAATTGTTATGTATGGACTTTCTCAAAAGTGTAGGGAAGTAAATAGAACACTATTTTCTTTCATTGGTTAATGAAACACTTGCAATGTTGTCAAATCTAGTGGGAGTATTGTGTTCTTATTACTGTAATAAAGAATTAATATAATGATCTCTAATTCAGTGGGAGTTACAAGCTTTGTCATCTCTCTAGAATGTCTTAAGATAATTACTTTCCACTTGTAGACACTTATGTTTTCAAGGATAGTCATGTACGTTTCCTTGTTAGACAATGAAGTGGTTCTACATCTACTAGTTATGCTAATATCAATGACAAAATCATATTAGTCACATAAACAAACATATGTCGTGTTGTTTATCTGCTACATGATGTTGTTCCATGCACAAGTGGGAGAAATCTGTATTGTGTGCAAGGTACAACATATAGGTATATGATTTAACGGATTCTCTTGACTGCAAGGTAAGAGACTAACGTTCTAATATGACTTGTACATATCTAATTCAAGAAACACTTGGTGTTGCAATTTACGTCATGTCAGAACTTAGCGAGATTGCAACAACAAAGTAATCTCCATGTGAAGTCAGACCTTGCATGGATATATTTGCAGTTTCTAAATTAGACAAGTATTTAGAACATGTGTCAAAATGATATATAAGACTACTTCAAATTAAATATTTATGTATTATTAGAATGACATCAAATAAATGAAGTAATCTAATCCTACTTCAATTTGTTTATTTATATATTTTGAAATGACATAAATGAAGAATAATGTAGTCCTACATTATTGAGAAGTAAATAAATTAACTTGAAATTACTACTGAAACCAAAAGTTGTGTTCATAATTACTTTAGTTAAATATGTTTATGATTCGTTGTAAAGACATAAACATAAAGTCTTTTAAGACTTATAATAGAGTAAGACGTTGACTTGTTATGTTTTTTAATTAAGACATATACAAGAAGTCATTGAGTTGATCAATGATTTATAACGTATAATGGGATTATAACAATTTATGTTTACTTGATGAGACATGGATATGAAGTGACTTGGTTAAAGAGTACTTGTGTTATAAAGCATGTAATTGGCTTGAAAAGTCTATTATACCATTAAGTTGACTTAGTTGGTAAATAGGTAAGTCAAAAGGAATATGTTTATCTTGTATATTGTTAGATTGTCTTATAATATTAATTCTAATGAATACCATGTTCAGTTAGGAGAATCAAACTTTATTTGATTTGTTTGATTCAAGATAACAATAACTTCTTTCTTAAAAAGTAACAAGGTTATAAAATTGAGTATGCATTGAATATACTCAATATGACTCCAACCTAGAAGATTGATCAAACACCATTTTATTATGGAATGTGATGAATCACATTAAGTTTTAAAATTGAAGATTCTGAATTTGTTATAATACTTATGAATAGGTTATAAACAAACTTAAGTCAGGAATTATCAATGTGTATTTGTAATGTCCCAAAAAGAGAACAATGTAGTTTTGCTCTAATTGCTAAATATATATAGATAGTCTATATATACTGCAAAAGGCAAGTGGGATTTTTTATCTTGAAAGATAAAATTACAAGATACATAATCTTCTTAAATACACTAGTAAATATCATAATGAGGTTAGATATGACATGTTAACCTCAAGATGATGGAATTTTCATTCATAGATCTGTAAAGATATCTCAGATATTTGATTTATATGCTGAGAAGAACATAAGTTACAGGATTATACTAAACCTGATAATCATTATGATGGATTACCAAATATTGAATTGGATTAATTACTCATACTATGAATGTTAAAGATGATGTCCATAAAGATAATCAATTTTGGAAATTTGGTTTATCTTAATAGTTAGACTAGAGAATTGAAATGAGTTTCTTCAAGGAGATGAAAAACCATAGTGGTTTGAATTTCTATGTAGAAATCATATGGACAATATTGTACACATATTTAATGCATGAAAAGATTATTGATCACACTTAAGCAATTAATTATGATTGAATCTTCTTTCCAAGACACATTAAATATATAAAGATGATAATTGTCATACTTGTTTTTATTAATATGAAATATGACAATGGAATATCAAAACTCTTTCTTGAGAAATTACTTGAGCGAGGACGGTAAGTAATCGAAAGGTTTTTTGAATTCATATAATCTTTGGAAGTGTACGAAGTGCAATAATTCATGAATGGATAAATGCATGCATCTATAAAATTATTCTTATGTTTAATTATTAAATCCTTTTTTTGATTTATAATTGAAATAAGATAAATTTTAAGTATTCCTGAAAGCTAGTGGGAGTATTATGTTAAGGTTTTAAATCTTATATGTTGTATAACATATAGGAAGTAACATTCCTTGTAAGCTAAAATGTTAAGTCTTAGATTGGAATGAAACTTCACTTGTAAGATTTAAGAATTGAAACATACAACCTTGGAATATATGTTTTATTATCAATAGACATGTGCAGTAAAATAAATGATTCTAATAAAATATGATATATCATTTGGGAAATGGATAAATATCTTTGGACAAGATAGAACATGAATGAAATCTAAGTTTGACCTATAGATTCATCATGTACATCATGTTGTGTATTCAAATTGTTGTATCATTCTTGAATGATAGATGATTTGACAACATTGATATCTAATTAAAAGTTATTAGATAACTTGTGTAATGAATATTCTAATAGAATTACATCCTCAGCCTGGAATTGATCCTAGATTCTATGGATGAACAATATGTCAATTGTTGTGCAAATTGTCATCAGCTACAAACTTGAAAGTTTGGAAGACATCAAACATTACACAATAAGATATTAAAGTTTACGGAGTTTTAATGAGCATATTGTTGTTTGTATACAATGATGTTGGTGTAATTGAGATGATACTCAATACTAGTCATGGTAGTATTTCATCCTTGGCCATGTGAACTAGTTGTGCTACTAAAAGAGCGCAGTTGCATTATATTTAAAAGAATAATAATACTTTAAACTTTAAAATGTTTGAAGGTTTAAATTGTCATAAATTGGTGATAGAGAATAACACACACTTTATGAATTATTATGTGGATTGGTGAATGCACACATACAAGGATTTCACTAATTGAATTATTGAAATAAGTATTCTCAAAATTACGATAGATCAAGTTGGTTGATTTATGCCTTGTCAACAAGTATGATTATCATTACTTGAGGCATAATTCATCAACTGGAATTTTCATGTATTGATCTATTTAGTATTTGGATAAGGGATGTTAAACAATTGTTATAATAAATCAAATACTTGGTATGTTTGATTTTATAATATATTGTATCCTATATTTGCATGTTTAATCCATGAATAAATTTATTTATTCTAAATCGTCTGTTTTTAATTAATGATATGGGAGTATCATTAAATTAAGACAAATCTGAGTGATATGGTAGAACATACTTAAAAGTATATTGATGAGAAAGCATACAAATTTCAGATGATATTCAATGAATTGAATATAAGACTTATCCCAACTACATGATTTTACTTTATGGATATTGTTATTAAGTTAATCATGAATAGTTATCCTCAGACTTGAGATACCAAATAAGTGTCATGAATGTAGTGCACTTCTGTGGAACAACTTAACGCTATACGTAACTGGTAGTCATAAGGGTTGTGTTCCTGAAGTGTTGCAAAGTTCATGGGTTATTCTTGTAGTCAAGATAGAATTTGTTCCTTCAAATTTATTTTAGAGTTTAATACTGCTGGGCCCCTCGTAGGGTTGACAAGATGTTTGCGTGGCCACGCCCAAAGTTCTCCCCTGAATATGTTCAGAAGATTTGGTAATCTTGCTCAATCACTTATAGCGAGAAACAGAATGGTTGAATAAAGAATGAATTAATTCCATATTTTTATTTAACATGGTATTAGAAACAAAAGGATAATAATAATGAGAAATCATTAAAAGGTTTTCCAGGAGCCTTACTCGAGTTGTACTAGAGGCATCGAAGTGTTGATAGAAGCTAACCGATGTGATCACTCTATTAAGATATGTCCAGGTGGGAGCTGTTGGTTTAATGGACAATAAATTAATAGAAGTGTGTTACGATCGAATTCGAGATCACGGGATTGCACACTTTACGTATGAGAATTAAAGATTAACAATTATTTATAAAATGTTATATATAATTATTAAATAACACAAAATGCATAACGACCGTTAAGTAATTAATGATAATTGACTAACGGTTAAAAGATAAAGACTAGAATGTAATTTGGAAGTCAAGAAGGATCCGGAATAACCCTTATGGGCTATGGCCGGTCGTGGGTTTTAAGGGGAAACCCAAACCCACTCAAACTTGAGCTCCAAGTTTTATACACTATATAAACAAGGCTATGGATCATTATTTGTGACACACTTGTACACATAGTTTATCCCTAAACTTGTTTTCTTCTTTTCTTTCGTATGGCCGATCGATTAACACCCTTAATTGGGTCGATTGGTTTGATTTTCTAAACCAAAACGTCTTGTGTTAATTAAACTAGCATTTACTTTAATTCGTTAATAGTACGTGTGTACAAGAACGTGATACAATCACACTATTGATTGTATCTAGGATTGAATTACAAAACGGTAAGGGGTAATTCACATAATCCTATAAACCCTAATTAGGGTTCATCCAATTGCTAGTTTTGTGATTTGATTCTTGTTCGGCTAGAATCAAGAAAGGTACGCATATTCTTGTTTATGTTAATTAATTATTCGTTAATCTTTCCTATATGCTTCCGCATGTGTACTTGATGTTTATTGTTTATATTTATGATTAGTCATGTTATATAATTCCAACACTAATGACCACCATGTCAACCAAACAAAAATAACTCAATGATCACACACACAAACAACAAAGAAAAAGAAGTTGGTTGTTCACACAACCAAATTGTGTTCAAAACTGGTCTTCAAGCGCCGTTGGTGAGGTGCTGACGTGCTGTAACAAGGGACAACATATCTTTGGTGGCCTTCACGTGTTGAGGATTGCTCTATTACGAGCAGTCTAATGTATACCAGTGAGTCGTGTCTTCTATCTAAGAAATTGCTCAAAATAAACTTAAACGTGAGCAAAAGGTGATTGTTAATTAATAGACGTGTTTACAAAAATTATTATCAAGTCTTATGTTATCGATCATTTTCAAACGTACGAATCAGGCTAAACTCTTGTAAAATGGCACTGTGCAACAAAGCAATGAACAATAACTAAAGTAAACATACATCAAAATTAAGATATTGTACTACATAAATAAACAAAACATTACAAGTAGCTAGTATTTCAGCATTGTTTACATTACAAGTTTATTACCCCAAGTTACAATGGATTTAACCAAGACTTGTGGTTCTATCAGTTTGCGCTATTGTTAATAGTGTAGAAATAAGAATAAACAGGGAGTGACACGAGTATGATGGAGTCCAATTTACGGCTACTTCGGCTCATTTTGATATAAAATGTTTAAAAAGTCCATCCGCGGACACTTTGATTTATTTTGACGGAAAATGTATAAAAAGTCTAAGGCGTGGATTTTGTTAGTGTTGAGCTTATTATGAGTTGTGACGGATTTTTGGTTTCGTTTCGAGCTTATGTGGGTAAATTTTGGTCATTTTTATAGTGTTCGGCAATTTGAGCTTATTAAGGTCGCCGTTGTCGTTTTTGTTAAATATTCCTTAAGCCAACTACTTGGGGTATTTTATAAAGTTTATACATACATACAAATGGAAAACTTTGTTGTAAAGCTTGTTCTATCATATAAAGCTACTACATAAACGTATAATGGTGATACAAACTTTTATAAATGCATATGCATCATTTCATTGACACATAACATATTTCTAAGTCACGTCATTAATTGTAAGGTCGTGGCCCGGTACCATTGCAATTTATTTCTTGATCAGTTATTTCCGTAACATTCCATTCTCTCAAGGTGAGTTCATATAGAGATCATTGTAACATTGAATCATTTATCAAATGATAACTTCGTAAAACATCTCATATAGAGGTCATTCTCTGTAACTTGAACTTTGTATTATGAAGTAGCACCCCAGTGACATCATCTTTCGCTGCGATCCATTTTTAGGGGTGTTACATGAGTAATATAAGTAGAAGTTATGAATATATTATTATTCCACCAATATTTCAAATGATGTTTTATAAAACAAATATTATGTAAGAGGCTTTTATGAAACCATCATTATTTTATAGATTTTTTTATGAAATATATTAAAATAACAGGGCGGGAATACATTTCTAATAGTGTTCCATCCCGTAATTTTTTTTCTTCATAAATGTGTATATATACAATTATTTAATATGCTAAGAAATTTAAACCAATAAACTATCAAAACCAAGACGTCAATACAGCTTGAAGACGACACTAAACAAACACCTCTTATATATTCACCAAATCTCATGAAACTTTTAGTGAGCAAACCTAACAAAATTTTTGTAAGCTACACGTGATCAATTATAGAACTTACCAAACTAATACCTCTTATATATTCACCAAATCTCATGAAACTTTTAGTGTTCTTTTCATAGATCATATAGTGATTCAAAAAAGACTTTGACATGAAGACCTTTCGTCTGCTCACTGTGTTTCTTCTTGTCCTTGTTGTTACGTCCATGGTTCAAGGTAAACTATTTAATAATTTTTTGTGTATTATGTGAATGAGTTTATGTGCATATTATATTGTTATATATGACGCATATACTTTCGAATATGCATGCTTTACATATTGATGATGACTAATTTATATAAGTGACCAGGCCAATTCGTATACGTAGTTTGGAACGTGCAATGTATGTCAGTTTCACGTTTAAATAACTTAAAAATTTTTATTCGAACTTAAAAATACTTTGTTTTGTTCCACCAACTAACTTATATCTAAGTTTTTAATACTTTTATATTTATATATTAATTTAAGATGACGATTATCTTGATCGAATCTAATATTAGAACCTTTTTTTGTGTGTATAGATAGCAAAGCTGTCGTTGTGAGAGGCAAAAATGTATATTGTTACATTGAAGATCGTAACGATAAGTTTGGGGTGTATTGTTGCGAAAATCGGGACAAAAATTATGACATCATTGGTGTTTGTTGGGATACGAAGGAAGACAGTCTGAAACATTGTCATAAATAGTGGTTATAAGGTCTGAACATTAAATACAATAAGTATCCAAACATGTGGTTATAAGGTCCGAACAATCTATACAATAAGTACAATAAACGTACACTAATATATATATATATATATATATATATATATATCTATACATATATATGGGACTAAGCATGACATGTCACTAATGCTTACATGGCACTATAATGATGACATGGCTTTAGTGACATGGCACTATTCCCGGTTAAATATGTAAAAAATTTGTCTCAGCTGAGGATTGAACACTGGGGCTGTTGGACAGCAGGCGAGCACCTCAACCAGTGGAGCAAGCCAGTAGTTGTTATAGAAATTGCATTCCCAAACTAATATTCAAGATAAACAAAGTATCAAAACAGACTTCTGAATCTCCTAAATAACTTCCTATTCAATGCCAGTCAAACAAAACGCATTTCCAAATTCAAATCCATCCCCATTTCACTCGGCCTTTCCAAATTCAAATCCCCCCAAATAACAAAACGCATATTATAATTCCATATGATTTTCGTACGACAATTATTGATGAATGTAAATTCAATTGCTAGAATTTATAATTTATTGCGATTTGGCGGATGTGATGAAGGTAAATTACTCGATTTTATATTTAACTTTTACTAAAAGATTACCAATGAGGATGGTGATTGTTCGATTCGATTTATGTAATTGTTTTGTTTTGATGGTAACTGATGTTGTCACAGTTGTTAAAAACTATCATTTCTAGATTTATGGGGCGTTTGGATGTGCATTTTGAAATTGAATATGACAACATGATAAGCTAACAAGCTGCGGTAATTGGGGATTATATGCAGAGGTTATGTCATGTAGCATCTGCTATGAGTCATTACGCTTCTGCAACCAAACAGGTAATACTAAACGCATTATCATGTGAGATGTTTGACTAAACAATTATTTGACATGTGCTTATGGCCGACTTTGTTCAATATTAATTTAATTGGGTTTGAAATCTTTGTTATATATTTGTTGTTTGAACACTCTCTAAGTGTTCGATGAAATGTCTATCAGTAAAACTGTGCAACATTATGCTAGAGTTATGTAGATTCTATAATCGAATTATAAGTGTTAATTATGAATCATGAAATGATATTAAAATAGTTATTATGCTTCAGCTCATGTAATTTTATGTTTCAAGGCTCTAGGAAATGAGGGTATGCGCAAGCAATCGGCTTGATATCAACTCCTTCCAGAATGCTTATGCTACATATTTCATCATGTAAGTATTGTAGTTCTTCATAGTCAAGATGCTTTTAATTGCATTAACTCAAAGTTCGATCAAGAAATGAGTCAAGACTTGGATATTGCTATCACCGTGGTATATCTTGATATTTTTTCTCTTTGTGTTACCACTTATCAAGCCATTATCTTGAATTTTGTTACTTTGGTCTTTTAAATTGGTAAGGTACTAAGGTATAAGCTTTTAGCATAACAAGGTAAAACTGAATACTACTGTGCTATAGAGGTCTCATAAATGACACGTTAAAAGGATGTAAATATATAAAAGTCATCTAAAGTAGGTTTAAAGATATGAGCACTCATCGTAAACGTATTGTGAGGGATTAAGCATTTGCATTAGTGATACTTGTGTTGATGTTTACACAAGTACAAGACTCTGAACTGTATATGCTATATGATCCCTAAGGATTAAGTTATTGGAACGTATATACTGAACATTATATTTTGGATTAACTGAACTTTTCTCTTATTCTTTTTAGGATGTGAAGTCTATAACTTAGGAACTGGTAAAGGAACATCTGTTTTGTAGATGGTAGAAGCGTTTGAAAAGGCATCAGAAAAGGTATAATGATCATTAATTTCATTACATTATATGAATGTTCATTTTCTTGGTTATATATAAAGCTTACAAATTTATTGTACTTTTCCAGGAAATTGTTGTGATAATGGTTGGTCGACGACCTGGTGATGCTGAGGCTATATATGCATCAACAGATAAGGAAGAACGGGAGCTGAACTGGAAGGTAAGTAGTGATCGTGCATTTATTTAATAGGAAAACACATCTTAATTATTAATAGGAAACCAAAAAAGGTTCCCCTATCAAATAATCAATCTTTGATGATATAGCAAATTGGATGGTTGTCTCTATTGATTATGTTCTTGATGAATAGGAAAACACATCTTACTTATGTTACCAACAGGTACAATTGGTTGTCAATAAAAGGATGTAGTAATACTTATAATCAGTTTACACAATTCTTGGTTAATATAGTAATCTAAGTTACTCTTATTGCTTACATTTAAAATGCTTTCACAAACAATATGCGGAAAAGGTTACATATTGTGTCTATTGGTGATGTGCATAAGCAACAACCTAAAGTGGAGCACCATAGTTTCCAAAGATCACAGTTGCTGCTGGACATCTTCTTCATGTGAAGCTGCTAATAGTTTCATAATTGTGACGAGAACATTAGTAATATCTAACATCGACAGGCGTAAAGTGAGAAGAAGAAATTGCGTCGCGGCAAGCTGTTGGAGTCTCATGTTACTAGAACCAAATCTTTTGCTAGGATTATCCATTATCATGTGTATTTTCATTGCATTTCTTATTTTTTACTTATTAATTTTGTTGAAAGTGTGTCTTGATGTTAAACATGATTGACAAATCCTCACAAACATAATGAGATAAACCACTGAATACAATCCCGAGTAACTCTCTTGACTACTTATAAATTTCAGCACAACAGAGCAAACAATTGCAGCAACTCAAGAACAAGAGGTCCAAGCAGACGCACCAGCAGCTCCATAACAAGATATCCAGTCAGACACATTAGTTGCAGCAGGTCCTGAACAAGAGATCCAATTACACACATCAGCAGAAGCATACTTAAATTGCTATTGAAGTGGGAGTTTACATAAAGGTATGTGTTTTGAACTTTGATTAACAAAATTTTGCTTGCATTCTCACTAAACAATGATGGCCCTATGTGTATTTTGGCGTGTTAAGTGTTGAAATACGAATTAAAAAATGACATGTGTAGAAATTAGAATTAGTATAAGTTTGGTTGGATCATACATGATTACATGAGATATTTGTCCTGTTGTGTCGAGACTCTAATCTACTTTTTTATTTGGTGTATTCTAACAGGAGTAAGCATAAAAGATCAATACAACTAGCAAAGAGTGTATTGGACTTAGAGGTCGCAATTTCTATCCACATTGTCATGAGTCTGAATTTGAGAGCGAAACCCTTCATATAAGGTTATTGTTGCGAGTTTTTGAGCAAGTTTCTAGAACTAAAGTTTATTAAAACATGTTCTATATACCCCTTAACCTGAGAGTATTATATACATTTGGTTACATGATATATATACCGACAACATTGCCTCATTTTTTAAGCTTTTAAAAGCTACTTCACGATTCCTTTACATACATGAAGCTAGCCCGCCCATTCGGGCGGGCTATGAAGCTAGTATATATATATATATCTATACATATATATGGGACTAGATAGACACGTCATTAATGCTGACTATACACTATAATATTGACATGGCGCATCATTTGGTGACGTGGAAATGGTGACTAGGCAACATTCTCGGTTAAATAAGTAAAAAATTTGTATCTTGCAAGGTTCGAACACCGGTCTTGACATCCAAGAATGAACACCACAACCACTGGAGCAATCCACAAGTTGTGACACAAAATGCATTCTAAAATTGATATACCAAGAAAACCACTAGCTTCCCTAACAGACAACCCTACAGACTCGGCATTTCCAAATAATTCAGCTTTACTCAAAATATCATCATCCCCATTTCATAGCATTTCCAAATTCAAATCCCCACAATCAATAAAACGCATAATTTTATTCAAAAACATATTGACCTAATAATCTATACCATTTTTTTGGTGTGATTCTATGATTCTCACAACGATCTTATCATCTTAAATGTTTAATCAAAAAGAATTATAGATGAAATCGGTTTTGGTCAATCCATCATCTCTACGATTCATCATCACAGAAGGTAATTATTGTTTTTAATCTTCTTATAATGTTACAACCGTGAATAAACTAATTGTCTTTGTTCATGAAAGTAATTGTGGTGGTAGTGTGAGAGTTAATATGTATATATTTCAATGAAGTGTATATGGTTATTAGTATGTGATGATTTCACCTTCAAGTTCCCAACAAAGTGATAATTTCATTTGTAAATGTATGGATCTTCACCTATCTCCTTCTAAATATGATAAAATATACGTATGAGAAAATAGGTTTTCAATTGTTTGACGATATGCCTAAAAGGATCGTATATGTTAGTTAAGCCAAAAGTATGGATTCATTTTCCTACAAGTATGAAATACTAAAAGTATTTGTTAAAATGTCAGAGTGAAATATTTTTTTCAACTGAATATGGCAGAACAAAGGACTACATAGCTGTTACTTATGAAGTATGATAACTTTATAAGTTTTTATTCATTATTTACTTATTTGTAGCCTCGATGATCTCTTGTATGCATTTTTTTATCTTTTCAAAAATGTTTCTGCAGGTTTACGAACATATAGTACGACAAAGAACAACAAATGAGCCTTGCCTCACTACCAGAAATGCAAATGAGGACCCTCATCACATCTTCCTTATCTAATACTTATAGTGAGACAGGTTAATTAACTCTTCAAAATCAAACCTGTTTTGACCCGTTACACCCGCTCATCATGACACGTTTATAATTACTTATATCTTGTATATCAGGTTAGCGGGTTAGGTTGGCTATAGGTCCATCTTGCGTTGCATTTGCCGGTTAATCAATTGTTCCAGGTTGGCTATAGAAACTTATGCTATATGGACCTTGAACTTATTTCTAAATATATAAGTAGTTAACTACTTATCATGTTTTTTTAGGTATTAAAGCAAGCCTTTGAGATTACCAGTTAATCAATTGTTCCAGGTTACTTCATGATCTTATTAAAGATGAATGGAAAAAAATCAAGGCCAATCAGGTAATTATTTCATGTTAATATCAGTTTATATATGCTTACTTCATGGTTGATTTCAATCTTTTCATGTTATGAATTGTTTTATGCTTATATTATGCTTTACCATTACAAAGTAAAGTTCAAGAATTGGGGAAAATTCGTAATCTAGGGTTTAAAGTTTTTTATCTTGAACAAATGGCTGGTTTGCTTAATCAGAGTGCTAGATTTGTTTGTCTATGAATGAACCCATGGCTTAAAAATGCCCAAAACGTGTTTATTAGATGGATACAAGCATTTTTTTTAGTTTCTCAGCGACGTAAATGTCTTCACATTTACCCTTTCTTTTAAAAAATTACTTTTCTTAGTTTTATGTCTTGATTGTGAGTATTATTGGATTTATCTTAGTTTTGGCGGATTTGGCGATGGAGACTGCGAAACACGTGTTTCCCAAGAGGTTTGAGAGTCGGAATTTATCGGAAGCTTTGATGTCAGGTGCTTTGATTGCTTAGTGTTTTGTTGATTTAAGGTTTCGGTTTATGTGATCTTGATTGTTTTGTGATTTTGTAGTTCCGGATTTGGAAACGGTGAAGTTTAAAGTTTTGAGTATAAATGATCGGTATGTGATTAGAGAACTTGAGGTATTGTTTGATTTTTCGATTAGGGGGCGTCTAGCCATGACCAGTAACTGGCTTCGTCTGATGCCATTTTGGGCAGAAGTTGGAAATCAGGTATGCTTGGGCCTATGACGTAGACATGTATTGTAACTTTAGCTAGGATTACGTCAATGGCATCGGTTTCAAGCTCATGAGATGGTGGATAATAGAAGTGATTGTGCTATTTCACTCAATGATTTAAGATGAGGTTCAACTTCATGGAATATCTGGTTTGTCCATGGAAGGTCTGCCAAGCTGATTGGGGATATGACAGGTATGTGATCAGCAATTTCTTCGCTTCCTGAGAGCATACATAAAAATCTTGCATCACATAGGTTAGTTTATACTCTTATTAACATTACTCGATGTCTTCAAATACTAATAATATTTTAATGGGGTTTCTAAGTGTTGTAAAATATAATGTATGACAGCACAGAAAATCTGCAGTGCAGAATAATATGAATGCAACTACAATGACAGGAATGTTTTTGCACAATTTTCTGCGCTGATAAGTGATAACACATATCTATAATGCCTAAAAATAGCAGAAAAACAGTTATCGTCACTGTCCAGAAACCGTAATAACTAACTTTATTTCCAGCTACCAATACATAGTAAACAAGTCTAGATGATTTCCAAAACTAAGTGTTTGTTAACATGATTTTCAAACGTGTTATTGTCGTTCTGGATCTTGTATTATATTCGGAACCGATTCAAATTCTGTTTTGAAGGCAAAACAGGCAAACTAATCAATATACTTTCAAATTAACAAACATAAGTTGTTTTTTTTAAATTTTTACTACGCATCAGGTGTGTGATATTATGTTTAGGTACAGCTTAATGGACACTACTAAGGATAGTTAAACATATTATGGACCACAAGTACATTGAAAGAAAGTGGAAATTGCTTTCATTTGTTCATTGACTTTGCTTTGTGATATAACCTTTTCTCCTACTTATTATGCATTTTGATATAAACTTTTCTCCCACTTATTATGCTATTGCAGCAGCGGAAAGTGGCGATAGAAGTTCATTTGCATTTCCGATGTAAGTTGTTTCATTAACATTTACTTATCGTATGATGAATTCTTGCATTCAGAAATTTGTCCAAAAATGGATTATATGCTTGTGTATGTTGCTTGATGATATATTGAATCGCATTATAATGTTTTATGAATCGAATCAGGTGTATTGATATGTGTTTGACCACTAAACGATATCCGAACTTGATCAAATACGAAACTGACTAAATTATGAAAGGGGACTAATTGCATGTGCATAAAATGTTGGATACTTCATATAATTATGCGTGTTTTGGCTGTTATCTTGAAATTTGCCCCACACATCAGTCTCATGATACTGTACTCTTATTTTAAACGAAAGGCAATGCCTTTTATATTGTCTTGCCATATAAAAATCTGCCAAGAGTCTTATGAACTGTGCCCTGGATTATTAATGTGCATTTTATCTGTGTAGATTCGATTGTGAAGACCTTAGTGGACTGTATGATTGATGCCAAAGTGAACATGGCTTATGGAAAATGGTGGCGCTGTTGGTTTTTTTTGTTAAGAATGTTTATTTGTTATTAATTCGAGTATGTATATGATGATTTTCCTTCCGTTCTCTAAGTAATGTAACACTCATGTTTCTATGTATTTTCCTGTTGTTATTGAGCATAAGTACATCGGTCTAATAAGCAATCTCGTACACCCCGTGTGTTATAAGTTAGTTCGATAAGTAATCCCATACAACCCTCTTTATAAACATTCTCAGTTAGAGAATTGCTTTCAATGAGGGTTGTTTGGCTTACTTATTTGAGCTGCTTATAAATGGGCCTGTTTGGGATTGCTGTATTTTTTGTTTTTAATTTTTCACACATAGACCGGTTATTATGATAAAAACCGAGTAATGTTAAGCCTCTTTTGGACCGGTTGCGCATCGGTCTATATGTCGTTTGTAACCGGTCTATTTAACCTCCCCCTTTTAGACCCGTTGGGTAACCGGTCTAAAAGGCTATTAGAACCGGTCTAAAAGCTTGTTTTTGTAGTAGTGTGGTATCCTAACAAACATTTTAGCGATTATTTAGTTTGGTTAATGGGATGAGGTAACCAGTTTCGCATTTTCGAAACTTGTGTCGGCTGGTTTAAAATAGCCACATTGACAAGGTGCAACAAAATATCGACTTTAGTTTAAATGTCCAAGTTTCTTAATCTTCTTTGTTTATAAATTTGTCATTCTCCTTATGTCCACCTTAGTTTGTCTCTCTTCGTTAGATATATACACATAACAGATGAAAAGGTTGCAACTCTCATCTCTATATCTATTAAAAGAGGGTCATCCATAAGGTACACATTAATAGGGATTCATTCATATATTTTGATTAACATTCTTGTCTTACCTGTATAAACTATTGGTAAATTTGATTTATATGCATAATTTCATTAACGTGCTTTGTTTTATTCTCAATTTTATGACATATGAAACTCAACTTATCACAAAATAGATACTTCTTTTTCAATTAGCGTTTTCACTAGAAGATGTGTGTAAACATGAGAGCAACCAAACTCCCCTTGACAGCAAGCAAAACACCCTTTGACAGCAACAACCAAACACCCCCTTACAGCAGCCACCGAACAACTTTGACAACAACAACCAAATTTTCTTGTATTCTACAAAGGGGCCAACGTATATGTTTACAACACAAATGGTTGTTGTGAGATTGTTAACCGACTTGCTAAAGATAAACTTCTTTGAAAGAGTTTAAGCCCAAAGGTATGTACAATCTAGCAAATGGCTGCAAAATATTTAAATGTCTCTTAGATTTTTTAACTATTTGATTCTTCTTTGTTTAGCAGGACTGTTAGACGGTTAGAATGGTAAATGTCGAAACTACTCTTTATATTATTAACAAATTTCTCTAGAAGTATGTATTAATATGCTCCAAAATTTGGTAAATGTTTTTATGTTAATTGCATATCAAGTATTATATAAGATTAGTAAAGGGTGTGTATCTTAGTCATTTAGCTTATTTGATAGACTTATGGATTGCATATTAAGTATTATAACAGAAACTCTTTACAAAATATGTCCTTCATACCCCACATTTTGTTTGAGGTTTGTTTATAGATAGGTTTCCTCATTCTTATAGTCATTAGAGCCACCAAAATGTTTCTACAGCCAAAGCAGTATTTGAATAAACTAAACTTCTTTTGCCATTTGTTACTGATATCTCATGTAGATCGAAGTTGTTCTTGGGTTTCCCTGAGATTATGATTGCTCATCACTCAAACATTCAAACTCAAAATGTGTTTAAATGCATGATATTGACACATTTGCAAGTAAGTTGTAAATTTCTATAGCCATTTTATGTTTATACAGCCGAGACGGCGAAATTCGATTATTTGCATATCACACTTCAACAAGCTACAGTAACAAGCCTAGGTGGTTTACTTTTCTTTTTAAATCCTTTTATTTATTTTGTACAGCTACTTAGTATACATATTTGTCCCTTCAAATGTTCAATTGTGTGTTACTCGGCAAGTTTCTAATATGGGTAGATACAATTTTGAAAACAAGTTTACTTCTCTTGAGATTACTTAAAAATCTTGCAAGAAAGCAACATGTTGATATGTACAGATGGACTTCATTTCAATTCATGGAATGAATAGTAAATGGTTGGGATGATATGTAACAGAGAGACATGCGGCTCAGGGAACAAAACTTATCATTGTGTAGTATTTAGCGCATGTACGTTTGATAAGTAGAGTCGTTTAAAACCGAACATGGTGGTCTACGGTACTTCACTGATGGATTATTTACTTACGTCCAAATATATTTTGTCAAACAATAATATGAAGCGAACCCGCCCATTGGGCGGGTTATGAAGCTAGTATATATATATATATATATATATATATATAGTGAAGGGTTATTTTCAGAACCAAAAAAAAGGTCGAGAACTGCGAGAACCAATCTCAGCCATTAAATTTTTGATCAATGGTTATAAATGTTGATGGCATAAAAGTAATAAACTTAAACTTCATATCACATTTTAGAAAAGGTGAAAGGGCATTTAAGTAATTTTGGATAACTCTTTAGAGAACTTCCAGGCCACTTATTTGTCTCTCAAAATTATCTCTCACCCTCTTTTAACCTAAAAACCACCAACCCTATCTTCTCAAAGTTGGTTAACAAAAAAAAAAAAAAAAACTGCCGTCACAATTTTTACGACTGACCATCGTTATCGGGCTCAAGGATTGTCATCGCCATCACTAGTGATACGATGGGTCGAATTAAATAAGTAAGTAAAATCCACTTTTATGAGTTTTTCTTTAATTGTTGTTGATGACCAGATGGAAAAGTTATATATTTTTAATAATGATCTTTACGAACATAGGTTCTCAATTAGAATATTTCTCATCATATAATTAAATATTTGTTACATCAATCAAAATGAAATGAAAGATTAAGGTACTTGTCGATGTCTTCAATACGTCAATGCATCAACTGTTTTTGTTTTACTTTTTTATTGTTTTTGTTATACTTTAATTAAAATTGAAAGAATTGAATAATCATGATACTTAACTAATGGTAAAATAATCTCCGTAACTTTATGTGGTTTGTTGTCATATTCTTGAAAATTAAGGAATTATATAGTATTGTGATGTAAAAGTCTACTAGATGTTTTCTCGGTTTTTTTTAAAATTATTAAAGTTATCAATTTAAGTTTTGCAATATAATTGGTTAGATTAAACTTGTACGTGTTAAGTTAAAAGTGCAGCTAGAGTTATAAATTTATGTTTTGCAATATAATTGGTTAGATTAAACTTGTACGTGTGATTGTTGGTTACTAAGTTTTTGGCTCATGGTTACTAAGTTTTTGGTATTGAATATAAAGATTGGATTTAAACACATATGCAATACCAATCAGAGCACATTGCTACTATCGATGAAGGGCCACATTTCCTATAATATGTTACTAGCTTCATAGCCCGCCCGGATGGGCCGGCTAGCTTCATGATAATACAGTTCAAATTTTAAATGTAAGTAAAGCAATCGTATAACACATATATAAAAAAGATAATGAAGTTGTTTTTTAATATAAATTTATGTTGCTTATTCAAATACGGAATAAAACTTCTTTGTAAACTACGTTTTGTGTAGTTGTCGTCTTTGTCCAAACAAAGAACCTCCAAGCCTTTCTTGCTCTTGAATCTAGCCAGGGATGGTTGGTCGTATAAGGATATTGGCCTTTGTAGAAACAAACCAACATGCGACAATGTTTTCCGTTGACTTATTATACATGTTGCACATGCCAGTTCTATTGCAATGACGATGCGTCCTAGGACGCTTATTACCACCAGTCTAACATGTAACTCCCCTATTTCAGTGAGAGATTATGTAAACCAAAGTCTCCAAGTTCGAAAAATGTTGTTTCATGATCAGTAAATATGCATTCCAAACCTTTGTCATTTTAACATTTATCCAACCCGCTTGACTTCTATTTTTCTGCCTCTAGCCGGTTGATCGTGTCTACAACAGCACCAAAACTCTTAAGTGGAAATAAAAGTATTGGTGCAAACAAAGACTGATTCACAAATATATTTCCTAGAAATAATCATTGTTAGAAGTTTTTGACATTCAAATCATTAACAAAATAACTCCAAAATAAAACATACTACAGCTAAAATGATAATTTCTAGCTCATGATGGTTTTTGGCTTAAGTACTTGCAAGTTACTGATAAATTGGAACTCTTTGGCTATATACATCGTTGTATAGATAAAAAATATCATGTGCAAAAATACTTGGTTGGTTCTAGCAATACCTTTGTTCCGCATCCTGATAAAGGAGTCATTAAATTAATTTAATCAAGTATCTTGATAATGATTATAACAATCAATTGTGTTTGGACGTGAAACATAGGAACACCAGGCATAATTATTTGGTAACTTCAAGGAACAAATATAGTTTAGATATAAAAACCAAAACATTCAAGATTAAATTTTCAGAGAGGTATTAAGTTTGCCTTATTCTAAAACAAATATCACATATTAATATCAATATTAGTAAATTAGTAAAAAAGAACAACATATGCATAGAACACTTGATAACCTATTGTGAAACATCTGAACATCTTCCCAAGTGCATAAGTCAATTCCTAATATCCACAATACATGCTCATCTTCACAAGTGCATAACTAATTCTCCACACCTATATATGGGACAAGGCATGACTTAATCAACATGTGACATGTTATTGATATGCAAGAACAAAGAAGTAGAACTAAGAATAATGTAATATCTACGGACCTCATGCTGATGTAACTAATTATCTATATGAGTGCTTCAACTACAGCAACTGCGTTCGCATCCATCTTCTTGGAAAGTGCACCTTCAAATTACATCTGTTTGTAATGCAAAGCCTTGGCAAAATGCTCGACCTATGCATATAAGTGATAAAAGGCCATTAAAATGATATGTAAGGTTATACTTAAGAAGCTTGTAAAGTAAAATTTTGAAATCCATCAAACCTTTTCCACAAGTGCTCCAAGGAGACGATATTGATAGGAAGGGCCTTTTCATCATGTTCCATGAACTCAGCCTGTAAAAATACGTGTCGTTAAAATTGATATAAAAATCAATAGAGGTACGCAAAGTATATGGGAAAGACATTATGATAACATGTATTAATTTCTCAAACAAGAAAAAAAAGTCATTCAGGCAGAGTTATTGTTTCACTTTCACATTATGCAGCAACATTACTCCAATACTTCATGCATCAAGAAACCATGAATCGCACCATGTAATAAATGCACCAGTAATCAGAACCAACATCATCTGGACTTCAGTTAACTGAAACTCTTTGCTTTTTTTGGTTTCTTGTGAACCATCAATGATAAAACTCCACATAACTACACAAGGTAAACACTATAATGGATTCCTTTCAATGGTGGTCAAATGTCAGTATCTCTACACATGCGAAAATGTTATCAATCGTCCAACAACTACACAGCTTGAAAGTCAATTAACTATCCATTTCAGATAAATGCAAATACATATTGTCACAAAGTATAGATTGATGCAGACACATTACAATACTTGGTAAGTGCAGGCATACATTGATCTATGAAAAAGATGATTAATAAAAGGAAGAGATTTCTTAGAAGAGCACAGCTCAGGCAAGATATAATAATGACTATAATCAATTCCAACATTTGCAATATCATGAGTGATAAAGATGATTACATCATCACAAAGGTACTCGGCACACACACCACCAAACAAAGAATTTACTGCAACACAATACACTTAAGAAAAACAAAACATTATGGGTACTTAATTCGCCACAAAGTAGAACAATTCCTTTCTTTCCTGGATTCTATAGTAAAAGCAAAGGAGGGGTATTAAATTCGTGTAATCACCCTGACCTCAATATTCACACCCAAAAATGCCGAACAGACCAACACGAAAAAGATATTGGAACAGAAAATCTTAAGGATTAGATAACAAAAGTCATAAAGACAAGCTATAGTGCAGCATATCTCTTAATAATATAGCCTTGATTTTATGTTTAATACTGAAATCTTTTACAAACTTGAAAAAGAAAAGGTGGTATCACTTTATCAGTAATGGATGATTAAAAAGTTACGGCATTAATGATTGAATAATGTTACACTAATAGCATTTATCATGGATAATAATATTACCTGCAAGCTAGAACCAAATAAGCCCTCTAATTAGGACCATATACTTGTATTCAGCCAAAGCATCACGTACTACATCTAAAAACCTCCTCCTTTTTACAATAACCGTTGTCCGCCTTTCATATGATTCAAACGGTACACTCCTTATTTTTTCCATCTCTTTAACACATTGTAACTGCTACTACCTCCTTCCTTATACAACCGACTATTCTCTTTCCTAGTGATAACTTTCAAGAAATCTTTTCCAGTTTTAATCACACCCATTGCAGCAAAAGTATCTACTAAGCATTCTGTTCTCATAATCTCAAATGCCCTTTGACTAATCGCTCAAAAGCTGCTCATTTTCTTCGTGCAACCTCTGAAAATGTGTTTAACCATAGACCAGTAAGAACTTTCACATTATTCAGTAATGTGGTTTTTTGTTCTTAAAAACACGAAAGTAGCATACCTCAATGAGGGCATCACGTTTCTAGAGTGTTTCTTCAAGATTCTTGGTAACAGTAGCTGACTTTGTACTTTCTCCTGTTGAGTCTGAGCTCATTTTGGACGTATTCTCGCTGGAATGAAGAGCTGCTTTTAGTTGTGCCTCAATGCTTTACAATTTTTCCTGCACAAATGATTGCATATAGCCCCATAAGCAGATCCACTATGCTTACATTTATATGTTAAATGATGAAATTATATGAATTTAACGAATGTAGTAATAGAGATCATTAAGGTACTTTTAAGATATCCAAATCTATAAGTGACCCGCGGTTAAAAAAAGGTTATACGTGACCAACATGTAGAGACTCGATAGTTGAATCATGTTGAGTAACTAACTTCACCGTTAACAAAGAATTTTCTAAAATCATAAATATCAAAACGAAAACAAACATCAAGTTTTCATAGACATATAATCGATATCTAGATGCGGATCAAGACAGCCCTTAGAGACTTTTGTTTATTAGTATTCAACCGACATGTATAGAAGGATGCCCAAATGCTTAAAAAAATAAGCTAATCTAAACAATCCTAACAACATGATCGCAAAGAATCAAAGTATTTTAGATAAAACAAAAAAAACGCATTACCTTGAAAAAATTATGGACACCGCATAATTTGGTTCATGTTCGTCCGTCATTTCACATAAGTATCGTCCCCAAAGATGATGATGAACTGTTTGAGAGAATTAGGGTTCTATGATAATTATGTTTTTTTGAAAATTTTGATTGAAATCAAATTAAATGGCCCTTGAAACATGGTATAGATAGACTAAATCTGGATCTGAATTAGGGAGTGCGTTATGTTCTTTGGGTGATTTTTTTTTGGAAATGCCGATATAATGGGGGAGTCAGTTTTGGTTTTGGTTTATTTTGAAATTTGTAGCGATAGAGTAGGACTGTAGGAGTGAAGATGGTAAAGTTAAAGAAAGGATACCACTTTGAAAATAAGATCTTGTACAACAAAATGTAGATTGCTACAGTGGTTGAGGCGTTTGCCTTTCAATTTCGAAACCCAAGTTCGAACCTTGTAATCACCAAATTTTTTTCTTGTGTAACCCGATCTTGTGCCAAGTCACCATTTCCACATCATCATATGATGCTCCATGTCATCATTAATGTGCCCACTACGCATTAGTGACGTGTCATGCTTAGTCCCATATATATATATGGATAGATTAGACAAAATATTAATATTAATCTGTTGTTACATATATTAAAAATATGAGGCCCATCTTTAGTTTGCAACTTTTGCCGATAAATTATTAGTTCGTATCTTTTGTTTTAAAATAATATTTACAGTTGTTACTTTTTATTGCTTTTATTGTCTCAATGTTCATATGCGTTATTGAGAGTGTATTTGTGTTTTTACAATTTTTGGTGAATTTGAAACCTTCTATGCATATGCGTTTTTACAGTTTCATGAATTTGTTCCTTTCGTTTAGTTTCAGTTGTTATGAAAGGATTGTTCATATGTGTTTCGTTAGTTTTTTATGGTTAAATAATTCATCTATTATTTGTTTGTGGTTATAGGTATGAGTCAAATAATGCACATGTGTTTATGTCATGAACATGAGAATTTGAAACAAATGCACATGTATTTACGTAATGAAAATGATGAATTGACAATGAATGCACATGTGTTTAAGTCATTGAACATTTTATATATATGCAAATTTCCAGGTTTATATTTATGTTTTTATTTGTTCTTGATTATGTACTAAACTATTATTGTTGGATGCAAATTTTTCAGATTTATCGTGAAGGCGAAGAATACAAATGCACTTGTATAAGATGAATAATATAATAAAAGTTTGCTCCTAGTCTATTTTATAATTTATGTAACATGTCGAATGATAATTAATGGTGGCAGGTTACTTGACGTGTGGCTGTTGGCACAGAGTTGTATCAGTTAAGATGAGCGAGACGATAAAAACACATGTGCACAAAGATTAAAAACACATGTGTAGATTTTATGGGCTCTTGAACCAGGCGAAGAATACATGCGCACACCTAAAAGATGAACCAACTGATAAAGACATTTTATTATGCACATGTGCATGCTTCATATATTTGTAATAAAACACATTTGTGTAATATTTATTAATAAAGTTCTTTTGTTTGTATAAAATTGCATAGATTTATTAATAAAGTTTGTTGTTTGTATCCATAGCTATGCACTATTTTTTAAAGATACATGTGCAATACAAAACATTTTGGCATAAACGAAAACTATAATTGTCACATAATGCAAAACACATGTGCACATATTTAAAAAAAAAAAAAAAAAAAAAAAAAATCCTAGAATTTAGGGAACTAATAAAACGTTTTTTGTAAAAAAAATAAAATAAAAATGTATTTTTACCATTATACCCTTTTGAATTATATAATAAAATTTAATATCAAAAAAAATCTGATTGGTTAATGCTGGTTCTCGCAGTTCTCGCAATTTATATGGTTCTGAAAATAACCTCACCCTATATATATATATATATATATATATATATATATATATATATATATATATATATATATATATATATATATATTGGATAAAATGAAAAGTGTATTACAGTAAAAAGGAATAAAAAGGTTACAAGTGTAACATATGTCATTGAACTAAAATGTGTATTATAAACATTTAACCACTTCTTTTTCAATTTCTCATTTAATTCTCTTTAACCTCTCATTTTAAGTTTTAATTTGCTCATTTACCAAAACTAAAGTATGTGTTCATGATGTGCTTACTCCCACCGTGAACTTCATTGACAAATCAAGGCTGATACAAACGCATACGGTCGTGTCACGTAGCCCCCTTAAAAGTGCTTGACTTTTACTCAAAGATCTTTCACACAATTTAGTAATGACAACAGCAAAATAGCCAAAAACAGGACGGAAAACAGATATAATCAATAACTTGTAATGGTGACAACGAGTAAATATGTCATTTCAGCAAATATATGACTAAATATAGCACGTTGCAATATTCATAGAAGATATCAGATTAAACATAGCAGACACCTAATCTAGAGCACCATATTTTAGATATTAGCTAGACGAATTCACCTCATAGGATCATTTCCTTTAAACTTAAGAGTCTTTCACATTTAATTTCCTACTCTACCTACATTAATCTAATTCGATTTAGGACTAAGATTTGGCTATGATTAGTAAATCAAAACAATATAAACTTGGCAATGAGAATGTGCTTAAGCTATTCTCCTGCCAAGTGCCAACTCAAGCATTCTTTCTAAATATTCTGAAAAATTGTCGATTTGAGTTTAAACAAACAATATAAACTCATGTTGCTAAGTTGAGTTTCTTTTTGCTATTTTTCTATGTTCAGATTCACTAAGAACATAACATAGTATTGCTTCATCTATACATATCTATTAACAACTTAACACTTAATGAATTCTTTACCACATATCTACTACTAAAATTTTCAATAGACAAAGTTCCGAAAAACGTGTAATAAAGTATACTTATGTGCATATCATCCTACAAGTGCGATCGATGAACAAAATATCAATTTTTTCAATGAAAGTGCTACTCAAAGTCCAGATCAATCTAAAACATTGCAAATTGCAGCAAAATAGTCACTTGGTGATTTAGTTTGGCCAAAAAGAGATCGTGTGTTATACCCAGCCCTGCTCGCAACATCGTATGAACTGAAATTTGCGTGTCAGAGCTACTACCCAGATGAAACCGTTCAGGATTAACAAATGGAGATAAATACCAATAATCCCATTTGGCGTTTTTCATATTCTTAACACGATAATGTATGCATATAAAGTTACTATAACTAATGGCCTAATAACATAGTGTTTCTTTGGTTTTATGAGCTTATTTGATTCGGCTTATATTTCATAAACTCATTTTACCGGCTTATTTTTTAGATGTAGTATAAGCTTGTTACGACGTAAAGATAGATAATAGCCTCATCAAATGACTTAAAGTGTAAAATGACTTAAAACCTAAACGCGTCTCTTATAAGTAACAATACAAATAATTAAATACATTCAGAATAAGTAATTGGTTAGACCCGGCTATTCCGGCAAAGACCCGGCTATACGCGGCTAGAGTTGAGATCTATATAGATCTCTAATAAATCAATCCTAGCAATCCATTTTTGATCAAAAATAATAATAAAAATCATTTTTCACCTTTTTTTAAATAACATATCTTACAAACGGTAAATCTTCAAACTACAAAAATACACCGTCGCGACGAGAATTAAATTATGTTTCTATAGATATGCACTTTTCTATATTTTCGAAAAACTTTTTTTTTCAAAAATTTCAACCAGAAAAATCACATGTAATTTGTAAAAATCAAATCATATATGATTTCTTTAAAATCATATATGATTTTTACAAATCACATATGATTGCAAAAATCATATGTGATTTGTAAAAATCGAATCACATGTGGTTTTCACAAATCACATATGATTTTTCTAGGCCGAAATTTTGAAATATATATATATATATATATATATATATATATATATATATATATATATATATATATATATATATATATATATATATATATATATAAGTGCATATCTATAGAAAGATAATTGAATTCTCGTCGCGATGGTGATTTTTTTTCGCGTAACGATTAACGGTTTGCGAGATATTTAATTTTTAAAAAAGGGTGAAAGTTTATTTTTTTTGTTTTGATTGACAAAATGAACGACTATAATTGGTTCATTGGACCTATGGTAAATTTGAAATCTATATTGAACTTTTGCCAATACACTATTTGTTATCGCTTGGGGAACAAGGAGGCAAAAAATTATATAATGATACACAACGTCTTGGAACATTTAAAGCTTCATACGTATGACTCAAGTAAAATTTGACTACTCATTTGTAAATTTATACATGATCAAATGACAAGTTACAAAATAGATATTACACCAACGTCAGCGTCTCATCAGTTTTTCTCATAAAAAAACTCATACTAATGACCACCATGTCAACAAAGCAAAAATACATGTCTTAAACTTTTGTAAAAGAGGCACTTGCATGCTTACAAACTTTTGTAATGTATACATAGTTCTGAATGTAAAACTAGCATTAGTACGATGTTGAGCTGAATATATAGTGAAATACATATTATAATGACAAGGGAAATACAATTAACCAATTTGTCCAACTTAGATATTTGGAAGACAAATGTTCAAAAGAAACATATTACATTTATCATGAATTACATGAACTAACCATCCAAAAATGTTTGGTCATGAACCTCTACCTTTTACGAATTTTAAATCATCATGCTTTCTTTAACTCCTATGTTACGAGATATTCTGCAGATTTCATAGACCGCGCGTTAGAGATTGCACGATCTTTTTTGAACTTCCAATATAAACAACTTCGTGGCGAGGCATTTTCATATTCCTCATCATCTGTGATGCATTTCTTGACTCTTTCTTTTTCGGGTTCCTTGATCTTCTCGTTATGAAGCTTTTTTAGCACGTATGCTTCACTCAAATCGTAACCAGCCATAGCCGTTGTTTACGAGTTAGAGCTTAATGAAGTAATGGAATTAACATGTCAACTTTATATATAGTGCATTAGGATTCGTTGGGACCTTGGGCAACAAGTAACTCTGCTTATAGAAGAAAACAAAACATTATAATTTGTTTTTGAGAAGCAAAACTAAATCCAATATGATATGTAATAAACTATTCGTTACTTTCGCTTGGGGAACAAGGGGGGCAAAAGTTATATAATGATATTTTTTGTTACACGTTTTGGAACTTTTAAACTTTTATGAATCAAGTCAAATTTGACTGCTCATGCACCAATGTATTGATTTGTTATCTAGGATTATTAAACCTTATTTTTTTTTAGTTTTATATATTATTTTTAAATAATTAGTATAAATGTAAAAGAATTATAAGTTTCGCCTTCTTAAAGTTATTACATTACATTTTGGCCGCTCCAATAAACATTGTTCAAACTCCGTTCTTGCACCCAATAACATACAATAACTAAAATATTCTTCTAAGCTAAAACTGTTATAGGTGCTTGTGGCATCATCAAAAATACCCAATTCACTAAAAAAATAATAAATAAATGGCGCTCGTGAATCGCCCAATAAAGGGACGAATGACATGCCAATTGCATCACCAGCGGTGCAGAATGGCTATACCGATGCCATCGGTCAGAAATTTTGCCAATAACGCGCCATTCGTTTTTCGTACCATGCTCTCTAAGATCAATTTTCACAGTGGAATATTTATGCCATTCATTTAACTCAATATATATCAACGAAATTATTTAAGGCATTGTTCAATGCTGATATCTATACTACTATATAAAGTGTTTATGACATTCTAAATAAAGAAGTTTTAAAATTTTTAAGACAAAAAACATTTCTAATAAAAGAACCCACTAAACTTGTGTAACCAGGTACAGTTCATATAGCACTTTGTACAAAACAATAATGCATAAGTTATCTAACTTGTAACATTTGTGTATATTAATGCCAGAATTAATGATATCATAAAAATACTCACTTAAAAGTACAATTAATATAGCACTTGATACAAAACAATAATGCATAAATCATCTAATTTTTCTTTTTCACTAAAACACTCACTAAATAAAATTTACCAATCATTAATGATATAATTAAAATACCTTATCACTTAAAAGTACACTTAATATATCAAATGGTACAAGACTATAATGCATAAATTATTTTATCTAGAGTCCCCACCCCTTTGAGCCCGTCACCAAAACCGGGCTTTATGCCTCTTTTCAACCTGGCTTTATGTCAGTTTTTGTAGTAGTGCATTCCTATAAAGGTAATTCCAAAGAGTATATATTGTTTTTGGCTTTATGAGAAAAGTATTTCAAGCATGTGTCCATTAATGTGTTAATAATGGCAATTATACTTTATCAAGATATGCTTTGCCAAGGGAGGAGTTACACAGCCTCTATGCAAGATTAGTGTCTATACGATAAATGCTTATGATTACGTTAATGTTCTACACCTTAACCAAACAGCTTAAATGACAATAAAAAAGTTGTTGTAAATTTGATTTTGATTTCTGTATTGCCGTTGGTATTTTACAGGTTTGGTGACACATTTGATAAGAAAATTTGATTTCGGAGAGGTGGAATTCATCTACTAAGAGGTGTTGACCGGGCGCTATTGAAAGAAGGGGAGGTCGATAAGTTTTTATTTACGTTCTGGTCTGAAATGGCGTGGGTTCAAATGCCACTCTCGACATATCTTTTTGTTTCCATTGTTTTATTGCCTATAATTACTTTTTTTATTAACTTTATGCATTCTTTAGAGAACAAACAAAATTTGTTTCATGAATACTTTTGATGTAAACTTCAAATTCGTGAATCACGGCAAGATTTTTTAAAACTGTATCTACTCTACTTCCTATATGCCAAATAAAAAGTTTAATATGGACCATATAGAAAGTAGATCCAGTCCTACTCATAAAAAACAATTATTTAAAAAATAACTATTCATCTAAAAAATGCCAAATAAAAAGTTTAATATGGACCATATAGGAAGTATATCCAGTAAAAAATAATCATCTAAAAAATAACAATTCGTCTAAAAAATGCCAAATAAAAAGTTTAATATGGACCATATAGGAAGTATATCCAGTCCTGCTCATTTAAAAATAATCATCTAAAAAATAACAATTCATCTAAAAAATACCAAATAAAAAATTTAATATGAACCATTTAGGAAGTAGATCCAGTCCTACTCATAAAAAATAATCATCTAAAAAATAACCATTCATCTAAAAAATGCCAAATAAAAAGTTTAATATGGACCATATAGGAAGTAGATCCAGTCCTGCTCATCAAAAATAATAATCTAAAAAATAATAATTTATCTAAAAAATGCCAAATCAAAAGTTTAATATGGACCATATAGAAAGTAGATCCAGTCCTGCTCATCAAAAACAATAATCGGTATGGATATGGTGTACCAAACTCTCTTAAACTGTATGTGCATCATCATTCTATTTAATAAAACAACACACGTTCAAAGGGTCAACAAGTGTTCACATTAACAAATATATGCACATTCGTATAAACATTGAAATTCTCTATAAAATTGATAATTCCAGTTGAGGTCAACCAAAAAATGAAGATTATGTTACTACATACTAAACTGTTGCACACCTCTATAATCAAATAACCATTTGACCGTACGAATACCTATTTTTGGTTGTTCACCATATTATACCATATCACGCGCTTTTTCATATGCAAAACCTAATCGACAATCTACCCAAACTACCTTCCTGCCATACTTACAAACAATGTTCATACCGATATTCAGTGCATAAGTACATATTCAGTAACTATGCAACAAAGTCTTAGTAAATTGATAATATATTAACCCATACATTTCGTTAAAAGTACTAACTTCAACTTCGCACATATTTTTAGTCGTTTTAACTACACATCCATTCTGAATTGTTCCTCACATTGTCTAATCATATAGCCATTTTACAGTATACGTATTTTTAGCTGTTCCACCTTTGATACAGCATCACACCCTTTTTCATATGCAACAACTAATCTATACTATACAAATGTTAGCCAAACTTATCCCCATAATTTGATACAATGTTAATACCTATATTAAGATGCATAAGAAGATCTTCCTTAACTATCTAACAAATTCCTACTAAATCGATGTTAACATAACTCATACATACCTTTAAAAGTACTATCTTCTAATTTGTATATGTTTCATATCATTTAACCACACATGCAATGTCAATCGGTATTTAATTTTAACAGAACCGAGTTTTTCCTTTCTTTTGGAATCTAACAATAATCACAAACCTTAAAAATAGTTTGATCGGTGCTTAATCTCTGCATTATTAACACAGTTACATTCAAGAAAAAAAATTATTTAGAGAACCTGTATTCTTGCAGAGAGAGATGGAGAAGATCAAGTTGGAAGTGTGTTGTGAAAGTCTTGGGGTAGTTACACGTTAATCATATCCCCGCCGTAAGATTACACCTATCTATATGCTTTACTCAGAGTCATGATGGTGTATGTCGAATTTTTCCGATGCATAAGTACTCAAGCGTTATATTGTAGTTAATTATAATTTTTTTATTATTTTTTTATAAGTAATTAAATTACATTTCCGCAAAAAGCACACAACTATTGTTTTGTAACATTTTATCACTTAAATGTTTCGTGACAAGTTGTATTTAATACATACATTTGCACAAAGTGATGCAAGAATTTGTTTTGTATTCAAATTTGGACTTAATACATTTGACATGCAAACATTGCTTTTTGTCATATACAATAAAAAAAAACACGTTACCCCAATTTTTTGAAACTTTTTGTTAATGTAGCCAATCAATGAAGATGAACTGCTAAACCATTTAATTGTCTATATCTCCCGGTTGATTATATACCATTTACTAAGCAATGTGAACAATCATGACATTCACGATAATGTTCATCTGTGACAGATGATGCGTACGTTATTTTTGCTCTTCAGAACAAAATTCTAATGACATCCTGATAAAATCAATGTTCGGTCACCAACACACACATGATGACCTTCAAAATGTTATTGTAGATAATGGGACTCATATTAGCAATACCTTTTAGCAAGTTACCGATCACGAATATGCCATTACTCTACAAGATTTTTGATGTAATACTGAAGATTCTACGGATGAGTCAGATGATGTTTATGCTTTTTATGAGCTATATTTGAATATTGATTTCTTTTATTTTGTTACATTTTTTTTATGATGTTTATTTTAATAGATATATTTTGAGACCAACCATGTTTATGTTTAACACGCTGTGTATATGTAATTTATTTGCAACTACACTTTATACATATACACATAAAATACACATGTAAACTTTCTATATGCTAACAATATAATTTAGTACACACATAGCTAATCATATTATTTACTAAAGTATTATCCAACCAAATCAAATCACATACATTAGTCAATTTACTTTAAACTCAATGCAAAATGTTTTTTACTACAAATTTTGTATACAACAATATGTATACAAAATTTGTAGTAACTAAGACCTTCAGTTACAATTAAATATCGTTTCACTCTTATTCTTTTGTTTTCTTAGAGAATGTTCCGGCACCATGTTCGTATATTCATCTTTATCTAAACAAATAATTTATTTTTTACATTCATTCCATGGTAAAACAAAATTAATGATTTATTCTTTTAATTGATAGGTTCATCTGTCTCTTTTACACACATTCAACCAACAAGTAATCCAACATTGCCGCTTTTGAACTTAAATTGTAATTAGTACTTATACATTTACAGAACCATATAGATATTTTTTCATAATACTTAAGCAACAATTTGCGTTTCATCTACACTAAGTTATTGTATCATTGTTTTACATATATCCTCCATCTATATGATCTCAAATACATTTTAAAGTAACTATAGTTTACTTAATAACAATATGTATACAAAATTTGTAGTAACTAAGACCTTTAGTTACAATTAAATATCGTTTCACTCTTATTCTTTTGTTTGTTTAGAGAATGTTCCGGAACCGATGTTCATATATTCATCTTTATGTAAACAAATAATTTATTTTTTACATTCATCCCATGTTAAAAGAAAAATTATGTTTCATTCTTTTAAATGATAGCTTCCTCTGTCTCTTTTACACACATTCAACCAACAACTAATCCAACATTGCCGCTTTCGCACTTAAATTGTAATGAGTACTTATACATTTACACAACCACGTCACTTTTCTTTCACAATACTTATGCAACTATTTGCGTTTCATCGTTATTGTATCATTGTTTTACATATATCCTGCATGTATATCCGCCACAAATACATTTTAAAGTAACTATATTTTAATTAACAATATGTATACAAACAAATATTTCGTGTAATCAACTTTCAAATAAGTTGTCTACAAATCAAATAAATTATAAAACAAATCATTTCCTAATATATTGTCACCTTCATATTCTATAAATGTATGTATGAGAAAATTCTTTAAACCATAATTTATAACATATTTCGGAGTAAAGGAGGAAAAAAAGAATGTCAAACTCAAACCGTCAAAATGAAGGTATGTTACAATCATAATCGATATTTTTTTGAACTTTTTTTCCGAATATATATAAATTGAGTTTACGAAACATTTATTTGCCTAAACAATAATACAGTTTATTCCTTTGCATGTATTATAGGACAAAAATTTGCATCTGTTAAAGAAAGTGTTGCACCAAGAAACACTGAATCTGCCAAGGAACATGGTGCAGACAAAACGGATATTATTGGTTTTTTTGAAGCATCAGTCGTTCATGACAAGAAAAATGAAACATCAACCATCTTGGAGAACGATTTTGTATGTGATCCTATGATAGGAAACGACGATAAAAAACCACAACCATTTGAACCTGGAAATAGTACATACTATGATTCCGATGATTCCGTAGATCCATATGATTCCGGTGATCCATATATACTTAAAAGTATAATTGAGGAGAACTGTCATTGCCCTGTTTGTTCAGGAACTTGCAAATGCCCACCTGGAAAATGCGAATGCTCATATTGCTCGCCTCCAACGGCATAATTTCGGTTGAATTTTGCAAATGAGAATAATTGTCTTTACCTTTTCAAAGCTATTTATGATTATGATTATGATACAAATTATGCTGAATCAATTTTTTACTTTTAAACAATCAAACCATTGTCTAAAAAACTCACACTTTAATGGCCATAAATCGTTTCTATAATTAGTATAGTGAAATACGCTATAAAAGATGTTCAACATTACATTCTCACCACATTATACACTACAATGCCTCTATGATTCAACAATGGTAATCGTAGGATTAGAGCTTACACGTAAGTTTTGCTGTTTATTTCCCAACGTTGTCGTAATTTACATACTATCTAATCGTTTACTTTTACATTCTAATAGTGAATGGGGTGTTGCTCCTCCTACAATTGACATATGCATTCATCATGGAGGTAGAGTTTTAACTACAAATGTTTTTTTATGATTATTGGGGCGGAGATGAACTTATGATATGCAATGTGTCAACACACAATTTAACCTACACCAACCTTAGACGATTAGTTCGTCACCATCTAAGTCAGTGCACTGATGTAATTGCTTAGTACTTGCGTGTTCCGACTGTCCAAATGGAAGAAGCAGATAGTCTTCGTAAGATAGAACATGAATGGTATATTGATGGCTGGCTACACAACATTAAACTTGGTCAAGCATTGGATATATACTTGGCACATTATTGTTATCCTACCCTTATTGACCCAAATCGTCAAAGATGGCTGCTAAGAAGATGGGAAACAAACGGCTGGATAAGTGGACATGTTGAAGCGAATCGAAGGGCTGCTCGGTTGTCATCTCAAAGACAGAATTCATCACGTTAATTAGCATTTCATTGACGATTTGAAGTACACTATCCATTACAATATTTTCATCATTCATGTTTACTTTTTAAATTTATTTGAAAGAACGAGTCATTACAAATAATGATGCTTATTTCCAATTCAGAAAGAACATGTAAGGATTTGTTCTGCATTTGCAAATGTAAGTAACAAATATTAACATGAATAGGAATGAAACAAATACATTTACACAGTTTGTTTTACAGAATCAACATAAGCTTGAAATCATATCAAATTTACAACTAAAATATCTTATTTCTACTATCCTTTCCAAATACCTACTTTAAGTTCAAAATTAAGATATACACAAATTGTTTTTACAAACAATAGAATCAAAACACATATTTGTTTAGAATATATCTTGATATACTTTCCTATAATACTTAAAATATTGAAACTACATAAATCCCATACTGATTCATACAATTCATTAACAAAAAACATATACGAGTATCAAAGCATGTTCAATAGCAAATCATCATCGAATGTTGTATTCAGTTCTTATTATATAAAATTCAAACGTTTAAGACATTTACATTTACAAACTAACTTTTATTTTTTCTGTTCCTTTCAGCGGATTTCCGTCACAAAATAAAAAGACGAAGACTACTCAAAGATGGCAACCCTGTTGTGGGACGTGTTACTTCTGATAACGATTTACAAAAAGTTGCACACGTATTAGAAAAGGTATGAACATATCAAACAATACTACTAAATTGTGTTTACATAGTACCAACTTCTATGATTCATGGTTAAACATCTTGATAGGAATCTGATGATGAGAAACCGATGAGGATAAAGCGCAAAACCAAGTCTGCACAAAGGCGTGGAAAAAAGGATGAAGAGAAAGAAGAAGCGAATGATGATTCAGGGCTATTCCACAATTCAGTTTACTCTAAGTCTAAACAAGCTGATAAAGAGGATGACAAACTATTTGTTCATTCTAATGATCATGTATACCATCTGGACGATTTTAGCGATGACGAACATTTACTTGATAAACAAGACAGTTTTTTTAGTACAAAAGATAAAAAGTTTGCTCTTATTGATGAAGAAGCAGATGCACATATTGAAAACAATAACAACACAAACGACGATGGTGTGTGGGTTAATATCAACAACATTCCACATGAACCTTTTCACTCTTTAGATATTCATAACAACTACATTCATGAAGATGCCGGAAAAAATTTACAACAACCTTACGTGTCCGATGATGATGAATCGATGGGAAGATATTATACCGGGCATTAACATCACGAAGATGATTTTTGAATACGTTAGCTTGCTAAAACTATGCCAAAATAAGACAACACCTTTATCACTTTTCTTGATACTTGATAGCATAGAGCGATTATCATTTGTAAAGACATGATCATTTAGATTATGAGTTGCTTATGTCATTCTTATAATTAATATTATTAATAAGATTCTAAGTTGATGATTTTTATGTAACTGTTACTATCTGCTTGCGAGGCAGCGTGGAGGATATTTGGTTTTGAGATTCATTATAGAACACCTTCTATTGAGAGGCTGTCGTTTCATCTTGAAGGCGAGCATCAGGTTGTGTATGATGAAGACGATGATCTCGAAACAGCTGTTGAGAAGCCGACCGCTGGTGCTGATATGTTCAAAGGTTGGTTGAGAATGAATCAAAGGTTTCCGGAGGCAAGGGAGCTAACGTATGTTGAGTTTCCTACAAAATCGTTATCAAAAGTTGGTTTGTATCTCTCCCGACCTGTTTTCACTCATGGACAGCTATACGTTGCTGTCTCAAGAGTTAAAAGTAAGAGTGGTTTAAAGGTTGTAGTTTGTGATGAAGAAGGAAATATGTGTAAAACAACTACGAATGTCGTTTACAAAGAAGTTCTTGAAGGCCTATGAACAAGATCAAAAAGGTATGTACAAGTTATAAGTTTTTGGTACCATTTTTTAGATTATAATGCATTATAAATCATGTATCAAATAATTTTACTTATATTGTGTATGTATTGTTAGGTGTGCATGGAATTGGCATTTCCTACCAAATTGATGATTGCTCACACACGTCTTTTGCTATTCAAGACCATCAAAATTTGACACGACAACAACATCCATGTTTGTTCATTAAATTCTTAGTAACTTAATTGATTGTTGTATAAATCATGTATTCACGAATGTATTGTCTCATTTTATAATTTTTATTGATAGAACATGTTTACTTTCGTTTTTTATTATTATTTCATTTTCATATTTCTATAAAAATCCCGTGAATCCACGGGTCTTTAAGCTAGTGGTTGTATATTTTGGTGAAGGGGTAAATTAAATAGTGTATTAATTGTATATGTTGAATAGTGTTTTTTTAGTTTTATTTGTGCTTCAAATAGTTGTAACTTATGCTTTTTTACTTGTATTTGCTTAAAAGTTCTATATTAGGAAATCTTAAAAAATTAATAGGAGGGAAAGTAGAAGATGCATTATAAGTAGATATAGATAGCTGCCTTATGGCTTGTTTGGTTTTGGGCTTATGTTTCATAAGCTTATTTGTTGTACTTGTTTTGCAACTTTTTGGCTTTGTTTAAGCTTATATGTGGCTTATGAGCTTATTTCTTTTTCGGCTTATATTTCATAAGTCCCAATTTTTTTTTGCTTATTTTGAGTCATGTGGGCTTATATAAGTTTATTATATTATATAAGTTTATTATGATATAGTAATAAACTTATATAAGCTCACATGTCTCAAAATAAGCCGGAAAATTAGGGCTTATCAAATATAAGCCGAAATGAAATAAGCCCATAAGCCCACATATAGTGTATGTTTGGCGCAATAGGCTGGGGCTGGGGCTTTTATTATAAGTAGAAAGTTGAAAATTATATTTTTATAATGATGTTTGGCAAATTAATTGGAGCTGAAGCTTATTAATGTAAAATCACATAAAAATACATCAAATTTAATTGACATGTATTTCCGGCTTTTACGTAATAATTCATTATATTTTTAAGTGTATTTAAGTAATTTAACTATGGGCTTGGGCTTATAGAGGCTTACGGCTTATTTTATAAGCCATATATAAGCCGTAAGCCTCTATAAGCCGGTGTGACAAATGAGACTTATTTTATTAGCAGACTTATTTTAAAAGCCCAAGCCCCAATAAGCAGTGGCGGAACTTGACCATTTATTTTGGGGGAGGCGAATTTATTTTTTTTGGGGGGGCGAATCGGAGATTTGTTTGTAACCACAACTAAATTACCCCCAAAACCTATAATATATACACTAGGTGCCGTAAATTTTGGGGGGGCCGGGACCCTCTTCACTGCCCTCAAATAGGTCCGCCACTGCCAATAAGCCTCTCATAAGCCCTCGCCAAACATAGCCATAAGCTTAAACAAACACCCTTTTATATAAGCTTATTCTGACGTAATAAATATATATAATTTGGAAAGTTTCAAAATAAGTCACAAAAAGTGAGCTTACGAAACATAAGCCAAAAACCAGATAACCTATAAGCCGAAACAAACACCCCGTTAAGCTTATTTACCCGGTTTATTCAACTTTTTAAAATCCAAAAAGTTTGAGCTTATAAATAACAACTGTAGACAGATTTTACCATTGCCTCAAAATTTTAACAAGCCGGCCAATTAAGCTTAAACAAACTTATTTATTTTACAATTTTACTGATGGCTGTGATGTGCGATTATTATTCTAGGAACTTGTGCTTTTAGGATGTTTTTGTCTATGTTTCGACAAACAAAAGTGGAGTCTGTTTTTTTGGGCTTAATGATAATCCTATGTAATTCAGGGATGGCTGGAATTAGCAGGTGCTCGCTATTCAATGGGCGCTTCACGTGTAAACACCGCCTTGCTTAACCTTCAACCACATTCTGCTGCTACCACAGTAGAGATTACTCACGACCAAGATGGTACCATCTTCTCTTTAACCTTAACCACACATATCCTAAATGATTTGCTCGATTAGTTTAGTATTACGTCAGAACGTAGGACATGATATGTATATATTCACTTCGAGCCTTTTTGTGAAAATGTCATGTATATTCACCTTCCATGGCAAAGGCTAAAAAAGATGACAATTTATTTAGGTGCCGGTTCGGTATATGTGTAAAATCAAAATTGTAAAAAGTAAATGGGTCAAGTGTATTTTCATCTTATTCAAAAATTTAGATTTGCGTTGAATAATATCGATTTTCTAATCTTATTTGGTACACTGATTGTATAGAAAAAATATAATCAACCTGTTTCAACATCACCCGTTTGACTTATTGCCAACCCACCCGACCCTCCCATTTTTTCTACCTCTGCCTAAAAGAGATCAAGTAATAGTTCTAGTTTCTTAAGTTTTAACGTAAACATCAAACATCGATTCACACAGCCATAGAAGTTGTATTCGACCTAGTTTTGCCCTGTAGTTTATGGCTTATTCTCTGATTCACAAGCAATTTGAAGGCATAGACTTAATAAACAGCTTTACCTTTGTTAGTTTTGATGACAAGTGAATGGAGATCGGATCGTGAGAAACTTATCAGACAACCTTTTTTATTTGTTGTGATATCTAAAGGAAATAACAGTTTAGTTAAACTATTTTGCTTAATTAGGTAGATCAGGTTGTAAAGTTTCGGGGTCAAACTGTCAAAGTCATCTTAAGCAAGTTTTAGCTAGTGCACATTGTATAACATGAAAAATGTAAAATCTTTAGTTAAATACTTGGAGATGATGTGATATGTAAATATCACATTCTGTGTCCCAGACAATTCAACGTGTGACGTAATTTTGTAAGAATATGTTATTATAGTTAAATCTCTATATTGAAATGGTCATCGTTGTCAACCAAACTAAATTGAACCTGTAGTTTAAGATGGTAGCTTAGTAACTTTTATCCAAAGTTTATGTCAATAAGGCGACATTGTCATAGCCACCCCCAAATGATACTTGTTGCAACTTTCATGAGACGTGGGGACTAAAGATGATCTTTCAATCTTTAGATCCTCGTTATATATTTTTTTTCTTATGTTTTTCACACTTATGTGTTGTCTGGTGATTTAGGCTCAGAAATGTCATGTTTACAAGTGTAGAAAAGTGTTAATTAGTTTCACCTCTGTTTTAGCTAGCTTGACAAAGTCGCCAAAGTTCAATTTATGCAAATGGGCATCTCCTGACAATAAAGACTCCTCTTTGGAGAAGGAAAACATTGAGGAAGATGAGCAGTTAAAAGAAAATATTAGCAGCCGATGCGATTCTGGTAAACATATGTAATGACCTATAATGTGCACGACAACGGTTTGATAATGTTTTATAGGGCAGTGCTTATATTGCTTCATGCAAACTGGTTATCATAGTAAAACAAGGTATAGTAACGCTGTTCCTTATCATAATCTATGATTTTTCCAAGCTAACTTCACTAATGAGAAATGTCTTTTGTTTCTTGTAAAGAAGTGTAGTTTGACTTCGGAGACTATTTTCACCTCAAATTTTATTGAAAAACTTGCATCTACAAGCAAGAATTCTCGTCTTTCATTCCAAATGATAGACGTTTCAGCCTTTTGAAACCAAATTAAAACACATTTTTTTCCATATACATAATTGATGTTGAGTTTGTTTACTTATTTATTGCTAATTTATAATTTTTAAATCCATGATATTTTTTGAAGTCTAACTTCTTCATTTATCATATGGAAGGATTAAACTCCAAGAAAAGTTTTAATTATCGCAACTTTGTGTGAAGTTTTAATGGAAAGGATCTGTTATATTTACCGACTACTTATAAAGGTTTCTTTTTTCATAAAGGAAACCAGGAGAGTTCACCGGAAAGCAGCATTGAATCTGTTACTAATGCATCACCAAGAGAAAGCAACGGATCTGAAATCAATGCATCACCACGTAAAATAGAGAATCCTGTGAGTGAATCAATACGATTCTGAAGTTTGTTTCAACTTCCTTTGTGACAATTGTAGAAATATATTTTTGCAAGAACAATCATTAGTTTTTAACCAACAGTTGAAGAATGATGATTTGAGAAGTAACCACTAAGTTGCTATTTTCATTAAACGAATAAAGTTTTTCTGCTCTTCATGCTTTTTTTGTATGCAGCTTCAGAAAGAACGAGCAAAGGTACTATCAATGTTTGGGACTTTGGTTTCGCCCAAGCTTCGGGCCTCTCAACTTACATTTGAGACAGGTGAATGACTGAATTCAGAAAGCTATTTATAGAAAATTGTCAAACTCTGAGCATAACTATATCAGTATATCTGTTCTTGTTCATCATTTTTCCTGACTTGTGTTAAAAAGAAATCATTGTTTCCTTTGTTGTGCAGCGCTAGAAACACTTATAGAAATAGCAAATGCTCGTTCATCTATTCTTAAGTCTTATGAGGCGTTACATAGGGATATGAAAAGCACCAAGGAATGACAAGTGATAGGGGTTCAACTGTCCAAAATAAACCAATTAAAGCAATGGCATTCACGTGTCGAGAACAAAAATTGATGCTAACCACTCCAGCTTAGACTTCGGATTTTGTTCATCAGATAATAGATCTTGAAATTTTGTGTAATAGTTTATGAACAAAAGATCTTTGGATCGTTTTTGTTTGCAGCAATTGTATTAATATCTGAAATGCTAATTTATTCGACTTTAGACAGTGAAGAAATTCTCAGGACACCAATTTCCTTGACAATTCAGTGCCGGCCCTGGCTATGGGCAGTCCGGGCGACGGCCCAGGGCATCAAGCGAATAAGGGGCATCATTTTTATGGTTTCTGCGAATAGGTTTTATTTGATATTATGGTGATTCACTTTCTGTGTTTTTTTTCCCATCAATGATTGAAAATGAAGCGGAGAAGAAGACTAAGAGAGAGAGAGAGAAAATACATGTCGTACAAAAAGTAAAAGCATTTGGTTACATCATAGTTTTCAGGATCCCGATCCTCATCTTAGGATCTTACGATTTTACAATATTGCAAAGCATAAACGATCCGCATCCTACATAGGATATTTGCAAGCTTAAGATCTTATAGGATCCCGATCTTGACCATACGATTTTAAGATCTAATCCGATCCGTTCTTACTTTTCTCGGATTACAAACTAAAAAACTACAAATTTATGGGTTATTCTTTCGTAGAATTCAAAAAACAAAATGTTAATCTTTTTAAAAAATTTATAATCATAAATTAGGACAACATTTGTATGAAATATTCATAGTATTTTGTGGTTTTAATGAATTAGAATTTGTAGATTTGTATAAAATTACATAAACTATTAAGAAATAACATTAGAGTAAGATCTTAAAATCTTGATCCGATCTTACAATCACGAACTTGCAAAGACGAAAACGATCCTGGGTAGAATCCCGATCTTGACAACCTTGGGTTACATAGTAAAAGAAATACGGAGTAAGATATTGGTCATATCACTATTTCCAAGATAACATGTCTGTATTTTTCTTTTTTTTTTCTTGTCTATTGATTTCTTTTAACAATGTTCTATGATATTGTTTCCTCATTTGTTTTTTTAACTTATTCTTTTTTTCTCGTTCTAGTATTATTTTAAAAGAAAGAGTAAACTACACCATTCGTCCTTGTGGTATACGTTGACCATCAAGGATCGTCCTTTGACCAAAAAAAATGCACTGTTCGTCCTTAAATGCGAAACGTTATTCAGCGTTAGTCCTTCGCTCTAACGGCAATAACTAACATCCGTTAAATCCTCCCATGTGACATCCACATGAGGGTATTTTGGTCTTTTTAAACCTCTTCTTAACATCTTCTTCCTCCTTTTATCTTGAACCATCACCACCCAATACCATCTTCTTCCATTCATCATCCTTTTAAAACCACAAACAACTCCATATCAAACCCAAATCTCTATGACTCTAATCTACCTTTTTCTTTTACACAATCTCTAACACCACTACACCAGACGTCACTCACACTGTTCAACCTCTCACACAAATATAAACACTTGTACATAAACACAAAAACGTGCACTAACACCAATCTAAAACCCATAATCAAGCCATCTTACCACCGTCGCCATCCAGAACTGGTGTTGGGTGGTTCTTGTGGGTAGTTTGGCGGCAGCTGTTGGTATTTTGTCACAGGTTTATGATCATGCCAATTACAACATAACAATTGATTCGAGATAACCATTGTGATCTTTAGTTTGTGTGTATGAGACAAATGAATAAAACAGTAAAGGTTTTATATTGAATAATAATAATAGGATATATGTTTGACTTATCCTAATGCAGTATATATAGTTTGTGAAACGACTTGTCTGTTGACATGTGAACCATTGTGTCGTTTCACAACATAGAATAACTGCCAATAACTGTCAACTAATTTAACCGTCATATAACTAACTTCTAAAAGGCCTGTTTGGGTTAACATATCGACCCAAACATTACATGCCTTATAATGACCCACTATGATCCATACTAAAGTAAAACGTACTAAATAGTAATTGTCTTATAAACATTAAAGCATTAAAAACAGGATCACATTCTCCCTCCTAATGCTTGAATGCTTCATCTATGATCTTCTTGATTCCATCTTCAAGTGATGATGATAAAATCATCACTGCTGCTGCCACTTTCTTCAATTGTTGTTCCAAATTTGCTTCCACTGCTTTTATCTTCCATGTGTACATCATCCTTCACAGTTTCTCTTGGGAATCCTTCTTGCATTTCTTGGTCATCAACCTGTGCATCAACCTGCATATCCATCTCTGGCTCATCTGCAGTAACTCTGCTATTTCCTGCCATGGCTTCTGGTTCTTCTTGCACCCTTTTTGACTCTTCATAATACACCTTGATCATCCCAATGTATTCTCTATACAATTCCTTAACTGTGCCTTGATGTTCATATTCTAAACCAAGTATTTTAGCCACTTGGTGCCAATTTCCATTGAGTGATACATCCATGTAACCACCCAGTGCATCAACAAATTTGTATAACCCCAACAAGTCAATGTTAATTGCTCCTACAGTTGGTGGCAATTCTCCTAAAACTTGTTGTCCTAAAAATTCTAGATAGAACCATCTGATCATCTCCATAAATTTCCCTTTCAATACATCCCAGTTTCCATAGACAAGTTTATCTATATCAATCAAGTCTAGGAATGCTATAAACCTTTTATAAGTGTTTACCTTCATGAGATAAAGAGTTCCATTCATGCTTATGTACTCACTGTCCATGTAATCATGCTTCTCTTCCTTCTCCATTCTTAGTTCTTCCATACCTTTGATCAAAAGAGCAATCATCCCCTGGGTCCAACGTCCTGTAGTAGTCATCCAAATGTTTGTTGTGACTCTTAATTATGGTGTCTTCACTTTCTTCTTCAATGATGTTCTGTTCCTCAACTGCCCCTTGATGAGTGTCTAAATACTCATCATTTTTATACTGTTAAAATGCCAAAAACATCTGAAAACACTCAGAAACACATCAAAATGATAAAAATATCACAAACAAGTGTTTTATATGTTTTAAATGCAAAAACATCAAAATCTGGTGAAAAACGTATCAAGTTTGCATAATTGGCAGTTTTAGTCCCCCAAGTTACAAAAGTTGTCAAAAACAGTCCCTGGTCATTCCAAAACTTGTAAAATATCATTTTAGGTCCTTGGGATTCACAAGTTGTTCAAAATAATCCTTTGAAGTTTAAAATCACAAAATTACAACTTTGGTCCCTCAACTTTGGAAAAATGTCAGAAATAGTCCTTGGTTAATTTAAAAAGTGAAAATTATCAAGTTTTAACCTTGTTCTATTCATATTTGACAAAAATGGTCCTTATGATAAACTTTGGAGAAAATTACAATATTGGTCCCTCAAGTTTCTAACTTGACAATTTTGGTCCCTGGATTTGTAAAAATGGAAATTTTCAACTAAGGTCCTTGTACTAATCTTACTTGGCAGGTTTTACCCTTGTGATAAAGTTTGGAGACTTGTAAAAATCAGACCCTCAACTTTGGCAGAATTGCAAATATGGTCCTTGTTTACTAAACCAAACCAAACGGACCCTATTATTACTATTAGCCCAAATCCAATCCAGAAACAGTAACCCGGCCCAAATTTTAAAAACGGATAAACCGCCTACACTGTAGACCCATCTCCCCCACCCCTGTATCTCAAAACCAGAGGTGGTTTTATCACCTCCACCTCACCCTTTCCACCTCATCCACCATTTCCAGCTCATCCCCCCTCCTCTCATTAGCCCACCTTGCATTTAATGCATCCCCACCATTGAACCTTTACTGTTTATCTCACAATCCCTGTTTTCTCTGAAAAATCACCCTAAACCCATGCCTACTTCACAAATTGTCTCCTACACCTCACATAACACTCCAAACTTCTTTAATTAGTTTGAAACTGTCCCAAGCTACCTTATCTCAATTTTGGCGCCAAAAGTAAGTTTGATGGTTAAGATACATTTGACTGAATCAATGGTTGATATTGTTGAGGGGATATGTTCAGAATCAAGTGGAGAGTTCAGAAAAGCTATAAAGAAAGCAGAGGAGTCATGGAAGAAATATATCTAGTGTAATTTTACTTTTTAATGTCGTTTAAACTTAACTTTTAATTCAAGTGTATCTTAAAGCTTTTAAATCTTGTATTTCATGTTTCCAGTGTAACATAAACCTTTTGATATCATCAATTTCACTTTTGAGGTCTTATCTCATGTTATGCAATTTTTACGAATTCAAAAAAAAAAATCTCAATATAGTGAAATGTTGTTAGAAGATGTTAGTTTGGACTGAGTAAGTCATATAAGCTCCTAAGAAAGCTTATTGAAGCTTTTAGAGACTTTAAAATATAGTTTAGAAGCAAAATCAGAAAATACCAAAAATACTAAAAAATTCAGTGAAAAATAAAAAATCAATGGTGAAGGTGATCAAGAAAGCTGAAGCAGTTTGATTTGGATGGAAATGGGTTAGAGAACCTGTGGAGGTTCTATAGGTTGTGTTTGTGACTTTGGTTCTGTGTTCTCAGTTCATAGCCACTTGTAAGCCTTTTTATCAATTTTTTCATTTATATGTTTTAGTTGTCTAGAAAGTGTAATATCTGTTTCTTAATGCTCATTAGTCATAATTAAGTGTATTTAAGTTTTAAAATCAGTGGTTTGTTCCTTTAAATCAGTAGTTAGTAAAAATTCTATTTTAACAGTCAATATAGCATTTTTATTAATCTTGAGTTTCATGGTATTGATTCTGTTGTTTAATGTTTCAATAGTCCTAGTAATCAATATTACAAGTTCTGTAATCAATTTTATGGTTTGAGTCAGTGAAATACTTTGAAAAGCTCAAAAACAGTCATTAAAAGGTGTGTTTGGGTTTACTGTCTTAACTATCATAAGGGTGCATTCAGTGATAGCTCTTTACTGGTTCATGTTTGTTAAGCCTATTTGAGCTCATTCAAGTTTTAGTTTTGGTCTGCAATATCACCAAAGTCAAACTTACTCTAAATCTGTCCTAAATCTATAACTGTTGTGATTTTTAAGTTCAAATCTCATTAAAGGAGTTTGCAACTTAGTAATTTATCTTAAGTCAATCTTATTATAACTTAAAACAACTTATTCAGTTCATGGAATTAGTTGCAATCTCATAAAAGTCAAACTGAGTGTGTCATAAAAAAGTCAAAAATCTGTCCTGTGCACAGATTTGGTAGCAAGTTCATAAGCTCTTAGAGAGCTTATTAGTGATCATTATCCTGTGTGTTTTGGCTTTTTGAGAAGCCAACCAAGCTTTCTCAAGGTTACAAGTTCTTATTTTCCAATTATAGCTTATTTGATAGCTTTTTGTTTAGCTTATTTTTCACACCTGTTTGCAAATATGCCCTGTGCACCAGTTTTTATAGCTCAATCATAAGCTTCTACAAAGCTTATTACTTGTCCATAACCTCTGATTTTTGGTTTTAAGATAGCTAACCTGGTCCTCTTTAAGTTCCAAGTTAAAAATCTCAATTTGAAGCTTATTTACTTGGCCTGCTTGAGCTTTTCATTTTGTCCCAAGTAAGTCAGTATTGACTGAGTTTTACTCAGTGGATTCTCAGGTTTTGAAATAGCTTCTCACAAGCTCATGCTAGCTTATATGGTCATCATCTTTGGTTTCTAGGTAGTCAACCAGGTCTTTTACAAGTTCCAATCTCTACTTTTCACTTTTAGCTTATTTTGTGATCTGTGCAATAGCTTAAAGTAACCCTCCAAAATCTGTTTTGCTTATTTAACTCAAACATCAAATCTGTGTTAAACTTGTAATCCAGAGGTCATGGTTTGTTGTTTTTAGTTGAAATAGAATTCTTTTAGCTTAATATAGCTTCTGTGTAAGTTTGGTGGTCTTTGGTTATCATTTTGCTTTTTCAAGTGCTTATAAATAAGCAGTTGCCACTACAGTTGCTAATTTCTCCAAACAAGACCATGTTTTTCTATTTTTCTTAGACTCAGTAGATTAAAATAGACTTTTCCTGAAATTTTCATAATTTTTCATAACTTTTTGCTATTTTTCTTAATTAAAAACAGTTTTTAGGTATTTTTAAATAGCTTTTAATACAAATAAATTATAAAAAGCTTTAAAAAATGATTTTTCAATTTTCTTAGGTTAAGATAATTATAAAAGTAATAAAAAGTATTTTTCCATAATTTTCTTAGTTTAAAAAGTATTTTTTAGCATTTTTATTAGTTTTAAATAGTTTTAAATTAATAATAAATACATAATAAGTCTTAAAAATATATTTTTAGTTTTAAAATAAGTTTTATCATATTTTAGATTTTTCTAAGTTATAATTTCATTTTTCTAGGTTAATTTTGTATTTTCTTGTATTTTAGTGCAATTTAAATACTTAATAAATAGTTTTTAATTAATAATAATTAAATAAATAGTTGTAAAATAATTTTCTTTTTCTAATAATTTTCTTTTATTATTAGGATTGTAAAAATACCATTTTCATATTTGTAGGTCTTTTATTTCTTTAAAACTCACTTTTTATTTTGTACGTAGACGTAATTTTATTTTAAACGTAAGTTTTAAATTGTAGGATTTAAACGTTCATCGCCTTTAAAAATAGTGATAGCGTTTATTTAATAGATTTTATCTTTTATTTCTTTTAATTTGCATTTAAGTCGCTTTAATTTGTAGATTTTCTCTTTAGGTATAATTTTCCATCCAAAACCTTATCGATCACTATCCTTAGTGATCATTCTACCATCTGATTAAGTGTTTTAACACCAATTCATCCTCCGTGGGACTTAACGACCCAGGAATACACTATATTCCTCTGATCTTAAATTGCATTCGTGCTTGAGCAGTTTTAAGCTGATTACGGTCTGCCATTCACAAGTGGCAGGTTTGAGTGATTTAGCTTGACTGTTTTGCGCGGATCAAATTTTGGCGCCGCTGCCGGGGAGGCTGTAAGCGTGTTTCTAGCATTTTTCAGACCCGTACTTGCACATATACCACAGTTTGTAAAAAGTTTTCTGTAAAGTTTATAAATCAAAAAGTTCATTAGCACTTTTCCTAAAGTGTTAAAAACACCAAAAACAATATAAAACAACAAAACAATCGTAACGTTTTCTATTTTGTGTTCTCTTTTAAGGTGATTCTTGAAGAGATACGATTTGGTTAAACGGGACGATAACAAAAATATTGTCCAAAAGTTTTTGAACCCATCTGCACAAATCATACCTACGTCTTTTCACTGGTCCTTAATTAATACATAAAAATCAACCACCGCAAATCAAGGCAGTGCACTACCTAACTGGGGGTGCGACCATTAATAAGTTCCCGAACATCAGATTTAAAACTTGCCTTTGTGTCACTTGTGATTTGGTGTACCTTTTTCAAAGAAGCCATTTCATTTGTGATTATTGGTTAAGTTCACTTGTGTTTTGCCTCATTTGTTTTGAAAACTTGATTTTTATACTTAGTGCATGCGCACTCGTTCTTCCAGTTCTACAAGTCCACTTTCTGAACTAGGAAAGATTCCTCGTAGACGTAGAGGACGTTCAGCTCCTTCAGCCGTGACTGAGGAACGTCTACCACCACCACCACCTGTCGAAATGGCAGAAGACAAACCTATGAATGAGCTTCTCCAAGCACCCATCGAGGGTTACGGAGATGCCATTATTGTCCCAGCCATTGTGGCTGATACCTTCGAGCTCAAAACCGGGTTGCTCAATCTAGTAACCCAAAGCCAATTCTATGGTTTTGAGCGGGATGATCCTCATGCACACATTCGATGGTTTAACAAGATTGCATCTACCATCAAGTACAAGAATGTCCCACATGAAGCTATCAAGCTTCTTCTGTTCCCATTTTCTCTAGAGGGGCAAGCCCGGAATTGGCTTGAGAAACAACCCCCTCGTTCTATAGAGACATGGGAAGATCTTGTCACCAAATTCGTTAACGAGTTCTATCCTCCATCCCGAACCACAAGACTTAAGAATGAGATAATGAAATTTTCTCAGAGATTTGATGAATCATTCGGGGAGGCATGGGATCGTTACAAAGAGTTGCTTCGCAAGTGTCCGCATCACGGTTTTACCGAGTTAATGCAAATGGATACTTTCTACAATGGTCTCAATCAGACAAATCAAGACTCTTTGAATGCCTCCGCGGGAGGAAATTTCTTGAGCAAGACCACAAAAGAGGCCTTGCAGATCATTGAGAACAAATCTCAGGTCCGTCCTTTCAGAGCAAAGACATATCAGTCTAATGCTGGACCTTCTTCTTCTTCATCCCCAGTGAGTACATCTAGCACCGATGCTAAGATTGATAAACTCACAGACATTGTTCAGGCTTTGGTTCTTGCTAACCAGAAGAAAGTCTCCTTCACTCAGACACCAACACATGCTGAAGTGAAGAAAGTTGAAAGTTGTGTCACTTGTGGTGGTCCTCATGCATACTACAACTGTACTGCCACCGATGGTAGTCCTTTTGAAGCAAATGCTTTAGCCGGTAGTTCACAGCAAGGAGGTAATCAATACCGTCCTCAAAATGAACTACACTATCGTGCTAACACTAATCAGGCACCACCCGGTTTTAACCAGAATCACAACATTCAAAACCGGAATCAAAACCAACCAAGAATGAACCAAGGTTATCAAAACCAAGGTAATTTCTATCCTGGACCCAATCAAGGTTTCCAACATCAAGGGAACCTTCATCAAAACAATTTCAATCGTGGGAATCAATTTCATGGGAATGTGAATCCTAATCAAGGGAATTTTCAACAGCAAGGTCCTAATCAAAATATCAGACCTCAGAATTTCCCTCCACATCCCCCAGTACCATCATCTGATGAGTTACTGAAGCAGTTCATGAAGTCCCAAGATGAAATGAACAGGTTGTTGGTCAGTCAGATTGCTGATCTCAAAAAGTCTTTAAATGATCGACCCTCGGGCTCAGGTACTTTACCGAGCAACACGATCGCTAACCCGAGGGGCGATGCTAAGGCGATCACAACCAGAAGTGGTGTTTCATACACTGGACCTGCTGTTACTACTACCTCTTCTTCTTCGTCTCTCCCAAAGGTAGTGGACAGTGAACTTCCGACACACAATGGACCTACGACTCCAATGCCCCCTCCTCCTGTGGCAATGAGTCAAGTTACCAAGGAAACAAAGGACAAGGAACTTCCTATTAATAATGGAAGTACCACACACGTCCTACCTTCGGTAGTCCAACCTCAAGTTGTCCAGAAACCCAAGTCTAATCCAGGAGTTGTTTTTGAACCACCTGTAGCTCCCATTGAAAATACCAAATCCAAATCTTCTATTCCTTACCCATCACGTTTGAATGAGCAAAAGCTCCGTGAAAAAGCTAGTCATCAAATGGACAAATTTTTCCAAATTTTCCAAGAACTACATTTTGACATAAGCTTTGCGGATGCTATCATGCTGATGCCTAAATTTGCATCAACTCTCAAACACATGTTAAGCAACAAGGAAAAGCTGTTTGAAATGGCTAAAACTCCTCTTAACGAGAACTGCTCTGCAGTTATCCTGAAAAAGCTTCCAGAAAAGCTTGGAGATCCTGGGAAATTTCTCTTACCTTGTGTATTCCCAGGAATGGTTGAATGCTTTGCCCTAGCTGATCTTGGTGCAAGCATTAATCTTATGCCATATTCAGTGTGGAAGAAACTTTCTCTTCCCGAACTCACTCCTACATGCATGACTCTCGAGCTTGCAGATCGTACAATATCCCGTCCTCTTGGCATTGCCGAGGACGTATTTGTGAAAGTAGGAAAGTTCCATTTTCCAGCTGACTTCGTGGTTGTTGATTTTGATGCCGATTATCGGGTTCCTCTCATTGTTGGTCGAGGATTCCTGAGAACGGGCCGTGCTCTCATAGATGTATTTGAGCAAGAAATCACACTACGTGTTGGTAATGAAGTCTGTACCTTCAACCTTGACCAAACTTCGAGGTACTCTGAAATTATGATTCTCAATCGGTTAACCGATATATCATGATGTTGCCACCTAAGAGTACTCTCAAGAAGTTCTTGGTTATTCTCATAATTCTCGTGAGGGGATTCCACCACATCTCTCAACCTATCATAGCCAATTCTACCCTTCTATCACCCTTTTGAGGGAAATGACTCCATCTCGGAAGAGATTGAGGTATACTTGGCTAGTGATTCTGGTCGTGGGAAATTGATCACGCCCAATTGACATTGAGGGGATATACTTCTATTGAGAAGTTGCAATGATGATCCATCATCAAACCCTCATCCTAGTGATTCAATTCCAGTTGAGATTAATCAAAATGAGATTAATCTGGAGGGAGATATTCTTCTAAAGAAGTTGTCAACTGACACTTCTTCCTCTCCCTCCCATCAAACTTCATAACAAGGAAGTCAAATCAGTTGAGAAAACCAAGAATTTCGAGGTTGAGCTTAAGGACTTACCACCTCATCTCGAGTATGCATTTCTTGAAGGTAATGATAAATTACCCGTCATTATTGCTCGAGATTTGAGTAAAGATGAAAAAGCTGCTCTCATTAAAATCTTGAAGTCACACAAGCAAGCAATTGCTTGGAAACTCTCCGACATTAAGGGTATCAACCCCTAATTTTGTACTCACAAAATCTTGATGGAGGATGACTTTAAACCCGCAGCTCAACATCGAGAAGAGTGAACCAAAAATCCATGATGTTATCAAACAAGAGGTTATCAAACTTCTTGATGCAAGATTGATTTACCCTATCTCGATAGTCCTTGTTAGCCCAATTCATTGTGTTCAAATAGGGTGGCATTACCGTTATCACAAATGAAGATAACGAGTTAATTCCAACTCGATGGTAACTGGATGGCGGTTTGCATTGATTATCGTAAGTTGAATGACGCCACCCGTAGACCATTTTCCTCTACCCTTTATGGACCAAATGCTTGAGAGATTAGCAGGGAACGAATACTATTGTTTCTTTAATGGTTTCTGTGGTACTTTCAGATTCCCATTGATCCAAAGGATCAAGATAAAACCACATTCACTGCCCATACGAACTTTTGCCTATAGACGTATGCCTTTTGGCCTATGTAATGCTCCCGGCACGCCCAACGATGTATGATGGCCATTTTTCACGCATACGATCGGGGAAACAATGGAGGTGTTTATGGATGACTTCTCTGTCATGGGGATTCGTTTGCACATGTCTCTCCCATTTAGATAAAATGCTCAAACGGTGTGAAGACACTAATCTTTGTCTAAACTGGGAGAAAAGTCACTTTATGGTCAAAGAAGGCATAGTCCTTGGCCATAAGATTTCAAAGAATGGGATTGAGGTAGATAGAGCAAAAGTCGATGTTATTGCATAACCGCCTCATCCTACTACCACAAAGGTATTAGGAGTTTTTAGGTCATGCCGGTTTCTATCGAGATTCATTCAAGATTTTTCCAAAATCGCCGCCAATGACCCATCTTCTTGAAAAGGATGCCTTTTTATCTTTCACCCGAGTGCATCGTAGCTTTTGAAACATTGAAGAAAAGCTTAATAAGCACCCATTCTCGCGTTCCCGACCGGACTTGCCTTTGAGCTCATGTGCGATGCAAGTGATTTTGCTATCGGCGCAGCCTAGGGCAACGTGAGAAACAAGCATTTTCGCCTATTCACTACGCAAGTAAGACTATGACTGCTCAACTCATTACACCACCACCACGTAAAAGAGCTATTAGCCGTGGTGTATGCATTTGAGAAGTTTCAGCCATACTTAATCTTGACCAAATGTGTAGTGTATACGGATCACTCGGCTCTCAAATATCTCTTTGCAAAACAAGATGCAAAGCCGAGATTACTTCGCTGGGTTCTCCTCCTCCGTGAATTTGATATCATCATACGTGATAAAAAGGAGCCGAGAACCTCGGTCACGATCATCTTTCCGATTAGAAAACCTCACCAAGATGTTTTCGAGAAAAAGGAAATAAATGAAACATTTCCTCTCGAGACACTCAATGCGTTTCGTGGAAATTCTACCACCCCATGGTTTGCCGACTTTGCAAATTACCATGCGGGTAACTTCATAGTGAAAGGGATGTCGTCCCAACAAAAGAACAAATTCTTTAAAGATGTAAAACATTACTTCTGGGACGACCCCTACTTGTTTAAAATTTGCGCGGATCAAGTCATCCGACGGGGTGTTTATGGACAAGAAGCTCTTGACATTCTCAAAGCTTGCCATGCTGGACCCACCGGGGGCCATCATAGTCCAAACTACACCGCCAAAAAGGTGTTTGATTCCGGGTTTTATTGGCCCACAATCTATAAAGATGCCCATGAATTTGTCAAAACTTGTGATGCTTGTCAACGTCATGGTAATATATCTCAAAGGAATGAAATGCCACAAAATGCCATTCAAGTTTGTGAGATATTTGACATCTGGGGTATTGATTTTATGGGGCCATTTCCATCTTCTCATGGTAACAAGTACATACTGGTCGCGACTATTTGTCAAAATGGGTTGAAGCAAAAGCTTTACCGCACCAATGATGCCCGAAGTTGTTGTGAAATTTTTGAAAGCTCTCTTTGCCGTTTGGAACTCCTCGCGGCTATAATCGTGATCGTGGTACACATTTTTGCAATGACCAATTTGATCGAGTCATGCAAAAGTATGGTGTTACCCACCGCCTCTCTATCGCATACCACCCCCAAACAAGTGGGCAGGTGGAAGTTTCAAACCGAGGTATTAAAAGAATCCTTGAAAGGACAGTAGGTGAAAATCGTGCATCCCCGGTCGATAAATTGGATGACGACTCGGCTTTTCGCATGCTCTTACAAAACACCAATTGTGTGTACTCCATACAAGCTAGTGTACGGAAAGGCATGTCATCTTCCGATTGAACTAGAGCACAAGGCTTACTGGGCCTTAAAATATGCAAACTTCGATATACGACGTACCGTGATCACGTAAAAGTTCAAATGAATGAACTAAATGAACTGGATCAAGCATACGAGAACTCTTTGATCTATAAACAAAAGACAAAGAAGATTCATGACTCTAAAATCAAGAACCGCGTTTGCAACGTTGGTGATCGAGTCCTTCTTTTCAATTCAAGATTGAAGATTTTCTCAGGAAAGCTTAAATCCTCCGGCGGTCCGGACCATTCACTATCACTAAGGTTTATCCTTATGGCACCGTTGAGTTATCTCAACCCGATGGTCCTAATTTTAAAGTGAATGGTTATCGAGTGAAGCATTACTTTGGAGAGGACATTCCGTGGTTGTCCCGATTTACAAACATTCCCTATGAACCAATGAATGGGGATCGAGTCAAGCTAGTGACTCCTGAATCAAAAACATTAGACGCACCATATGGGTTTTCACCCATATTTCGCTCTTCTTTCTCTGTTCTACCACCCTAGTGTGGAGGGTTGCCCCACATGTTGTGTGTGTATATAAATTTCTTAAAAAAAAAAAAAAAAGATGTGTACATATCAAAAACAAAATAATGGCCGTAGTATTTCCCTTTTGTGTTCTATGTTTCGGCATAACCGCCGGTACTTTGAATATTGAGGGCAATATTCATTTCTAAGTGTGGGGAGAATTCTCACGAATTTCATCATCATGTATTATCACCCACCCCGCTTTGGCCAAAATTTTTGGAGTAAGTGTTTTTCACTTACTCAAAAATGGTAATCAACCGCCATGTCTAACCCACATAGGATTGGCTAATCCAGAGCAAACGCTCTTGGTAAAGATATCTCAAACCGCTATGGCTTGCAATTTGCCCAAAATTGTATGGTTCTCAACTCACCATATCCTTAAAAGTGAAGAGTTGGCTAGCCCGCAAGGTTATGGCTTGTGGTAAAGGCAGTGGAAAATCCATAATTGGTATTCATCTCACCAAAGATAATTCTGATAATTTATCTAAGAGTTGGCTAGTCCGTATGGTACGGCTTCGGTAAAGACAAAATCAAACCGCTGAAAGTGGTGATTTGCTCAAAATCATTGGTTATCGCAAAATTGCTAAGTTCTTACTTGAACTAAAACATTTGGCTACCCAAGTGGCTTTTGGTAAAGAGATAAAATCCATCAAGTTTTTCAAATCATTGCTAGGACTAGCAATATCTTAGTGTGGGGGATTGATGAGTGTCTAAATACTCATCATTTTATATCTGTTAAAATGCCAAAAACATCCTGAAAACACTCAAAACACATCAAAATGATAAAATATCACAAACAAGTGTTTTATATGTTTTAAATGCAAAAACATCAAAATCGGTGAAAAACGATCAAGTTTGCATAATTGGCGCTTTTAGTCCCCAAGTTACAAAAGTTGTCAAAAATAGTCCCTGGTCATTCCAAAACTTGTAAAATATCATTTTAGGTCCTTGGGATTCACAAGTTGTTCAAAATAATCCTTTGAAGTTTAAAATCACAAAATTACAACTTTGGTCCCTCAACTTTGAAAAATGTCAAAAATAGTCCTTGGTTAATTTAAAAAGTGAAAATTATCAAGTTTTAACCTTGTTCTATTCATATTTGACAAAAATGGTCCTTATGATAAACTTTGGAGAAAATTACAATATTGGTCCCTCAAGTTTCTAACTTGACAATTTGGTCCCCTGATTTGTAAAATGGAAATTTTCAACTAAACTTGTACTAATCTTACTTGTTTTACCCTTGTGATAAAGTTTGGAGACTTGTAAAAATCAACCTCAACTTGGCTATTCTGCAAATATGGTCCTTGTTTACTAAACCAAACCAAACGGACCCTATTATTACTATTAGCCCAAATCCAATCCAAAACAAGAACCCGCCCAAATTTTAAAAACGGATAAACCGCCTACAATCGTAGACCCATCTCCCCCACCCTCAGATTCAAAACCAGAGGTGGTTTTATCACCTCCACCTCACCCTTTCCACCTCATCCACCATTTCCAGCTCATCCCCCCTCCTCTCATTAGCCCACCTTGCATTTAATGCATCCCCACCATTGAACCTTTATTTTATCTCACAATCCCTGCTTTCTCTCAAAAATCACCCTAAACCCATGCCTACTTCACAAATTGTCTCCTACACCTCACATAACACTCCAAACTTCTTTAATTAGTTTGAAACTGCCCCAAGCTACCTTATCTCAATTTTGGCCAAAAAGTAAGTTTGATGGTTAAGATACATTTGACTGAATCAATGGTTGATATTGTTGATGGGATATGTCTGAATCGTGGAGAGTTCGAAAAGCTATAAAGAAAGCAGAGGAGTCATGGAAGAAATATATCTAGTGTAATTTTACTTTTTAATGTCGTTTAAACTTAACTTTTAATTCAAGTGTATCTTAAAGCTTTTAAATTTTGTATTTCATGTTTCCAAGGTAACATAAACCTTTTGATATCATCAATTTCACTTTTGAGGTCTTATCTCATGTTATGCAATTTTTACGAATTCAAAAAAATCTCAATATAGTGAAATGTTGTTAGAAGATGTTAGTTTGGACTGAGTAAGTCATATAAGCTCCTAAGAAAGCTTATTGAAGCTTTTAGAGACTTTAAAATATAGTTTAGAAGCAAAATCAGAAAATACCAAAAATACTAAAAAATTCAGTGAAAAATAAAAATCAATGGTGAAGGTGATCAAGAAAGTCAGCAGTTTGATTTGGATGGAATGGGTTAGAGAACCTGTGGAGGTTCTATAGGTTGTGTTTGTGACTTTGGTTCTCAGGTTCTCGTTCATAGCCTTGTAAGCTTCCTTTTATCAATTTTTATTTATATGTTTTAGTTGTCTAGAAAGTGTAATATCTCTTCTTTAATGCTCATTAGTCATATTAAGTGTATTTAAGTTTTAAAATCGTGGTTTGTTCCTTAAATCAAGTAGTTAGTAAAAATTCTATTTTAACAAATAATATAGCATTTTATTAATCTTGAGTTTCATATTGATTCTCGTTGTTTAATGTTTCAATAGTCCTAGTAATCAATATTACAAGTTCTGTAATCAATTTTATGGTTTGAGTCAGTGAAATACTTTGAAAAGCTCAAAACAACATTAAAGGTGTGGTTTTACTGTCTTAACTATCATAAGGGTGCATTCTGATAGCTTCTTCTGGTTCATGTTTGTTAAGCCTATTTGAGCTCATTCAAGTTTTAGTTTTGGTCTGCAATATCACCAAAGTCAAACTTACTCTAAATCCGTCTAAATCTATAACTGTATGATTTTAAGTTCAAATCTCATTAAAGGAGTTTGCAACTTAGTAATTTATCTTAAGTCAATCTTATTATAACTTAAAACAACTTATTCAGTTCATGGAATTAGTTGCAATCTCATAAAAGTCAAACCAGTGTGTCATAAAGTCAAAAATGTCTCCGTGCAATGATTTGGTAGCAAGTTCATAAGCTCTTGAGAGCTTATTAGTGATCATTATCCCTGTGTTTTGGCTTTTTGAGAAGCCAACCAAGCTGTCTCAAGGTTACAAGTTCCTATTTTCCAATTATAGCTTATTTGATAGCTTTTTGTTTAGCTTATTTTTCACACCTGTTTACAAATATGCCCCAGGCACCCGTTTTATAGCTCAATCATAAGCTTCTACAAAGCTTATTACTTGTCCATAACCTCTGATTTTTGGTTTTAAGATAGCTAACCTGGTCCTCTTTAAGTTCCAAGTTAAAAATCTCAATTTGAAGCTTATTTACTTGGCCTGCTTGAGCTTTTCATTTTGTCCCAAGTAAACAGTATTGACTGAGTTTTACTCAGTGATTCTCGTGTTTTGAAATAGCTTCTCACAAGCTCATGCTAGCTTATATGGTCATCATCTTTGGTTTCTAGGTAGTCAACCAGGTCTTTTACAAGTTCCAATCTCTACTTTTCACTTTTAGCTTATTTTGTGATCAGGTGCAACTTAAAGTAACCCTCCAAAATCTGTTTTGCTTATTTAACTCAAACATCAAATCTGTGTTAAACTTGTAATCCAGAGGTCATGGTTTGTTGTTTTTAGTTGAAATAGAATTCTTTTAGCTTAATATAGCTTCTGTGTAAGTTTGGTGGTCTTTGGTTATCATTTTGCTTTTTCAAGTGCTTATAAATAAGCAGCTACCACAAAGCTAATTCTCCAAACAAGACCATGTTTTTCTATTTTTCTTAGACTCAGTAGATTAAAATAGACTTTTCCTGAAATTTTCATAATTTTTCATAACTGTTTGCTATTTTTCTTAATTAAAACAGTTTTTAGGTATTTTTAAATAGCTTTTAATACAAATAAATTATAAAAAGCTTTAAAAAATGATTTTTCAATTTTCTTAGGTTAAGATAATTATAAAAGTAATAAAAAGTATTTTTCCATAATTTTCTTAGTTTAAAAAGTATTTTTTAGCATTTTTATTAGTTTTAAATAGTTTTAAATTAATAATAAATACATAATAAGTCTAAAAATATATTTTTAGTTTTAAAATAAGTTTTATCATATTTTAGATTTTTCTAAGTTATAATTTCATTTTTCTAGGTTAATTTTGTATTTTCTTGTATTTTAGTGCAATTTAAATACTTAATAAATAGTTTTAATTAATAATAATTAAATAAATAGTTGTAAAAATAATTTTCTTTTTCTAATAATTTTCTTTTATTATTAGGATTGTAAAAATACCATTTTCATATTTGTAGGTCTTTTATTTCTTTAAAACTCACTTTTATTTTGTAATGATCGTAATTTTATTTTAAACGTAAGTTTTAAATTGTAGGATTTAAACGTTCATCGCCTTTAAAAATAGTGATAGCGTTTATTTAATAGATTTTATCTTTTATTTCTTTTAATTTGCATTTAAGTCGCTTTAATTTGTAGATTTTCTCTTTAGGTATAATTTTCCATCCAAAACCTTATCGATCACTATCCTTAGTGATCATTCTACCATCTGATTAAGTGTTTTAACACCATTCATCATCCTCCGTGGGACTTAACGACCCAGAATACACTATATTCCTCGATCTTAAATTGCATTCGTGTTGAGCGTTTTAAGTCGATACGGTCACATTCACAAGTGGCGTGTTTGAGTGATTTAGCTTGACTGCTTTGCGCTGGATCAAATTTTGGCGCCGCCGGGAGGTCGTAGTTTGTTTCTAATTTTCGTAACTGCATTGCACATATACCACAATTTGTAAAAGTTTTCTCAGAAGTTTATAAATCAAAAGTTCATTAGCACTTTTCCTAAAGTGTTAAAACACCAAAAACAATATAAAACAACAAAACAATCGTAACGTTTTCTATTTTGTGTTCTCTTTTAAGGTGATTCTTGAAGAGATACGATTGGTTAAACGGACGATAACAAAAATATTGTCCAAAAGTTTTTGAACCCATCTCGACAAATCATACCTACGCCTTTTCATGGTCCTTAATTAATACATAAAAATCAACCATCAAGAAATCAAGGCAAAGGCACTACCTAACTGGGTGCGACCATTAATAAGTTCCCTAACATCGATTTAAAACTTGCCTTTGTGTCACTTGTGATTTGGTGTACCTTTTTCAAAGAAGCCATTTCATTTGTGATTATTGGTTAAGTTCACTTGTGTTTTGCCTCATTTGTTTTGAAAATTGATTTTTATACTTAGTGCAGGCGCACTCGTTCTTCCAGTTCTACAAGTCCACTTTCAACTAGGAAAGATTCCTCGTGAGACGTAGAGGACGCTCAGCTCCTTCACCGTGGATCGAGGAACGCCTACCACCACCACCACCGTCGAAATGGCAGAAGACAAACCTATGAATGAGCTTTCCAAGCACCCATCGAGGGTTACGGAGATGCCATTATTGTCCCAGCCATTGTGGCTGATACCTTCGAGCTCAAAACCGGGTTGCTCAATCTAGTAACCCAAAGCCAATTCTATGGTTTTGAGCAGGATGATCCTCATGCACACATTCGATGGTTTAACAAGATTGCATCTACCATCAAGTACAAGAATGTCCCACATGAAACTATCAAGCTTCTTCGTTCCCATTTTCTAGAGGGCAAGCCCTAATTGGCTTGAGAAACAACCCCCTCGTTCTATAGAGACATGGGAAGATCTTGTCACCAAATTCGTTAACGAGTTCTATCCTCCATCCCGAACCACAAGACTTAAGAATGAGATAATGAAATTTTCTCGTGAGATTTGATGAATCATTCGGGGAGGCATGGGATCGTTCCAAAGAGTTGCTTCGCAAGTGTCCGCATCATGTTTTACCGAAGTTAATGCAAATGGATACTTTCTATAATGGTCTCAATCAGGCAAATCAAGACTCTTTGAATGCCTCGCGAGGAGGATTTCTTGAGCAAGACCACAAAGAGGCCTTGCAGATCATTGAGAACAAATCTCGGTCCGCCCTTTCGTGAGCAAAGACATATCAGTCTAATGCTGGACCTTCTTCTTCTTCATTCCCCGTGAGTACATCTAGCACCGATGCTAAGATTGATAAACTCACAGACATTGTTCATGCTTTGGTTCTTGCTAACCGAAGAAAGTCTCCTTCACTGCACACCAACACATGTGAAGTGAAGAAAGTTGAAAGTTGTGTCACTTGTGGTCCTCATGCATACTACAACTGCATCACAACCGATGGTAGTCCTTTGAAGCAAATGCTTTAGCCGGTAGTTCACAGAAGGAGGTAATCAATACCGCCCTCAAATGAACTACACTACCGTGCTAACACTAATCGTGCACCACCCGGTTTTAACCGTAATCACAACATTCAAAACCGGAATCAAAACCAACCAAGAATGAACCAAGGTTATCAAAACCAAGGTAATTTCTATCCTGGACCCAATCAAGGTTTCCAACATCAAGGGAACCTTCATCAAAACAATTTCAATCGTGGGAATCAATTTCATGGGAATGTGAATCCTAATCAAGGGAATTTTCAACAACAAGGTCCTAATCAAAATATCGACCTCGAATTTCCTCCACATCCCCAAGCACCATCATCCGATGAGTTATTGAGCGTTCATGAAGTCCCAAGATGAAATGAACAAGTTGTTGGTCCAAGATTGTCGATCTCAAAAGTCTTTAAATGATCAACTCTGCTCGTGTACTTTACCGAGCAACACGATCGCTAACCCGAGGGCGATGCTAAGGCTTATCACAAAGTGGTGTTTCATACATGGACCCGCTGTTACTACTACCTCTTCTTCTTCGTCTCCCAAAGGTAGTGGAAGTGAACTTCCAACACACAATGGACCTACGACTCCAATGCCCCCTCCCCTGGGCAATGAGTCAAGTTACCAAGGAAACAAAGGACAAGGAACTTCCTATTAATAATGGAAGTACCACATCCTACCTTCTAGTCCAACCTCAAGTTGTCCGAAAACCAAGTCTAATCAGGAGTTGTTTTGAACCACCTGTAGCTCCCATTGAAAATACCAAATCCAAATCTTCTATTCCTTACCCATCACGGTTGAATGAGCAAAAGCTCCGTGAAAAAGCTAGTCATCAAATGGACAAATTTTTCCAAATTTTCCAAGAATTACATTTTGACATAAGTTTTATGATGCTATCATGTCGATGCCTAAATTTGCATCAACTCTCAAACACATGTTAAGCAACAAGGAAAAGCTGTTTGAAATGGCTAAGACTCCTCTTAACGAACTCGCTCAGCAGCTATCCCAAAAAGCTTCCGAAGCTGGAGATCCCGGAAATTTCTCTACCTTTGTATTCCCAGAATGGTTGAATGCTTTGCCCTAGCAGATCTTGGTGCAAGCATTAATCTTATGCCATATTTAGTGTGGAAGAAACTTTCTTCCGAACTCACTCCTACATGCATGACTCTCGAGCTTGCGATCGCATATATCCCCGCCCTTTGGCATTGCCGAGGACGTATTTGTGAAAGTAGGAAAGTTCCATTTTCCACTGACTGTGGTTGTTGATTTTGATGTCGATTATCGGGTTCCTCTCATTGTTGGTCGAGGATTCCTGCGAACGGGCCGTGCTCTCATAGATGTATTTGAGCAAGAAATCACATTGCGTGTTGGTAATGAAGTTGTTACCTTCAACCTTGACCAAACTTCGAGGTACTCTCGCAAATTATGATTCCGAATCGGTTAACCAATAGATATCATTGATGTTGCCACCTAAGAGTACTCTCAAGAAGTTCTTGGTTATTCTCATAATTTTGTGAGTGGGGATTCCACCACATCTTCTCAACCTATCATAGCCAATTCTATTCCTTCTATCACTCCTGAGGAAATGACTCATCTCGGAAGAGATTGAGGTATACTTGGTAGTGATTCTGCCGTCGTGGAAATTGATTCCATTGACATTGAGGGGATATACTTCTATTGAGAAGTTGCTCAATGATGATCCATCATCAACCCCTCATCCTAGTGATTCAATTCCAGTTGAGATTAATCAAAATGAGATTAATCGAGGGAGATATTCTCTAAAGAAGTTGTCAATCTGACACTTTCTTCCTCTCTCCCATCAAACTTCATAACAAGGAAGTCAAACAGCTTGAGAAAACCAAGAATTTCCTGAGGTTGAGCTTAAGGACTTACCACCTCATCTCGAGTATGCATTTCTTGAAGGTAATGATAAATTACCCGTCATTATTGCTCGAGATTTGAGTAAAGATGAAAAAGTCTGCCTCATTAAAATCTTGAAGTCACACAAGCAAGCAATTGCTTGGAAACTCTCCGACATTAAGGGTATCAACCCTGAATTTTGTACTCACAAAATCTTGATGGAGGATGACTTTAAACCAGCTTCAACATCGAGAAGAGTGAATCCAAAATCCATGATGTTATCAAACAAGAGGTTATCAAACTCATTGATGCAGGATTGATTTACCCTATCTCGAGATAGTCCTTGGTTAGCCCAATTCATTGTGTGTTCAATGGTGGCATTACTGTTATCACAAATGAAGATAACGAAGTTAATTCCAACTCGATTGGTAACGGATGGCGGTTTGCATTGATTATCGTAAGTTGAATGACGCCACCCGTAAAGACCATTTTCCTCTACCCTTTATGGACCAAATGCTTGAGAGATTAGCAGGGAATGAATACTATTGTTTCCTTAATGGTTTCTCGGGGTACTTTCAGATTCCCATTGATCCAAAGGATCAAGATAAAACCACATTCACCGCCCATACGGAACTTTTGCCTATAGACGTATGCCTTTTGGCCTATGTAATGCTCCCGGCACGCCCAACGATGTATGATGGCCATTTTTCACGACATGATCGGGGAAACAATGGAGGTGTTTATGGATGACTTCTCTGTCATTGGGGATTCGTTTCAGACATGTCTCTCCCATTTAGATAAAATGCTCAAACGGTGTGAAGACACTAATCTTTGTCTAAACTGGGAGAAAAGTCACTTTATGGTCAAAGAAGGCATAGTCCTTGGCCATAAGATTTCAAAGAATGGGATTGAGGTAGATAGAGCAAAAGTCGATGTTATTGCTAAACTGCCTCATCCTACTACCGTCAAAGGTATTAGGAGTTTTTTAGGTCATGCCGGTTTCTATCGTAGATTCATTCAAGATTTTTCCAAAATCGCCGCCAATGACCATCTTCTTGAAAAGGATGCTCCTTTTATCTTCACCCGAAAGTGCATCGTGAAGCTTTTGAAACATTGAAGAAAAAGCTTATCAGCACCCATTCTCGCTGTTCCCGACCGGGACTTGCCTTTGAGCTCATGTGCGATGCAAGTGATTTTGCTATCTGCCAGCCTGGGGCAACGAGAAACAAGCATTTTCAGCCTATTCACTACGCAAGTAAGACTATGACTGAAGCTCAAACTCATTACACCACCACATAAAAAGAGCTATTAGCCGTGGTGTATGCATTTGAGAAGTTTCGGCCATACTTAATCTTGACCAAATGCGTAGTGTATACGGATCACTCGGCTCTTAAATATCTCTTTGCAAAACAAGATGCAAAGCGAGATTGTCTCGTTGGGTTCTCCTCCTCCGTGAATTTGATATCATCATACGTGATAAAAAGGAGCCGAGAACCGTCGGCCACATCATCTTTCCGATTAGAAACCCTCACCAAGATGTTTTCGAGAAAAAGGATATAAATGAAACATTTCCTCTCGAGACACTCAATGCGGTTTCTTTTCGTGGAAATTCTACCACCCCATGGTTTGATGACTTTGCAAATTACCATGCGGGTAACTTCATAGTGAAAGGGATGTCGTCCCAACAAAAGAACAAATTCTTCAAGGATGTAAAACATTACTCGGGACGACCCCTACTTGTTTAAAATTCATGCGGATCAAGTCATCCGACCTGTGTTTATGGACAGAAGCTCTTGACATTCTCAAAGCTTGCCATGCTGGACCCACCGGGGCCATCATAGTCCAAACTACACCGCCAAAAAGGTGTTTGATTCCGGGTTTTATTGGCCCACAATCTATAAAGATGCCCATGAATTTGTCAAAACTTGTGATGCTTGTCAACGTCATGGTAATATATCTCAAAGGAATGAAATGCCACAAAATGCCATTCAAGTTTGTGAGATATTTGACATCTGGGTATTGATTTTATGGGGCCATTTCCATCTTCGTGGTAACAAGTACATACTCGTGGCTGTTGACTATTTGTCAAAATGGGTTGAAGCAAAAGCTTTACCTACCAATGATGCCCGAGTTGTTGTGAAATTTTTGAAAGCTCTCTTTGCCGTGTTTGGAACTCCTCGTATATAATCAGTGATCGTGGTACACATTTTTGTAATGACCAATTTGATCGTCATGCAAAGTATGGTGTTACCCAATCGCCTCTATCGCATACCACCCCAAAACAAGTAAGGGTGGAAGTTTCAAACCGTGGCATTAAAAGAACCTTGAAAGGACAAGAGGTGAAAATCGTGCATCCCGTCGATAAATGGATGACGACTGGGTTTCATACCTTACAAAACACCAATGGGTGTACTCCATACAAGCTAGTGTACGAAAAGGCATGTCATCTTCCGATTGAACTAGAGCACAAGGCTTACTGGGCCTTAAAATATGCAAACTTCGATATACGACAAAGCCGGTGATCACGAAAAGTTCAAATGAATGAACTAAATGAACTTCGTGATCAAGCATACGAGAACTCTTTGATCTACAAACAAAGACAAAGAAGATTCATGACTCTAAAATCAAGAACCGCGTTTTCAACGCTGGTGATCGAGTCCTTCTTTTCAATTCAAGATTGAAGATTTTCTCGAGAAAGCTTAAATCCCGCTTGTCCTGACCATTCACTATCACTAAGGTTTATCCTTATGGCACCGTTGAGTTATCTCAACCCGATGGTCCTAATTTTAAAGTGAATGGTTATCGAGTGAAGCATTACTTTGGAGAGGACATTTCTCCTGTGGTTGTCCCGGATTTACAAACATTCCCCATGAACCAATGAATAAGGGATCGAGTCAAGCTAGTGACTCGGGAATCAAAAACATTAGCACGCACCATATGGGTTTTCACCCATATTTCTGTCTTCTTTCTCTGTTCTACCACCCTAGTGTGGGAGGGTTGCCCCACATGTTGTGTATATAAATTTTTAAAAAGATGTGTGTATATATCAAAACAAAATAATGTAGTATTTCCCTTTGTGTTCTATGTTTCGGCATAACCGCTTCTACTTTGAATATTGAGGGCAATATTCATTTCTAAGTGTGGGGGGAATTCTCACGAATTTCATCATGTAATTATTTCACCCAATTCCCGTTTTGGCAAAATTTTTTTGGAGTAAGTGTTTTTCACTTACTCAGAAATGGTAATCATCCGCCATGTCTAACCCACATAAGGATTGGCTAATCCAGGAGCAAACGGCTCTTGGTAAAGATATCTCAAATCCGCTTATGGCTTGCAATTTGCCCAAAATTGTATGGTTCTCAACTCACCATATCCTTAAAAGTGAAGAGGTGGCTAGCCCGCAAGGTTATGGCTTGTGGTAAAGGCAGTGGAAAATCCATAATTGGTATTCAGCCCACCAAAGATAATTCTGATAATTTATCTAAGAGTTGGCTAGTCCGTATGGGTACCTACCGGTAAAGACAAAATCAAACCGCTTGAAAGTCGGTGATTTGCTCAAAATCATTTGGTTATCGTTGTACCAAGGTTCTTACTTGAACTAAAACATTTGGCTACTCCGAAGTAATTTTTTGGTAAAGAGATAAAATCCATCAAGTTTTCAAATCATTGCTAGGGACTAGCAATATCTTAGTGTGGGGATTGATGAGTGTCTAAATACTCATCATTTTTATAATGTTAAAATGCCAAAACATCCGAAAACACTCAAAACACATCAAAATGATAAAAATATCACAAACAAGTGTTTTATATGTTTTAAAAGCAAAAACATCAAAATCCGTGAAAACGATCAAGTTTGCATAATTGGCGCTTTAGTCCCCAAGTTACAAAAGTTGTCAAAAATACCCCTCGTCATTCAAAACTTGTAAAATATCATTTTAGGTCCTTGGGATTCACAAGTTGTTCAAAATAATCCTTTGAAGTTTAAAATCACAAAATTACAACTTTGGTCCCTCAACTTTGAAAAAATGTCAAAAATAGTCCTTGGTTAATTTAAAAAGTGAAAATTATCAAGTTTTAACCTTGTTCTATTCATATTTGACAAAAATGGTCCTTATGATAAACTTTGGAGAAAATTACAATATTGGTCCCTCAAGTTTCTAACTTGACAATTTTGGTCCTCGGATTTGTAAAATGGAAATTTTCAACTAAGGTCCTTGTACTAATCTTACTTGGCAGGTTTTACCCTTGTGATAAAGTTTGGAGACTTGTAAAAATCAGCCCTCAACTTTCAGAATTGCAAATATGGTCCTTGTTTACTAAACCAAACCAAACGGACCCTATTATTACTATTAGCCCAAATCCAATCCGAAAAAAAGAACCCTGCCCAAATTTTAAAACGGATAAACCGCCTACATCAGAGACCCATTTCCCACCCCCTCAGATTCAAAACCGCAGGTGGTTTTATCACCTCCACCTCACCCTTTCCACCTCATCCACCATTTCCAGCTCATCCCCCCTCCTCTCATTAGCCCACCTTGCATTTAATGCATCCCCACCATTGAACCTTATCATTATCTCACAATCCCTGTTTTCTCTCAAAATCACCCTAAACCCATGCCTACTTCACAAATTGTCTCCTACACCTCACATAACACTCCAAACTTCTTTAATTAGTTTGAAACTGTCCCAAGCTACCTTATCTCAATTTTGGCGCCAAAAGTAAGTTTGATGGTTAAGATACATTTCAATCAATGGTTGATATTGTTGAGGATATGTTCGAATCAAGTGGAGAGTTCGAAAAGCTATAAAGAAAGTGAGGAGTCATGGAAGAAATATATCTAGTGTAATTTTACTTTTAATGTCGTTAAACTTAACTTTTAATTCAAGTGTATCTTAAAGCTTTTAAATCTTGTATTTCATGTTTCCAGTGTAACATAAACCTTTTGATATCATCAATTTCACTTTTGAGGTCTTATCTCATGTTATGCAATTTTACAATTCAAAAAAAAAATCTCAATATAGTGAAATGTTGTTGAAGATGTTAGTTTGACTGAGTAAGTCATATAAGCTCCTAAAGCTTTATTGAAGCTTTTAGAGACTTTAAAATATAGTTTAGAAGCAAAATCGAATACCAAAAATACTAAAAATTCAAAGGAAAATAAAAAATCAATGGTGAAGGTGATCAAGAAGTCAGCAGCTTTGATTTGGATGGAATGGGTTAGAGAACCTGTGAGGTTCTATAGGTTGTGTTTGTGACTGCCTCACGGTTCTCAGTTCATAGCCACTTGTGCTTTTTTATCAATTTTTCATTTATATGTTTTAGTTGTCTAGAAAGTGTAATATCTGTTTCTTAATGCTCATTAGTCATAATTAAGTGTATTTAAGTTTTAAAACTGGTTTGTTCCTTTAAATCAAGAGTTAGTAAAAATTCTATTTTAAATAATATAGCATTTTATTAATCTTGAGTTTCATGGTATTGATTCTGTTGTTTAATGTTTCAATAGTCCTAGTAATCAATATTACAAGTTCTCGAATCAATTTTATGGTTTGAAATGTGAAATACTTTGAAAAGCTCAAAACAAATATTAAAAGGTGTGTTTGGGTTTACTGTCTTAACTATCATAAGGGTGCATTCAGTGATAGCTCTTTTATGGTTCATGTTTGTTAAGCCTATTTGAGCTCATTCAAGTTTTAGTTTTGGTCTGCAATATCACCAAAGTCAAACTTACTCTAAATCTGTCCTAAATCTATAATCAAGTAGATTTTGTTCAATCTTCATTAGGAGTTTGCAACTTAGTAATTTATCTTAAGTCAATCTTATTATAACTTAAAACAACTTATTCAGTTCATGGAATTAGTTGCAATCTCATAAAAGTCAAACTGAGTGTGTCATAAAGTCAAAAATCGTCCTGCGGCACGATTTGGTAGTAGTTCATAAGCCTTAGAGAGCTTATTAGTGATCATTATCCTGTGTGTTTTGGCTTTTTGAGAAGCCAACCAAGCTTTCTCAAGGTTACAAGTTCTTATTTTCCAATTATAGCTTATTTGATAGCTTTTTGTTTAGCTTATTTTTCACACCTGTTTGCAAATATGCCCCAGGCACCGCTTTTTATAGCTCAATCATAAGCTTCTACAAAGCTTATTACTTGTCCATAACCTCTGATTTTTGGTCTTAAGATAGCTAACCTGGTCCTCTTTAAGTTCCAAGTTAAAAATCTCAATTTGAAGCTTATTTACTTGGCCTCAAGCTTAGCCATTTTGTCCCTGTCAAGATTGACTGAGTTTTACTCTGATTCTCAGGTTTTGAAATAGCTTCTCACAAGCTCATGCTAGCTTATATGGTCATCATCTTTGGTTTCTAGGTAGTCAACCAGGTCTTTTACAAGTTCCAATCTCTACTTTTCACTTTTTAGCTTATTTTGTGATCTCAGGCAATAGCTTAAAGTAACCCTCCAAAATTGCTTTTGCTTATTTAACTCAAACATCAAATCATGTTAAACTTGTAATCCAGAGGTCATGGTTTGTTGTTTTTAGTTGAAATAGAATTCTTTTAGCTTAATATAGCTTCTGTGTAAGTTTGGTGGTCTTTGGTTATCATTTTGCTTTTTCAAGTGCTTATAAATGCAGCTTGCCACTACAGTTGCTAATTTCTCCAAACAAGACCATGTTTTTCTATTTTTCTTAGACTCAGTAGATTAAAATAGACTTTTCCTGAAATTTTCATAATTTTCCATAACTGTTTGCTATTTTTCTTAATTAAAAACAGTAGTATTTTTAAATAGCTTTTAATACAAATAAATTATAAAAAGCTTTAAAAAATGATTTTTCAATTTTCTTAGGTTAAGATAATTATAAAAGTAATAAAAAGTATTTTTCCATAATTTTCTTAGTTTAAAAAGTATTTTTTAGCATTTTTATTAGTTTTAAATAGTTTTAAATTAATAATAAATACATAATAAGTCTTAAAAATATATTTTTAGTTTTAAAATAAGTTTTATCATATTTTAGATTTTCTAAGTTATAATTTCATTTTTCTAGGTTAATTTTGTATTTTCTTGTATTTTAGTGCAATTTAAATACTTAATAAATAGTTTTTAATTAATAATAATTAAATAAATAGTTGTAAAAATAATTTTCTTTTCTAATAATTTTCTTTTATTATTAGGATTGTAAAAATACCATTTTCATATTTGTAGGTCTTTTATTTCTTTAAAACTCACTTTTTATTTTGTACGTAGACGTAATTTTATTTTAAACGTAAGTTTTAAATTGTAGGATTTAAACGTTCATCGCCTTTAAAAATAGTGATAGCGTTTATTTAATAGATTTTATCTTTTATTTCTTTTAATTTGCATTTAAGTCGCTTTAATTTGTAGATTTTCTCTTTAGGTATAATTTTCCATCCAAAACCTTATCGATCACTATCCTTAGTGATCATTCTACCATCTGATTAAGTGTTTTAACACCAATTCATCCTCCGTGGGACTTAACGACCCAGGAATACACTATATTCCTTTGATCTTAAATTGCATTCGTGCTTGAGCAGCTTTTGTTTCATTACGGCCTCCATTCACAAAGTGGCAGGTTTGAGTGATTTAGCTTGACTGTTTTGCGCGGATCACCCCTTCATACATGTAATCAAACATGTATTTTACATTGCATCTGTTGCCATCATAATTCACCTAATACCCTTGCTCTTCTAATTGCTCCAAACTAAGAATATTCAATGTAATTTCTGGAGTGTAAATTACATTTGGTATCATCAACTTTCCTTCTTTTGTCTCTACAATCACTTCTCCTATGCCATAAGAAATAATGAATTTTTTCTCCTTTTCTTCTGTCCCTTCAACCTTGAATCTCTGCACCATCCTTTTGAATAAATGTTTCATGGGGCTCATGTGCTTTTTGTATGTTTTGCTAACATACCAGATTCCATCCCAATTTCCCTTGTCGTAAACCATCAATCATGAAGTCTGTTGATACATGAACTGTTTCTGGTTCATATCTGAATGCATCATAAGTTTGTGAAACCTTGGTTGGTGTTGTTTCCATTGTACTTGATTCAATCTTTCCTTTGTTGGTTTTTCCTTTTGTTTAGCATCTCCAAAAACGTGCCCCTTTCCTTACATATATATAGCAAATGCGCCCTTTGTCCCTCTTGGATATGTTTTTTGTTCCTTTATTTGTTTGTAACTGCTGCCGTGGAGAGTTTATTTCGAGGAATTATAGGACACCACCTCTTCCATTTTCTTTTTTAATAAACGTTTTCCTTCTGGTGATATGTATTTTTTGTGTCTTGGCCATTTTGGAGTGTGTGGGTTTGTTTGCGAGGTTTCACCAAGTAAGTAGGATCTGTTTGGGACATGGTTTATGTTCCTGTGTAGTTGGCTTCTCCTAGGATCAGAACATAGGCTCTGATACCATTGTTGGTATTTTGTCACAGGTTTATGATCATGCCAATTACAACATAACAATTGATTCGAGATAACCATTGTGATCTTTAGTTTGTGTGTGTGAGACAAATGAATAAAACAAGAAGGTTTTATATTGAATAATAACAATATGATATATGTTTGACTTATCCTAATGCAGTATATATAGTTTGTGAAACGACTTGTCTGTTGACATGTGAACCATTGTGTCGTTTCACAACATAGAATAACCGCCAATAACCGTCAACTAATTTAACCGGCTATATAACTAACTTTAAAAGGCCTGTTTGGGTTAACATATCGACCCAAACATTACATGCCTTATAATGACCCACTATGACCCATACTAAAGTAAAACGTACTAAATAGTAATTGTCTTATAAACATTAAAGCATTAAAAACAGGATCACAGCAGCAAGCACCGGTGGTGGTTTGGCGACAACAGGTAGTGGTGGTGACAGGTGGTTTGATCAGATATGTAGTGGTGGTTGGTTGGTCTGTTGTTTGATTAGATCGGATATGCACTCTCTTAATATTTTCATGTAATTTAATATCGCAACAGTTTTTATGGATGTTTCTGATTTAGGTTAAAATCCATAAATGATTCGTGCAATTTTTTTTATTTTTTTAATGTTTATGGGTACGTTTTGTTGTGCCATTGACGGTCAGTTAGTTCAAACATTTGAACAAAACTACCCGTTTTTGGGTTCAATCTCATTATGTGATCGAACTGTGCGATAGCATTATACAGTATTTATAAAGTTATAGTTTTAAGTTAGCGTGTTTCCAGGTCAGGATTTTTAAAGGTTCGGGTTGCGCTTTGCCGTTTCAAAACCGGACCATGAGTTAAAGGTTAAGTGTTGGTGGTATAGCAACTTTTGGCAGGTTAAATGAGATCTATATTCTTAATGGTTGATGGATCGATGATATTGCTGCCGGAGTATGTTTACCGTTGTTTCTCTTCGTAGCTAGTTCAGAATCGAGTTGGTACCTTGTTATGCTTTTTAATCAGTTTTAGGCTTCTTTTTATTAGTTTGTTAATGTCACTGTCCCGTTCTTCAAAGTCTCTGGAATATGATCTTGCCAAGCCACTTGTAAGGTGAGTGTTTGTAATATGTTTTTTAAGCTATAATTTTATAAAATCATTGATGCTAATTTACATTATCTAATTTATTGCAGGGAAGCTGGTAAGATACCCGATTGGGGCAACATCTTCAGGAGGCTGTTCTTAGACTTTTGTCAGTCCTTTATGTCAATATGTTTTTTGTACTTTCCCACAAGACTAACATTTGGTGGTTTTGAAAATGTTTGTTTTTCGTTTAATTTTTCGTAATAAAAGTATCCTGTGTTTCAGGTTTTGTTCTCGCATAAAAGGCATAGATTTTTGCAATATTGTTTCGCTGCTCAGCGGCTGACCATTAGGCATTGTCCTGCATAGCCTGAACTTGGATGTCATAAGATCTGGTTGGTGAGAGTAATGGTGTACAGTAGTGGTGGTGGTGGTGGTGGGTGAACATGAAGATGATAGGCGGTGATGGAAGATAAAGCATATGAAGATGATGAGATAATAAAGGAAGAAGATGAAGTTTTTTGATAAAAAGACCAAAATACCCTCATGTGAGTATCATGTGTAGACATTTAATGAGCGTTAGTGTAGCCCGTTAGAGCGAAGGACTAACGCTGAATAACGTTTCGCATTTAAGGACGAACGATACAATTTTTTTGGTCAAAGGACGATCCTTGATGGTCAACGTATACCACAAGGACGAATGGTGTAGTTTACTCTAAGAGAAATATAATTCTTGCAACAAAATAACTATGTAATTTATGATAATTAATTAGAAAAAAAGTCAGGAGAGATGATTTGCACACTTCATCAATTTATTTGCACACTCAAATTTTTTTGTGATGACATTTATATCCTTAATATTTGTGTTTTGATTTGAATACTCCACTAAATGATGTATGGGCATAAATGCCATAACGCATACATTTTGAGTGTGCAAATCAAATGATGGAGTGTGCAAATCACTTCCCATAAGTTAGGACTACTAAACGAGATTTACAACAAGAATTATAGAGATTGCGTTCAAATCAAATGATTTTCATCAATTTTTTTACAAAACACAAAACTTGCATTTCCCAATTTAACAAGAAAAATTAAAAACACATTCTTCTTTGTTTTATTATTTCCCTTTTTAACCCCTTTGTTTTCTTGAGAATAGTAAACAATATAATATGAACGCGTTTTCTATATTTTGCGGAAAATATATTCCTTCATTTTCTTTACAAATCAGAAAATAGAAACTAAGAAATTTTTTCTCTAATAAAACGCACCCTTAGAATTTTGTTTTTATGTTTTATTAAACTGTTTGACATATAAGAATGTGATACATTGTTAACTCAATACATTTTGTAAATTACATTCAAAAGAATTAGTTGAAAAAATACAACATAATACTAAAAAGTCAGTAAAGCATTAGATAAGTAAAACAAAATAAAGAGTTGTTCCAGTTTTACTAAGTTGATATGTGGGTTAAATCATTAAAATTTGTCGCCTTTTTTACAATATAGTCAATATTCGATCGTGTCATTTAGGGCATAAAAAATTGTCTCGCTCAGGGCAGCAAAAAGTTCAGGACCGGCCCTGCTTGACATGTTACACACTTTTATGCCATATTGATTTATTTCGGATATATACCAAAGTATCTTTCAAATATATAAATAGTTTAAGGACACGTGAAATATCTGTTCAAAGCAAATCAGTTACGTGTATGAATGATCTGGGTACAAAATTTTGCGGACGGAGGGAGTAGTATGATAAGCAGCGCCGGCCCATAAGTAAGGACAACTCTATCCTAGCCTCTTGATTACCATCCGTTCCATTATTATTATTATTATTATTATTATTATTATTATTATTATTATTGTTATTTTGAAATTGATAATAAGGGATGATATAGTTCCAAATGAGTTCAACTTCAACATGTTGGTTGCTTCCACCTCGGTGCCGTCATCAACTAATCAATACTACATTATAAAGTATTCGCGACATTCCTAAAATGAAAGGCTTAAAAAATTAAGATTAAACACTTGTTTATAATGGAAAATTTTAATAAGTACATCTATAATAGCATTGGTTGCAATACTTTAAAGCACTTTTCGTAAGCATGTTTTTTTTTTTTAAATAATTCAAAAATACAAAGTAATCTAATATAAGAAAAAAAAAACGTCTATGACAATAATTACCTAATAAATCTATACTACATTATAATGTATTTAGGACTTTCTATAAAAGGAAGTCTTAAAAACATAAGCCTACACATGTTACTATAATTAGTAATTCATATAATTAAGAAAAGAAGCATAATGTACAACACTTTAATACACATAATTTTCAAATGTACAAGACAAGAAGCATAACGTACACCACTTTAATGCACATATTTAAAAATCAAAACACCACATAAATGCTATTTAATATAGTCAATTAATTAACTGATCAATAAATACAATTAATACAATTATTAAAACACCCCTAACATAATAAATACAAATTATCAAGCATATTGTACAACCAAATTAAACACAATTCATACACTAAATGTTACTAATACAAATAATATTCAAGCCCGAACGGGCAACAGGCCAAATGGGCTTGAGCCAGAACGGGCACGGGCTAAACGAAATTCTTAAAATTCGTAAATTTATTGTCAAAAAGAACATAATAAACTAAAATACATGATTCATTTGAAAATTTTATTTCAGGGTACCTGACGCCACAACGCGCGAGTACCCTGCATAAAATGTCACTAATACAAATAATAAAGTACATTATACAAATATTAAAGCCCGAACGGGCAACGGGCAAAATGGGCTTGAGCCCGAACAGGCGCGGGCCAAACGGGCTCGAGCCCGAATGGGCACGGGTTAAATGAAATTCTTGATATCCATAAATTAATTGTGAAAAAGAACATAATAAACTAAAATACATGATTCATCGTAAAATTTTATTTCAGGGTACCCGCCGCCGCAACGCGCGGGTACCCTGCTAGTGTTATTAAAGCACCCTTAATATGAAAAATACTTATTATTATATATATTTTACAAACTAATAAAACACACAAACCTTCATACAATTTATATGTACACAAGTTGATGATACATATGGTTTTAAAAAACGGACCGGTCCAACGGGTTCAACCGAGAACCGGAGTCACCACTGGTTTAGCTAGCTCATAAAAGTCGTCCGAAAACGATATTATTAAATTAATAGAGTTTCGAACCACACTAAATTACAATGTTCAAAAATATTATTAAATCGCAAGAGTGGCTCGAGAACCAACATATACACATTTAGAATATGTTTTTGATAAAACTTATCTTAAAAATTAAAACTTTGTTTTATAAAAATCGAACGATTTTTTAAAGCAAAAGATGCAAAAGTGCAAAGTGCTTATTGTTAATTTATATGAGTATACACATTTACACATATATATATGAGAAGAGTTATTTCACATACAAAACTTTTCTTACATACCAAGGGACTCATCTCCACCATCCAATTAAAAAGAAATGAATGGCTAAGATTAAAAGCATTTTATTATTTCACCTATTTTTATAATTTAAATTTCTATTAAACCGTTAATCGTTAAGCAAAATAGTTATACCATCGCGACGAACATTTAATTATCTTTCTATAGACGGGCGTTTTGATATACTTTTGAAAAAAGAAAACAAAAATCGTTTTTTTTTTCATGTTTTTTCGTTTTTCTTCGAAATTGGAATTTGCATGAAATATCATATATGATTTAACACCACATATGATATTAGTGTTAAGTCACATATGATATGTAGTATCATATGTGATACTAGTGTTAAATCATATATGATAAATCACATATGATATACATATCATATATGATTTAACAATAATATTACATGTGGTATTCAAATTAGTGTTAAATCATATATGATTTTTTTCATGCAAATTTCAGTAACGTAAAATAAACAAAAAAACTTAAAAAAAAAACGTGAAAAATACGAAAAAAAAAAATTTGTCGAAAATATATCAAATTGCCTATCTATAGAAAGATAATTAAATGCTCGTCGTAATGGTATATTTTTTTTGGCTTGACGATTAACGGTTTGAAAGATATTTATATTTGAATAAAAAGGATGAAAGTGGGCTTTTAAATTTTTGGGATTGATCTCATCCATTAGATCTAATAAAAATGAAGGGTGGAGATTGGTCCCTTAGTATGTAAAAAAATTTGTCCTCAAATGATCTTAAATCTATATATATATAACATTATAAAGCATTTGAGACATTACTAAAATGAAAAGCTTAAAAAATTAAGGTTAAACACTTGTTTATAATAGCAAATTTTAATAAGTACATCTATAATAGTGTTGGTTGCAATACTTTAAAGCACTTTTTGTAAGCATGTTTTTTTAAAAACTAATTCAAAAATATAAAGTAATTTAATATAAAAAAAAAACGTTTATAACAATAATTACCTATAAAATGTTAACCTCTAATATGAAAAAGGTTTTTCTATTATGTGCCCTAAGGCACATGATAAGAAATGAAAAAAGTACATGGGATCCGCAAAAAATGACATAAGTACATATAGAAAATATATTTTTTGTTGATCCCCATGCACTTTAATGTACTTTTTTCACTTCTATCATGTGCCTTAGGGCACATAATAGAAAAACCCATTACAATGTTTAGAAAATATTATTCAATCACAAGGCGTGACTCGAGAACCAACATATACACCTTTAGAATATGTTGTTGATAAAAATTATCTTAAAAACTAAAACCTTTGTTTTATAAAAATCAAACAATTTTTTCAAAAAAAAGGATGCAAATGTGCAAAGTGCTAATTATATATTTTATACATATTTGTGTAATAATAATTATACTCTTTAAAGTTACGCACATGGCTTCTTAAATATTTAGTTTTTTCTTTATCTTTATAAGTACTCTTTTACGTATATTATTCATCTATGTGGGACAAATATAACAAACATTATTTTTAGAAAACTAAATTTTCTTAGTATAATGTAATTGATTTTTAAAATTCGGTATCGTGTTATTATTTAATGACAACTTGCGACTACATGTCATTGTCAACTACTTTAACCTCATACCTTTACAATATATCAACTCTCAACTTATTGTCACAATATCACGTGGATAATCTACTGTTTTTATATAAAAAAGTATTGGTATTGCATAAAATTATTCAAACTAAAATTGTCGTCATCCGTATATATTTATTAGATTGTAAAATATAAAACTAAAAAAAATTCATTGAATATTTTAATTATGTGATACCCGCCATTACAACGCGCAAATAACTGCTAGTTACACATCATGTATATATAATAGTTCCAAATGGGTCCAAGGAACATGTGCAGGAGACTTCTTAATGAAACGGAAAGGTCTCTAACGACCATAAAGAATATTGGTCAACAACGTTAACTAATTTTATATATATAGTGTTAACGAATGATCTTTTAGTGCTCAACCTCAGGGACCCGGTTTAATTTGACTTTTCTTTGACCTAATCCGTCGAGTTGACTCGATTTATATTGACCCATTTTTTGACCGGAACTGTTCAACCGGTTGAACCATCCGTGTCGAACCGGGAATCAAAACATTATGTTTAATCCTCATATCTTCAAACTTTTATTATTTTTCGTTTATAACTCATAAACTTTTTTTATCACTAAAACTATACGTCATTATAAAATCTCATTGTTAGGTACATGTATTCGTCTAGTTTACTAACACTGTGTTCTTAAATTATTAAATGGAAAGGAAACAAAGGAAAGGAAGTGATGAGTATGAGAGAGGATAAGAATGGAAAGATAATTAAGTTTCTTGACGTGTTCTCAAGTACAAAAAGAAAGAAGGAAGGAAGTGAAGACTCATGTGTTTACTATACCCTCACCTCAAAAAGCCTGTTAGCTAAAAAAGTACACTGTTACAACTTTAAATTCAGAAGATAGCTATAGATCTTGAACCTCAACAACAACTTTACCATGGATTCAAGGACCAAATCCCAAAACCCCAACAACAATTTTATACGCAGAATCTTTTGCCTCAACAACAAATTCAATTTTTGAGAAGGTAAAATGAATACCCACATATATACAGTTAATTCTAAAACAAAGCTACAAATCTTTAATAATTTTGAAATTCAAGTGTCAAAGTTCATGAAGATGAATGTGGTGAGCGAAATTTGATGGTAAAAATGTGTTGACAATTTGATGACAATAGATAGGACCAGCAGATGTATAGGGAAATGGTTGTATATAATATTAGGTTATCTAGGGATATTTTAGTCAAGGAAAATGATAAATAGATCTAATTAAAGAGGCCCAAAAGGAGACCTAATGGATAAATAAATTGTACAGTAAAAATATTGTATAATTCATTTATGCATTAGGTCTCTTTTGTTAGGCCCGTGTATCAAAGCTTTTTAGTCAATTGAGGGGTCCACAATGGGTTTCCTTCGCTTCCTGCCCAAAATTGGGAGGGACGTTTTGGTTCCAAAAGGCATGAGTTTCCCCCCCTTTTCACTCCCCTTCTTTCATGATTTATTTTTGGAGAACACAACTATTTTTTGGTTTCTTTCCTCTCCTTTCCATTTCATTCCAAAATAAATCTTAAGAACACAATGTAAATAATTAGATAAAAGTAGCAAACGACAAAGACTTGGGTCAATTCCATTTCTCATTCTCTCCATTAACGTAAAAAAGATTATATAATGCAAAAAGTAATGCAAACTATTCTATCCACTAGCACATGATATATGGATAATGGATTTGCATGAGGTAAACGATGAAACTTTTTTATTTTTATTTTTTTTTCGGCTAGCATCTTAACTACATTATAATGCATTTAGGCCATTTTTTTTTAAAAAAAGTCTTAAAAAAGTAAGCTTAGGCACTTAATATAAGTGGAAAGCTTAAAATTCAATACATCCCGTTATTAAAAATTAAATGCAGACGTTTCCACTAAATTAAATACAATTTTCAAATCATTTATAACTCATTATTAAAAACATGTAACCGCTAAAAATTATTATTATCAGTAATGATTATTAAAAACATATAACCGCATCCACTATATAAATACACAAAAATAATTTCATCTCTCTCATCTAAAACATCAGCAATAAAGCCGAGTGTACCCTATAAAATTTAGTCACAGAGTACCCGCTGTCGCATTACGTGGGTACCATGCTAGTAAGACTAAAGGGAATACAAAGTCAAGAAAATACAAACTCATGTAATTCACGCGCTTCTTCTTGTTTTCTTTTTCAAAATTTCATCTTTAATCCTTAGGTCTCCAAAAGAATATAATGTTACCCCTCAACTTCATCATCAAAAGAAACAAATCTCGTGTAGCCTGTTATTGCATTATTCAAGCTAAAAAATTTCAGTAAATTTTGTTATAACGGACCGTTTTGCCACTCTATATTTAGTTGTGTTTCTTTGTCACTTATTTGACTTATGAGGCTAGATTTAGATAGGGTCACTTATTCGGGAAGAGATCCTTTCAAGTTATTTAAAGCTTGATTGATCAAGTTAGTCAATTATCAACCATTAGATCAAATCGAATGACTAAAAATTAAACTAATCAAGAGTTATTTACATTAATCGTCCATGTGGCTTTAAAAAAAAGTTATTCCAATCGTTTTTGTGGCTCTAAAATTAAAATTTGTCATTTAGTGAACCTAGATGCACATTTAGTGATTGATAAAATTTGTCAAATGAATGAAAGTTCCATTCAAAGTTATGAGGTAGTTTCAAATAATATACGAGAAAATTGATTGTTTAATGTGTAAAAGGTAATTTCGTGGAAGCTTACAAGAAACTAAAGATAATAGACTTTGTTTTGAAAGATATCACGAAATTTCTAGAGCTTGGGGGATTGAAAGTGCAACTTATGAATATAAAGTTGACTTGAGGTCAACCAACTTGCATTATTTAACTTCTGATCGACATGAGTGGAGTTATCATTTCATTTTAGATAGCCATTCATTTCATATCCTGTGCTTGCTTCTTAACCAATAAAAAAAATTGTAAGTTCTTTCCTCAACTTTGTTTTTATTTATGAATTTGTTGATTGTTTTTGCATTTGTGTTGATTTATAGCTTGAACCTAATACGATTGTTTAAAAGTAAAATACACGTGACTTGATTGTTTCTAATATAAAAATTGACTGTGAAGTCAACCCAGTTGCATTATTTTTACATGTGACGTGAGTAGAATGATCCTCCATTGTTTATTCTAGTTCTAAAGACCGTAAGTCATCTTCTCTTTTTGTACTTTTAAAATGTTTATTCTTTTACTCTAACTTAGTGCTTTTTATAGATCATATTCCAAATGATTTCAGGGTGCGTTTGGTATCCCATTGTAGGAATAAGACTATAACTATGAAAGTGATTAAAGGTGTTTGTTTTGTAGGTCCAGTAATGAAATGAGTATATTATAGTAATAGATTCATTATACATCAATTTGGTGTCTATGAAATCCATTCCCGCGGGCCTCTCTCTTTCCACTACAAAATTCAAATATCTATACACTTTTTTATACTATATTTTATCATCCAAACGTAAACAATCATAATGACACACTTTTTCATATCCGTTGTCATTCTGCCTCATACCAAATCCGATACCCATTGTGATTCTTAGCAACAAACCAAACGGCCCCTCAGTTTTAATCCGGATCCCTATTTGATTTGATGAGGTTCGTTATTAGATTAATGGTTCGTTATTAAATTTCATAAGCTTAACGGCCCGTTTGGTTTGTTGACGGGTTTAGAATTTGGATTTAGATTTGTATTTGGATTTGAAGAGAAAAAATATGTTATAATACATATAAATATTATTTTATAAAATTAATATTGAGCTATATTGTATTTAAATATAGTGCTATAATAAAAATCTTAACTTGGTTGTGAAAGAACCAAAAGCGGGGCCACAAGATTTGAAGAAATCCCACCCAAATAGCATGGAATGAGAAAACATGTGTTAGAAGTTTTGAAAAGTCAACTTTTTTCAATCAAACAACTTTAATAATAATAAAAATAACACTCAATTTTATTCCTTAAAAACCTCCAACCAAACGACTTATAAATTGACCAATAATAGTTGAATACTCGTATATGACTAGAGATAGAATTATGAGAGAGGTGTAAAGACCTCCCACTTAAAAAAGTGATATCTCCATGTTTTTTTATTATTATTTCTTTTATAATTTTGTTTATAATATAAAACTGTGAAATGGAAAGTGTGAAATAAAAAATATAAAATTTAACATGTTAAAAGTATTAAACTGAAAAAAAGTACAGAATAGAAACTGATAAAAACTGTGTTGTACTGTAAACAGATGGTCAAAGAGGTAGAAGGTACGAAATATTCGTCTTTTTAATGGACAGAGAGGGTACCAATAACATATCGACTTGGAGACTTTTGTTGAGTCAACTTATGTTATTGATCTAGCCATCTATGTTTTGGAATTGAAATTTTTAATAAAAGGTTCATTAATAAAAAAGAGTTGAGATCAACATAGACATCATATTCTTTATATACCCAATGAACCAATTTTGACCATCTATTTTTTATTAAAAGAAAAAAAAACTTTCACATTAAAAAAAAATATCTTGCAAATGGTACATCATTAAGCGACAAAAATACACCATCGCGAAAAGAATATTTTTATCTTTCAGTAGACGGGTGCTTCGATATACTTTCGACAAACTTTTTTTTTTCAAGTTTAGTTTTAATGTTAAAATTTGCTTCTGAAAAAATCACATGTGATTTGTATGTTATGAATCACATGTGATTTGTATTTTAAGAATCAAATGTGATTTCACAAACAACATATGATTTTACAAATATGATTTCATAAAATCACATATGCTTTTAAAATAACAAATCACATGTGATTTTAATAGACGTAAATGTCAACACTCACAAAAAAAGTCAAAAAGAAAGTTCGTTGAAAGTATATAGAAGTGCCTTTTATGAAAAAACAATTTAATTCTCGTCGTGATGATATAATTCTTTTCGCGTAACGATTAACAGTTTATTAGACGTTTAATTAAAATAAAGAATAAAAGTAGGTTATTTTATTTATTTTTTATTAAAAGTTGTATTATTAGAATTGCTTCATCGAGTCTAGAGAGAATTTTGGGTCTACATTAAAGTTTTCTTTAATCAATAATCATCTGTTTTAAATTCTCAAACAACCTAGTTCATCTTTATCACCTAATTTATCATACTATATAAAGTTTTCGCTCTTCATACTCCGTATAAGTTTAGTCTTAACAAAAAGAATCACTAAACATTCATTAAATCACGTGATTCAGTTTGTTAATTTACCATTTAATTATCATTTTTAACAAACTCACGTTCATCTTTTTTCCAAACATTAATATTTCTTAAACCATTAATCTTTAAGCCAAAAAAATGTATCGTGGCGACGATCATTTAATTATCTTTCTATAGATGCGCACTTTGATATACTTTTGACAAACCGTTTTTCATGTTTTTCGTCTTTTTTTTTCTTTTTCTTTTTTTGTTGAAACTTGCATGAGAAATCATGTGATATTACACTAATTTGGATAAAACATATAAAATCACATGTGATTTTTTACCAATATGATTTTTTCATATGTGACTATAGAAGTTTCATAAATGAACTGCATTAATCTATAATTCGAATGTAGTGTGTGTGATATATGGTTTGAAAGCAAAAAATGTACGTTTTCTATTGCAAAATCCGGGAAAAGTTTTTGATTTATAGACAAATACTTATATTAATTTTAGTATAGATGTTTAGTATTTGAATTTCGATATTAGTATTAAGAAAACGTGAAAAAAAATTTAGTACGAAAAGTTTTCGATATTAGTTTTTGATTTATAGACAAGTACACATGTGATATGTAATTTGAATTTTGATACAGCTAAGAAAACGTAAAAAAACAAACAAAAAAAAGTTTGTCGAAAGTATATAAAAGTGCCCGTTTATAGAATATAATTAAGTGCTGGTCGTGATGGTATAATTTATTTTTGTTTAACGATAAACCATTCATGAGATATTTAAATTATAAAACATATGTGTAATTGAATTTTTAATTTAAATATTAATTAATATCCTTTTTTTCTCAACAAGAAAATAAATGGCTGAAATTTGTCCACTGATATATAAAAAAATTTTGATATGTAAAATGACTCTTCTCTTTCACATCTTTTTATACAATGTTCATCAAGTAATCTACTATCTTTCACTAATAAGCATTCTAGAGGCTATTAATGTAAATTTTTATGGAGTATACTAGTCGAAGCTAACGAAAGAAAGAATGACATCTTTGCCCCTTCTGCGTTATTTTAAACATAACATGTAGATTAATACAAGAAATTACATATCGTCTAAAACCGAGAGACTAGAAGTGCAATTAAAGTTGACTCCAAGTCAACTCACTTGCCTTTACTCTTTCTAACTTCACTTTCGTCCATCGGCAAACTATAAGGTCAATGATAATAGTGATCAACATCACCACCGTTTACTTAGTGCCATGTCAGCTTCGCCTTCCACAACCATCATCACCATCAATATAGTGTAATAACACAACTAACATCACTACCAAAAAATATCTCACTTAAACACAAATATACCTCACAAATAAGATCACTCACACACAACAACAACAACAACCACCACCCACAACTTGGTCGTGTAAACGACAAATTTCTCCTTTTTTCCAACCTAGCACGCGTCTTCCACGGGTAAGGTAATAAGGTAGCACACGTCTTGAAGGCCGTCGCACGCGTTTAAAGTGGCTTATTACCACCGGTCTAAGTCTGTTTATACTCTAATTTTTTTATATATACTCTAATTACTTTCTATAGTGTTTCATTTTATAACATTACAATATAATAATCAATCCACTCGGCTAGATGAAAGGTCTAAATAATTAATACAACTTATTACGTCTAATTTTATGGGAATAGATCAGGTAAGTAGATAAATTGAAATTAGAAGAATGAGAATAATATTAGCCACACATTTCGAAAGAAGGGGAGTAATTTAAAAGAGATGCGTCTATTTTTTTAGATGCATGTGAAATGTACGGTCGTAGTTTCTTCTCCCTTTCTCATTTTAATTTTATTTCTCTATTGATCCTAACTTTTGATTTGATAACTTAGAGTGCGTTAGGTGTGCTAGCTGGAATCAGTGATGGTGTGATTTGGATTAGAGAGGTGTATGAGATTGGGGATATTAATTTCATTGTTATGTTGGTACTACATATAACATATTGAGTATAGGTATTACATTAAGTACAACCCATTCAAGTGCCACAATTCCATTATATTTGTGATGGAAATAATAATAAATGCGGACCCTATGAAAATGGCTAACAAAAAACAATCCTTCATTTTGTTTGGATTTATGATTGTTGAAATCATAGTTTAACAACAAAATTTTAACTAAACACTTAAAATTACTATGAATGTCATCATTCGATTTTTATACTCTTCAAACAAACACCTCCTTAACCTAAAACTTTTATGCATGTCATTTTAGTTTTTAGCAAATGTTTCATTTTGTATTTGCTCATCTCATAACTTGTTTTATGCAATGTTTTAAAACCGAACTTGAGATCAAACCAGGTGTAGCTTCCGTTCTCGGTTTGATCGGAACCGTTTTCAAAACCGTCTATGAATAAGTTGTCGTCAAATTATAAAGTGATAATTATAACATTTTTTTAACTTTATATTTCATGATTGACACACTTAATCTTTCACCTACTATCTTTTTGTAGTAAAACAAGAACTTTTTGTCTCTAAAACAAGAGCATGTGTCATAGATATTGTCCTTAAGCATACTAATTGTTTGTGAGTTTTCGTTTATTTGTCATGATTTTTTTTCCCCTCTACTCTTAAGCATTTTTTTAAGGTAGTGGATGTCTTTGTTTGATTGGTGTTTGTTTGGTATGAAATATATTGCTTTTCAAAAGTAAATTGATTTGTCAACTAAATGAAGAGGGTAAAAAAGAAGAAAGAGAGATTATGGCAAACCACTAAATGAAGAAAGTAAATTGTTTGTGAATGTGACATTGCTTATAAAAAAAATTAGACTATGATCCCTCTTCTTCTTCTTCTTTTGTTTTTATGTCTTAGTGCATTTGAATACATTCCAACGAGATCTTTGAGTGTTTGTAGAGTTATTAAGGTTTGAGGTGAATAATTAAAGGTGTCCGACGTCATTTCCGACGACATGCAGGTTTGCCGACCGATTTTTTCAGTTTTCCGACCGGTTCAACTATGTCTGGTTTACCCGGCTATTAAAAGCAGGCCGACCCACCAGTTTCCGGTTAAACCGGCCGGTACGGACCGGTTTTCAAAACCATGGTTTTATGTTTGTATACCCACTGTAAATCAGTTTTTAAAGGCGTGTTTGGTTTGCTACATGGAATCACCATGGAAATGGTTTTAATTAAAAGGTAGTATGATACTAATATGAATTCGATCGATTATGTTTGATCTAATTTGAAATATATGGTATCACATTTAAGTTGGCCTCACAAGCTAATAAAAAAGTTAAAAAAAAAAAAATTTACAAATATCATAGATCATGGTAAAAGCAAGTCTTTTTTTAATAAAAGAAACAATTTTTATGAATAAGATGGGCCATAAGGGAATGCTTTGCACGTATCAATCCTATTTATATAGCAAACATATTTCTTGTGTTTGTTAAAAAAAAAAAAAAAAAACATATTTCTTGTGTGGTTATTATTCTAAAGTATTACAGTATATTAGGCTAGTCGCAGTCGAGTATACCAAATCGGTTGCTAAACGAAATTTGGGAGGTTCAACCGATGTGGAGATCGGTTGCCTCGAATGTGAGACATAGGTTGGGACATCGGTCGTTGGACAAAAAAGAGAACATCGGTTCTCTTGACACTCGATGTTACTCTTGCTATTCTCCCATTTTTCAACGTATTCTCCCTTGGGTCGTCGACTGGGGCATCCGGGTTGTCCCAGGTCGCTGGAGAGAGAAAGCTGACGTGGCGCAGGTTGTCCCAGGTCGTCCCAGGTCGCGACTGAGACCAGCCTTAGATCCTGTGGGCCAAATGACCAGGTTTAAATAACAAAACAACTTACAGTAGTTCAAAATGTTCAAAATTTCTAACTTTGTCCAATCTTTTGCATAGCATGAAGAATGTAAAACAATCTGAATACGATTGAATTACACAATCACATATTTGGTTTTTGATTTTTTTTGGAGATAATAAGTCAACATATAAACTAGAGTCACATATATGAAAATAATTTGACTTATCAGCATATCATGTGATGTTGTTTACATTTTCTTAGTCATGAATTCTTGGTACTAATTATTGACAACGCCTACTCTTTCTGATCATCTTTACTTGTGACTTTGTGAGCGCAGCTCGATCTTATCATTGGTAATGGCTACTACGTCCATTCCTCATCGGTGGAAATATGATGTCTTTGTAAGTTTCAGAGGTGAAGATATCCGCAAAAGCTTCATGGATCATATGTTCAATGATTTCAAGCAAAAAGGAATTCAATTTTTTAGAGATGATAATGATTTGCCTAGAGGAGAATACATATCCCCTCAATTATACAAAGCCATTGAACAATCGAGGTTTTTGATAGTTGTCTTCTCCAAAGATTATGCTTCTTCATCATGGTGTTTGAGGGAACTTGTCAAAATACTCGATTGCAAGCAAATGGGAAAGCCTAAACACGAGGTTCGAATAATCTTTTATGATGTTAAACCTGACGTGGTTAGGAAACAAACGGGAAGCTACGCCAAAGCGTTTGCCAAACATCAAGTTTCAAATAGACTAGAGGTCGACAACTGGAAGAAAGCTTTATCCAAGGCGGCTAGCTTATCTGGATGGGATCTCCAGGATATGACAAATGGGTAAATTTCTTGTATTTGTGTAATTAGTCTTGTAGCTCTACTAAAGCTTGACACTATATATAATTTTTTTTACTTCTTGGGTCTTTGTGATTAACAGGTATGAGTCCAAGTTCATCGATTCCATTTCCAGAGAAATCTTTAAAAATTTATGTGACGAACCCTTGCATGTTGCTGATTGCCTTGTTGGCATTGATTTCCATTACGACAAATTGGAGTTGTCACGGTTCGTTTGGTCAGATAAGGTTAACATGATTGGAATATGTGGTATAAGCGGGATAGGAAAGACGACCCTTGCCAAAGCTATCTATAACTTAATGTATATCCACTTTGAAGGAAGTTGCTTTTGTGATGATGTCCAAGGAGTCGAAAAACGACAAGGCCTAACACAAGTCCAGATGCAAATGATTGGTAAGATCCTGTATAGTGAAGATCTAAAGATATCAAGTGTTGGTGAAGGAACTATGGTAATTAAGAAAAGGATGGCGTGTAAGCGGATCCTGCTTGTTTTGGATGACGTGAATAAGGCAGATCAGTTAGAAGCACTAGCAGGTTCACCTGATTGGTTTTATCCTGGAAGTTTGATTATTTTCACGGGTAAAGATAAACGGTTGCTAACATCACATAGAGTGGATGAAATCTATGAAATGGGGAATTTAAATGACTGTGAAGCTCTTGAGCTCTTTAGTTTATATGCATTTGGCGAAAGGCATCCTACAGAAGATTTTGAAGAGCTCGCTTCCCAAGTTATAATACATTTGCAAGGTCACCCATTGGCTCTCAAAATTTTTGGTCGATTGCTGTATAAACAATCTGTGCCTATTTGGAAAAGCGAGTTGGATAGACTCCAAAGATATCCTAATTCAGAGATAGTACAAAAACTTCGACCAAGTTTTGATAGCTTGGCATCTGATGAGAAAAGAATGTTTCTTGACATTGCATGTGCCTTCATTGGGGAAAAGAAAGATTTTGCTGCAAGTGTACTACAGAGCAGTCAATGTTCTGGAAATGCTATTATTGAAGTTCTAGCTGATAAGTTCCTAATAACATTATCTGAAGATTGTCTTCAAATGCATGAATTGATTCAAAGCATGGCTAGGGAAATTACACGTGAAGAGCTCAACATGCCTGGGAAACAGAGAAGATTGTGTATATCATCTGCATTGAGTGAAAAGAAAGTAAGAAGTGGCATATTCTTCTTTACCTTCATATTCATACAACAGTATACACAATTGCATATGTTACTCTCACATGTTCTTGCTTTTCCAGGTGGAAATGACTGAAGCGATTGAAGTTCTAGTCCTTTTGTTAAGGAAATCTAGTCAAGAGGTTCACATAGACGCTAATTCTTTTGCACTTATGAAACATTTGCGGATCCTGAAAATTTATGCTGAGGAAGAATTTGATCAGAAACGGGAATTGAAGGGCTACAATGTGAAGTACTCAGGAAGTTTGTATTTTTTGTCCGATGAGCTAAGCTTGTTTTGTTGGCATGGATGCCCGTTCAAGTACTTACCTTCAGATTTCTATCCAGAAAACATTGTTGTCATCGACCTCTCTTACAGCAACATAAAACAACTTTGGACAACACCAAAGGTATTTACTTGTTCATACATGTGTTCGTGTTCGACACTTAGAGATATAAGAACTAATCTTTTTTCTATTGATGCCAGTGCTTAAAAAGGTTAAAAGTAATGAAGTTAAGGTACTGTTGTAACCTAACAACCACCCCTGACTTCTCGGAGATTACAAATCTCGAAGAGCTAAATCTTGAAGGTTGTGTGAATTTGGTTAGCATTCATCCCTCCATTGGAATGCTCAAGAGACTTGTTGTGTTAAATCTAGCGGGGTGCCTAAAAGGCAACCAACATCCTTCTTTTCTATCCTCTCTAATAAACCTTGAATCATTGTCATTCGGTGGCCAATGGAAGATTCAACGTAGATGGTGGAATTCAATCACTGCCCCTTTTGGTTTACTAAGTAAACTACAACATCCCCAAATACCTAGATCAGTTTCATTGGCAGGTTTACATATGTTAAAGTTCTGAATTTCAGCTACTGCAATTTAGTACAAGTGCCTGAGAGCATTGGAGGCTTATCATGTCTACAGAAACTAAACTTAAAAGGGAACAATTTATTAGAAGTGCCTGAGAGCATTGGAGGCTTATCATGTCTAAAGGAGCTACACTTAGAAGGGAACAATTTTACTAGCTTGCCTGGAAGTGTGAGTCAACTTTCTCATCTTGATTATCTTCTTCTTAATGGTTGCAAGGAGCTGGAAGTGTTGTCCGAAGTTCCACCTAGCATAAGGATTATTGGTGCATCTGATTGCACCTCCTTAAGAGAAGTGCCGGGATCATCTAAATACCCATTCAGGAATAGGTCCAGTTATTTCCTCAATTGTCCAAAGGTTTTTAAGAATGTTACCATTGATAGCGAGGGTTCTATATCGAAGACTCAGTGTCTTGACTCATCTATAACTTCCCAAGGCTCTATTCACCAGCTTTCTGCTTTCCTTGGGTATGCGAGTTTACAGGCTGACAGATGTGAATTCTTCTCGCGAGACATTGCCCATTATTCTTGGTTAAATATAACGTATCATGGGAATAGCATTCCAGAGTGGTTTACAAATAGAAGTACCATCAGATTGGTGCTTCAATAAGTTTAGGGGATAGGGATTTTGTGTTGTTTTTAAGAGAAAAAAGCCTTACGTATATACAGGATACTCTGTAAAGAACTTTGATGGAGCGTCTATGAACCCAGATACTTGCACTTTCTTTCAGAGAGAGGTGCTAGGAATCCAAGATTCATATATGATATGGTTGCATTACACGAAGAGGGATACACAGAAATGGAAGGAAGCAAAGAATTTTGTTACATTTAGTTTCCAAGAGAATGAAGAAGATGTTGAGGTGAAGGAGTGTGGAGTAAGACTAATATGTGATGAAGATATAGAACAAGAAGCAGATTTAAGTATGCTCCAAGGCCTCCCAACTCCAACAACACAACATGGTATAATGTTAAGACTACATGTGGAAAATGATGGTCGTTTAGAGTGGTCGTGGTAGTTCAATTGAAATGAGCTTTATTGTGTTTCTTAAATTCATCCATATGACTTTTGTTTATAATGAGCTTTTTATGTAGCACACACCAGTTGTTTGTTGAAATGTGTATGAGAAGAACTCATTGACTGCTATATTGGCAAACTATTGGTATAGCTAATATATATTGTTGGCTTGATTTTTAAGAACGTATTACAATACAAACATGGGTTTCGTTTCCATAGCCACTTGTATCTTGAAAAGTGCTTTTTTTTCTGCATTTCATTGCAATTTTTTTATTAAATACAAACAGGTAATATGAGACATTTGGGAAAAAGAATAACAGAGGAAATAGGGTGAATCATGCTTTTAATGTGTTACTTTATCACCACAAGTCATCTCGATACCATTTGTCAATACAAAATTGCACCAAACATTCTTTGCTTACCATGAAAACAATGCCTCTTTGTTTTTTGTTTTTTTTGTTTTTTTTTTTAATTGATGATTCTCACTTCTGCAACCTACCAACGGGTAAGCTTCATCTCTGTAAATTTAAGTTAAAAATAATGAATAGTTTGATGAAATGTATATGAGTTATTACTCTAGTCCATTTTCAAATTGCATGTAATTTAAGAAATTCTCATTAACTACACTTTTCACCAATCAAATATCATCTATACTCACTAAAATCTCTTTTGGTTGGTTAAATATGAAAGTGGACAAGTATTTGGGACAATTCAAAGTAGAAATATGGAGTTATAAATTGGGACGGAGGGACCTGTTATTACACATCAACTTGTTTTTTAAGAACGTCTTATTGTTTCCGCTGCATAGTAAATTGTATTTTTACTTTCTTACGTTTTTCAGTCATTTGCAATTATTGTTATTTCAAATGAACAATGATACGACCCGTTGAGGAAGTATCGATGGTTGGCACCACTTTAAGCGGGTGCTAGCTCCGTCAGAATTAAAAGCAAGAAGAAGAGAAGTATTTGACTCAGAAAATCTGTATGATTTCATTAATGGTGTTGCTTAAATAGCATACACGACTCAAAGGCTAATCCAACACAAACATAAAGACGTTTCCTAGACGAACAATGACTCTCAATGACTCTTATCCTAACATGACTGACATATCCTAATAAAACAAAAAGATAAAGATAGTTAATCCTAGTGTAACACAAAGTCCTTGTGCCACACTGGCTTCTTTGATACCCTTGCAGTTCTCCTTGGTCCATTAGCAGCCCTTGGCGTATCATTCTCCCTTTCTTCAAAAATGACCTTGTCCCCAAGGTCATAAGCCGGGTAAGCACTCTGAAACTCGGTCACCCACTCCCACGTTGCTTCCTCAGGCGAACGTCCTGCCCATTGCACCAAAACTTGTTGCATCGGTTGACCATGTTGCAATATAAACCGCGACCCACAAACAGCAGCAGGTTGCTCAATTGGCCGTCCCTCCTCCACCTCTTCAGGAAGGCCTGTTACTTCAGTAGAATCATTTCCCATAAATGGCTTGAGAATGGAAACATGAAACACGGGATGAATCTTGCTATCCGCTGGTAAGGCTAGTCGATAAGCCACCTTTCCCACACGCTCTAAAATCTCATATGGACCATAGTAACGCTTAGCCAATTTGTTGGATAAGCGCCTAGCCAAGGTAAGTTGGCGGTAAGGCTGAAGTTTGACGAGCACCTTATCCCCAACATTGAACTCAACCTCCCGACGCCTACGATTAGCCTTGTCCACCATTCGATTTTTGGCAGCTAACAAATTTTGCCTTAGTTGCCGCAACAACGTATCGCGTTCAATCAATGCATCATCGACAGCCGCGACCTTAGATGATCCTGGAGGATATGGAATGATAGCTAACGGAACCTTGCCATACAAAGCTTGGTAAGGCGTCATTTTAATGCTACTATGATAAGATGTATTGTAACAAAGATTCGGCCCATGGCAAAAAACGAACCCAATGAGTTGGACGATCCTCGACCATGGCTCGCAAATATTGTTCCAGCCCACGGTTTACTACTTCTGTTTGTCCATCCGTTTGAGGGTGATAAGCGGTACTATGATTGAGTTGCGTCCCACTAAGCTTAAAAAGTTGCGTCCAAAATTTGCTAACAAAAATAGGATCACGATCAGACACGATAGATTTCGGGATTCCATGGAGTTTGACAATGGTTTCGACAAAGACCTCCGCCACTTTGTGAGCATTGAAACTAGTTGGTAAAGGAGCGAAGTGTGCATATTTAGAGAATCGGTCCACCACTACAAGAATAACAGTAAAACCCTTTGATAATGGCATACCCGTGATGAAGTCCATTGATACATCCTCCCAAACCGCAGTCGGCGTAGCTAACGGTTGTAAGTACCCTCCAATTGCTTGTGTCGAATACTTGGTTTGTTGACATACACGACAACTTTTAATATAGTCTTCTACCGACCGACGCATCCCTTTCCAATAAAACATAGCTGATAAACCAACCATCATCTTCTTGACCCCGCCATGTCCTGAGCTAGGTGTGTCGTGATACTCACGCAACAACAAGGGTTTTAATTTGGATTCCACCCCAATAAAATAACGATCTTGAAAAATTACCAACCCTTCCTGACGCCGAAAACCAACCGCAGCTGACCCTTGGTCAAGTTGCTGATGCAGAACACGTAACTCCTCCAAATCCTGGTTCTCTGCCTTTAGTTCGCCCATAAACCCGGTCAGTGGTTGACTTAATGACATAAAAGAAGTCATTAAGGGTTCGGCATCCTCATACATTCGAGACAATGCATCGGCCACCGATTTTGTACCCCGGTTTATATTCAATGCTAAAGTCGAAACCTAGCAACTTACGAACATATTTGTGTTGAATCGGAGTTTGAATGACCTGCTGCATAAGCTCCTTGAGACTCCTATGATCATCCAGTATCACGAAACGCCGAAGCAAGTAGTGTCGCCACTTAAAACCGCTTCCACAATAGCGAATAATTCTTTTCGGTAAGTCGCCGGCTCTCATGCGTGGTCCTAACCGCCGACTAAAGTAACATATGGGTCGACCATTTTGGAGCAATACCGCACCGATGCCTCCTTGCGCATCGGTTTCAACAACAAAAGTTTGGGCAAAGTCCGCAAACTTAACACCGGGTAGTGGACAATTGCAGCTTGAGAGCTTCAAAGGCGTGGTTTCGATTCACCATCGAAACGCGTCTTTGCGCAACAAATCATCAACGGAAAGCGCAATAGTAGTGTAGCCCTTTATAAACCGCCTATAATACCCAGCTAACCCAAGAAATCCACGCACATGTCTCGTGTTTTAGGTAATCTGGCCAATCACGACACCTTTTTAGAATCCACCTCCACACCATGCCCTGATATTATGTGACCAAGATATTCCAACGAAGACGCCCCAAACGCACACTTAGAACGTTTCACAAAAAATTGGTTTTTCTGTAAACAAGACAACACACACTCCAAATGCGCCACATGAGCTTCAAGTGATTTACTATAAACTAAAATATCGTCAAAGAAAACGATTACGAATTTACGTAAATAGGGTGAAAACAAACGGTTCATTGTGGCTTGGAAAGTAGAAGGAGCATTGGTGAGCCCGAAGGGCATAACCAAAAATTCGTAGTGCCCATCATGAGTGCGGAAAGCCGTTTTGTAAATGTCGCGGTCATGAACCCTTATCTGGTGATATCCCGCTCGTAGATCCAACTTAGTAAAGATAACCGCCCCTCCGAGTTCATCAAACATCTCATCGGCAGTTGGGATGGGAAACTTATCATAACAGGTGGCCTCATTAAGTGCACGGTAGTCCACACAAAAACGATAACTCCCATCTTTTTTTTTAACAAGTAAAACAGGAGACGAAAAAGGACTTTGACTAAACCTTATAATTCCCTGCTCCAACATTTCGTGAACAAGCTTCTCCATCTCACCCTTCTGATAGTGAGGGTAGCGATACTGACGAACATTAATGGGCTTGGTATTAGGCAACAAATGGATTCTATGATCTACTACGCGATGGGGAGGTAAGGCAGTAGGTAACTGAAACAAGGAACCAAATCGATCCAAGAGCGGAGCAATCTCAGGGGGCGTGGAGTCTGCATTCACCGTCGATGGGTCGACCCCATCCTCGTCCTTTGTCAAAGTGTGTAATTCATAAATTCCATAGACTTCATCGGTTTCAAGTAATGCATGCATATGATGAAGACTAATTCTTTTCATGCGTAAAGACTCGTCACCCTTCAAGGTATACGTAGTATTCTCAATCGTAAATTCCATGGTTTGTTCTGCATAGTCATGTGTTACTTTGCCGAGTTTTTGTAGCCACTGTATTCCCAAAACAACATCGGGACCTTTCATTGGAAGAACATATAAATCGATGTCCATTGAGAATCCTTGCATACATAACGTAACCTGGGTACATAGACTCTCACATAGTAAAGATTCGCCACTCCCGATATAGACCTTAAAAGCTTTGGTTGCTTGAACCGGTAACTTCATTTTCTCCACGACATCGGGCCTAACAAAATTATGAGTACTACCATTATCAATTAAAACATGCACATTACCTGTCCCAATCGAACCCCAAAGCTGGAGAGAACGAGGGCTCCCTTGCCCGACGAGAGAATGTAAAATAGATATGTCGCCACTTTCCACTGCCTCGAGAGTGCGTGTGTCGGCCTCGGTCTCTGTATCATCCTCGTCATCAGTCATGAGCAGTAAAAATTTCCCCGGACACTTATGACCGCGTGCCCACTTATTATCACAATTAAAACACAATCCCTTGTTAAGTCGTTCTTGACGTTCCGCGGGTGAGATCCATTTAATAGCAAGTGGTTTGGGAGTTGTATTGAAGGGGGTTGAGTTTGGGATGGAGTCGGTAACAATGCTTGTTTAGTAGCGCCAACCGAGGTTGAAGAAGCCCCAAAACGGGGGGTGGACTGTCGTGGTCCCCCAGCACTCATAACAGCTTTGGTGGCTGTAACAGAAACTGACGATACCTGGTCATCCAAGCGGGCTTCTGTAATACGTGCCAACGAAAATGCGTCACCTAATGTTGTCGGTTTGGACACTAACAATTCACGTTGAAGATGAAGTTTAAGCCCAGATATATAGAAAGATATGAGCAAGGTTTCTGGTATATCAGTAACCCTATTCATTAATCTTTCAAACTCACGTTGGTATTCCTCCACCGTACCTAGTTGTAGCAGCTTCGACAAAGCCCCCTGTGGGTCTTCGTATTTGGAAGGTCCAAATCGGTTTTTAACACTTTCCACAAAACGATCCCAATCGGTGATCAACCCATTCTTCGACATCCAACGAAACCATTCCGCCGCTGCGCCTTCGAGGTTAAAACCCACAATCCGCAAACGTTGATCTGCGGCCGTGTTAAGTAAAGAAAAATATTCTGTAATGGCAAAAATCCATCGATCAGGATCATCCCCGGTAAATTTGGGAACATCCAAACGCATCGATCTTGGCAATAACCCTTGATCGCCACCACCACCAGGACGCTGCTGAAGTAATCCTCGTGTGGCCTGCAATTCAGTACGCAAGACATTAAGCTGCTCCTGAAACCCTGCAGCTTGTTGTTGTGCAATCTGTTGAACCGTGTCGGCTTGCTCTTTGAGCAACAACCGAATAGTGTTCTCGTCGATGCTCATGATAGCAATGAAAGCACCAATTGATACGACCCGTTGAGGAAGTATCGATGGTTGGCACCACTTTAAGCGGGTGCTAGCTCCGTCAGAATTAAAAGCAAGAAGAAGAGAAGTATTTGACTCAGAAAATCTGTATGATTTCATTAATGGTGTTGCTTAAATAGCATACACGACTCAAAGGCTAATCCAACACAAACATAAAGACGTTTCCTAGACGAACAATGACTCTCAATGACTCTTATCCTAACATGACTGACATATCCTAATAAAACAAAAAGATAAAGATAGTTAATCCTAGTGTAACACAAAGTCCTTGTGCCACACTGGTTTCTTTGATACCCTTGCAGTTCTCCTTGGTCCATTAGCAGCCCTTGGCGTATCAAACAATGTCAACTCTTATTTTGTCAGCTTGTTTGTTAATAAGACATGACATACAACAAAGTCACACGAGTTTGATGTAAACGTGGAGGAGGTCGCTGAACTCGGCCTTACTGTCAATAATCCTGGACAGCGTAGTTACAATACACACAACAAAGTTTCTGAAAGAATTATGTACTCATAAAGATAGTTTTTCGCTACAAAAGAATGAGTGTGAGGCTATTCTATGGAGTATCAGCCATGTTGACAATCGAGATTGTTCTTATATTGATATACTGTATGTCATATGGAAAGCAAGCACATATCTGACTATCTGATGCATCTTCTCGTGACATACCCCTGTCATGTTGCCAATAGGTATTGGCATGATCAGTGTCACGACACCGCTTTTTTTCAGGGAAAAATGTCTTATTGCGGAAAAAGTTGAAGCATGTCTAAAACTGCTGGAAGTTGATTCTCTGGGAAGTGTTGCCTAGTAAAGTGAAAGGGGGTCGATGCAAATCTGCACTGTTTGATGGTTGCAGGATCTCGTTAAATATGAAAAAGATGGAAAAAGAGCGTATGTGGAAAGTCATGAGTCAAGTATGGATCGAGATCTTAGCTTATGCTGCTACTCACTGCAGAGGATTTCACCATGGGCAACAACTTAGGAAAGGGGGCGAGTTTTTGACTCATGTTTGGCTACTAATGGCACATTTGGGCATCACTGAGCAGTTCCAGGTGTCTCAAGGTCATGCTAGAGCTAAAATCAGTGTCTTGTAATGCACATAACTGTGATATTGGCTCCCACATTCTTTCGCCGCTTATTGTTTTAGTTCTGTAGATATGATTTTATATTCATATATTTGTAAACTTCTTCATGGATGAATCAAACGTAAATGGATATGGATATAAATATGAATGATAAAAATTAAATGGATATTCATATGGATTCGGCTTCGTCCGATCCACTGCCATCACTAACAGGTACTTGTTTCTACCTATGTAAGAAATGCAACATTAAAATACTTAAAATGTCAAACAAAAAAGAGAGAGATCGCCACTTTAGTACAGTTGTAGCAAAACGAAGAATAAACCTGTACTTACATTTCAAATGGGAATTGATACCTACACCATATTTTTTGATGCATGCACCACAATTTGTGCATTACAGTTTGTACCGTACAATACTATAATGCATAAAATGTGGTGCATGCATCAAAAGATATGGTGTGAGTATCACCCCCATTTACAATAAGAGGAATTGTATGGGAGATTATACAAAACTTTAAAGAATATCAGGTCTATGTGGCATGAATATGGATATTCCAGCTTGATTATCAACTAAATACAAGACTCGTGTAATCTTAAAATCTTATTAATTTGGACACGCAACATCATACAACCTTGTTTATAATCTGGATCTCCCAAGTTGCTGCAAAACAACCGGGCTACAACACAATTTGACATTTATTTATTCAAAAGAAGCGATAACTAAACATATCATATGAATATAAAAAGTGTTACCTAACCACAATTCATTCAAAGATAGCACTTTATCTCCCTTCCAGCATTGCCAAAACGTTATCACTTATAAATGTGCAATGACATACTAAACTGAGAATCTTTCTACAATATAAAAACACCAGTTAGAGAATCATAAGATCATGAATTCAAAATCTTTACTTGAGAGGTCCAAATGACAACTCTAGAAATCTTAAATTCTGCATCAAACTTTGGTCACTGCTGCCAACTCAAACCTGAAAGGAGAACAATTTTGCAGTCAACAAAACGTCCAACGCAAAGGTCATGTAAAAGCACAAATTAACTTGTATTTCGTGAACAATGTACTAAAACTGCTTAATATGGAAATACTTTTCTTTGAGAACTCTTGTTATGGATTTGTGAGTCTGTTAGTTTCTTTGTTAAGAACTAATGCTTTTAAAATTTGAAGGCATGATTGGATTTTTTTTATTATAGATTACATAATAGTGTATAGTAACTTAAATTTAACTACTCCCTCCGTCCTATATTAAGTGTCCACAATAGAATCTTGAGATGTCCCAAATTAAGTGTCCATAATGTACTTCAACGAATGAGATGAGATTTTAGTTGGTGAAAATGATATTTGATTGGTGGAAAGTGTAGTTAGTGGAATTTCCTAAAACTTTGTGCTTATGGAAAGTGGACACTTAATATGGGACGGAGGAAGTATTGCTTTTATACAAAAAAGCAAACTAGATTTATCAAAATTAAAGGCAAAACTAGTCAATTGATGCTGAAATGAGTATGTGAAGTCTGCTTTGAAAATATACGTATAAAATTAGATAATTATAAAAGATACATGTCATGCTTTACCTTATTCAATTGATGCTTAAATGCATAACATGATAAGGCTTATGGTCCTAACAAACAAATCAGTTACACTGTTATTTAGTATTATTTTTTTAGTGTGATGTCGTCCCTTTGAGCTGAACAGGTGTAGTTATAGATCTTAGTCTTACGAAAGTAACCAAAATCATAGGGGCTTTGCCGAAATAAGGCCCATAGGGTAGGTGGTCTTGATATGATTTGGTTCATATTATTGAAATATTAACACACAGTTAATACAGTTTCGTATTAACTGGTTATCAACTTGTTAAATGTCAAAGGCTAATTTCCAGAACAAATTTGCAGATGTACCGCTAATCATGGTAAGAAGCTATGCTATCTAGTTGGATAGAAGGTGTAAGATGCCATGATATACCAGATAAAAATGACAAAAAGAAAGAAGGTATTTGTCATACCTTCAATTATGATGCTAACTAGAAAAGAACAAGGTTGTAAAAATCGCTCGGAGGTACCGTGGCGGTTGACCCCTGCCAAGCGCCATAGCCGCCATGGCGGTGACCCTAAATTATAAAGGAATTTATTAAAGAAATAAATATTAGCAAGATTAATTATAAAAACTAGCTTAAATTAGAACCAAATCAATAAAATCGAAGTTAATTGCCGTGAATTTGAAAAAAAAACCCTAGATCTGAAGTTGACCGGCGTTGACCAATGTTGACCGGCGTTGACCGAACCGCCGCCAAGCTCTGATTTTGACCGATTTTGACCAAAACGCCATGTTAGACCAATTTGGGAAATATCGTGGCGGTGGACCCCCGATATCCGCCATGGCGCAGCCATGGCCGATTTTTACAACATTGTAAAAGAAACAAAAAGGCCTACTAATAAATAGAAACAAAAAACATAAAACACAGAGCAAATCAGTTAAACCTTATTTGGTGGGTAATCCCTCTATTTATATGAGGAAATTGGTCATCAAAGTAGCCAAAATGGCAACTGGTTAACCAAAAAACCAGGTTTATGAGAAACAATAGTCAGGAACCCCACTAGATTCCTTGCTACCTTGCGAGGCTTAAATTTTTGCACCAAAAGAGCTCCATGTCAAGCCGCTTTCATGGTTGCTCCATAAAAACATCCAACTTTCACCATGTGAATCCCACATCCGCTGCAAATAAACCAAACTCGCATGGTTTGAAGATTTTCTAGCAGACCAATCCACAAGGAATTTTGCGGGATTCTTTGCTCGTTTGTCATAAACCGAATTGTTTTGGCCATTTTCAATCTAGTTTTAATAGAAGTGGAAGAATAGTCTTGTCGTGAAACTGGTCAAAACAGTAAGGGTTAAAACAATCAAGTTGGCAAAAACTGTTCAACTTTTAATAAAAAAAAATAGTGTCTTACGAGATTATAATAATTAGATTACTTCGGTAATAATCTAAGTTTTTGAATTAAATGAATGAGAAGGTTTATGCATTTATTTTACATTTAGAAAACTTTCGATCTGTTTGACCCGTTGCCCTGTTTTCCATTAAGCTGTTTTTATCAGTTAGCTCACAGACACTTAAACCTACTAGAGATTAACAATTCATAAGTAAAACGGTCAAGAGGTTAAAATTGCCACCTCTAAATTCTGATGTTACTTGTGTCTTGAATCGTAAACTGGGAGGAAAGTGGGCGAAAACAACAAGCTTAGAAGGATCCATACCTCATGCAATATGCTGAGCAAGACTCAGTATCTTGACATGCTTTTTCTTCCTTAGCTCATGTGGAACCGGGCCAAAAACCCTGGTCCCAATCGGTTCACCTTGCTTGTTGACAATTACTACAGCATTATCATCAAACTTAACCTCACTCCCATCACACCGACCCTTCTGCATGGCAGCTCGAACAACCACACCATACACGACCTGTCCTTTCTTTACCTTTCCGCCTGGTTGGGCTTCCTTCACTGATGCTACTATCGTATCCCCTAATCTGGCTCCTTTCTTCCCCTTCAAAGCTTGTATGCACATAACTCGCTTTGCCCCTGAGTTGTCGACCACTTTCAGATTGGATCTCATTTGTATGAAAGTCCTTATTTGCTGTAACAGAAACAAAATAAAGAAATGTTGTACAATGAAGTAAACCAATTAAGTTGGCTAACGCAAAGCAAATATATAAGTGGCAATATGATTATAAAACATAATTAATAGTAACAAAATTATATTTTTTAAATAGAATAATTTTGGATGTTTAATGCATAAGGTTACATTTGGTGACTTTCTACCCATTTGACCTGTTTCTTTTAACATATCCATTTGGCCCATTCATGAATAAATGGGCCATATGAGTAAATGGGTCAACACTTCCTCAAATAGATTATAAAAGAGCATACCTGAGCCAAGAAACTATTGCAGGGAGTCTCCTGTTGTGATCTTAGCATTCCTGACGACACATTGCTGAGGCCCCGCAACAGTGAACGTCCAGCTAGTTTGATTTTGTTTCATGCATATGATAGGACAAAACTCAGAACACGGAAAACTTATAACAGAAATCAAAGATTAAAAAGAGACTGCTTGCCAAATAGAGATTTATTATAGATAAAATAGCAAATCTTAATTTATGCAAGCAACCACTAGTTACAAAGACTAAGAGTTTGTTTAGGTACGAATTTCAAAGTTGGCACCATAACTAATCAGAGACTTGAAAGGGATGTATGATGAACATCAAGTAACATGGAAACAGTGCTCGAACTCGCAAGTGACGGAAACAACCACAAGAAACAGAAGATGCAACTTTTGGGAATGCATATTAATACTGGAACAATGAGATTTCCTAGATTCTTGTATGACAAAAAAACACGTGGATATCGAAATGAAGTATTCAGACTTTCGAACCATCTATATAACGGATCATCATTACTACGAAGACAAGTCAACACATGCGGCATGCTATATCTTATATTTATGATTCATGTAAGCATAATTTTTTTAATAGTATCCTTCATATAAATAACTAGACATGAGCGTGTTTAGACTTCTCACTATAATGTTTGGTCGGTGCATTTGATCTGTGCTCATATGCATTATTTGGCTTAATGGAGCCAATAACTTTGTTCTATTTAAGTGAAAATATGACGAATTTTGTGACCAATCAATATGCATTATTAAATTAAGAAATTTACATATTGCCACAAATAAAAGTCAATGTACAATGAGACAACCCTCGATTATTTCATGAATTTACAGATTAACACCCACATGCCAGCAATGAGAACAGTTAAAGAATTAACAGAGCAGCTCGATATAGGCGCATGATCGTTGGTTATGAACAAGTAGCTTTCTTCCAAGTAAACCCTATATTTAATTGCGAGAAAGGCAGATACAAAATAAGTACGATATTCGAGCATTGACCTTGTAAAAGTGTAGCAGTTACAAGCATGCTACCAGAAAACTAGTTTAAAATTACTCAAGCAAATGAACCTTAACGAACGTACCACGAAAGCAATTAGAAGCAGAATTCGTTGCCATCTTGAGCTTCTTACACGTTCCTTTTCCTACCTGCAAACATTATATTAAACATCCCCATTATCCCTATTCTTTACCACCCAATAAAAGAGAGTGGCGCAGATTTTTATAGGTGCAGTAATGTGACAGTTAATTGAACATAAGAGTTTGAACAAAGACATGATTTCTGAACTATAAAAAATTAGAAAAAACTAAACTTGCCTTAAAAAATACAAACTATTAAAACTCAGTTTAACTTTAACCGGCACATAAGATCACCAAATTCATCTTACAACATCTTCTTTAGTAAATTTAAATCAACATATTTGTCACGTAACAAGAGTCTTCTACTATTTAGCAACTTATTACTTATGTTAATACAAGACCATCAGCATTCAATCATTTCTACACTAACTGTCTCTCATATTTTCAGTGAGGCATTACATCAAACACCTTGTGTGCATCATAAAAAAAGGGCTTTCCATTTTCAGTAATTTAAACTCATTTTTTAACATAATTTCGTTGCGTCATTTCATCAAACAAGTTATGTGCATCAGTTTACAAAAGATGACCAGCTTGTCGGATATCAATCAGCGTTATGAGAAAAGTTCAATACGAAACAACATTTATCTAAAGAACAAATAACAAGATCTCAACCATCCATCTTTCTTCCATCCAACGGTTTAGATTAAAATAAACAAATATATTGAGAGGGCATTTTAGTCATTCAATACTTTCTACCTAACCCCCTAAACACACATACTGTACACACACACTCACACTCGTCACTCTCATCTCTCTCTCAGATCCTCATATCCCAAACCACCTGCAAATAATTCTTATAAAGATTCTCAATAAATTGAGGAACCTTAATTAATCCCCAAAATAAAGAGGAATAATGAAGTAGTTAGTTTGAAAATGGTAGGGGGTTTGATAGGATTGAAGATGCCTTGACTGTAAAGAGAAACAATGATCGAGTTAATCTCATGGGTCTTGTCTCTGAGATCGGTTTCTCCAAACGAACCAAAGGCACTGGTGTGTATAATTTCGCTTTCTTTCTCCCTCCCTCCCTTATTATGCATTCATCCATTCTCTAGTCCTAATTTTGTGTTTTTAGTACTTGTTTAGTTTATCCCTTAGTTAGTATATGAAAAATAGACTCAATTACGGTTAAACTCAATCCCGCGTTTTGTTCGTCTTTAACTCTCTTGTTACTCCTTGTTCTTTATAATTTCACCAACTACAGGGATTACCAACTTTATCATCAACATTCAACATGACCCATTTGCATTTGCCACTTAATCATAATATAAGTTGACGACATGGATTCTTGTTTAAACAATAAATTTGTGTACATTATAAAAAACTGGATTTGTTGCCCATTATTGAGTTTCTTCTTTTGTTTTGTAGATTGTATTTGCACGCTAAAGATTGTAGATGATTCATCTCCCACCGTTGGAATCTACATTAACATCTTTCAACCACAGTTTGATAACCTCCCACATGTCAACTCAGCCGGTGACATTATCGTCCTTTGGGGTCTTGTGGTATGCTTACGTCCATCCCAATTTCGTCTTTCTAGAAATATCATGTTTATTTATTGTCATTATGAATAAAACACTTTTGCCATACAGAAAACGCTAGTCTGTTATAAATGCTTGTTTGTACTTCCATCATATCAAGTTTGAGCCCACTGCATTTTGTTTCAACATAATGCATCTCGGTTATTTTAAGCTAGTAGTCACGACTTGATTCTGTTTGTATCTTTGTTATGTCGTGAAAAAATATGTCATTGGTTAATGCGGTTTTGTACAAAGACTCTGGATCCTTTGCACTATGTGATGGAAGAGACGCCTCAAAAAAATATGTCATTGGTTAATGCGGTTTTAAGGTGAGGGTTAGAGGTGGTGGTGGTGGGGTGGAGGGGGGTTGTGATGACGTGGCGTTGTAGGAGAGTTTAAGAGATGGGCCGGAAGTGAAGTGGGTGTTGAGGGATAAGGAGAGGTTGTTGGAAGGGTGGTGGTGGTTGTGGGTGGTGGTGAAGGCGGAGAGGAAAGGGAGGCCGAAGACTGCGATTGGGATTTTGGCTGAGAAATGGATTGGGTTTGGATTCTTGTTTTGGGATTTGGAATGATCGTCGAGGAGTTTTAGTGAGACTTTCATGATTATTATTATTGTGTTTTGATGATGATCGGGAAAGTGAAGCGTTGATTGTGGTTCCAAGTCTTGAAATGAAACGTTGAGAAGCTCTGTTGTTTGTTGCTGATATTGTGCGTTGGAGTGCGAGGTGAGGAGATGGGTGTGGGTTGTTGGATTGGGATTTTGGGATGGGGAGGGTGGTTTGCTGAATCTGAAAGCCATTGTTGCCTAGTTTCAGAGGGAAACTGTGTTGTAACACGGAAATATTAATAAAAGAAGGAACTTGGTGGCATGATCAGCATTCACAGATTCATGGTGATTATTTTTTATTAACGACTCACCATTGATTTACATTTACTTTTTCTTTCCCATTTTTGTCCTACAAAACATTGGATCGTGTTCAAGTGAGTTAATAGAGCTATGGTTGTAAATGAATATTGACATTTGCTTGTTCACAAATAAATAGATTGTTCGTGTTTATAAACATGAGGTTGGCTCCTGGTGTTTCAAAATAATAACTAAACTAACAATCATGAATCTGGGATGTAGTTATATACTAGTTATGTATTGTATCTAGTCTAGTGATTCTTTTGACGAATCTTTTGTGATTCATACAGAATCCCATGGGATTATACAGAATCCCATGGGATTTATACAAATCACAAGTGAATTTTTTACGAATCCCGTGGGATTTTTCTGGACGGAATTTTTTTTTAAAAAAAGTTCTTCCTTTTACGAATCCCGTGGGATTTTTCTGGACGAAAATTTTGAAAAAAAAAAGTTCCTCTTTTTACGAATCCCGTGGGATTTTTCTGGACGAAAATTTTGAAAAAAAGTTCGATCTTTTACGAATCTCGTGGGATTTTTTACTAATCCGTGGGATTTTTCTGGACGGAAATTTTGAAAAAAAAAATCGTCGAAAGTATATAAAAGTGCATATCAATAGAAAGATGATTTTTTTTCTCGTCGCGATGGTGTATTTTTTGTAGCTTGAAGATTTACCGTTTGAAAGATATATGTTGTTTTTTAAAAAATGGTGGAAAGTGGGTTTTTATAGAATTACATTTCTACCCTTCATTTGTTAATTTTTACTTTCATTTCATCCATTGGTTGAAAAGAAGATGAATGGTTGAGATCTTATGATTTGTTCTTTAGATTAGATGTGTTTTGTATTCATCTCACCTCAAGCATGTATACCAAAAAAATCTACACTAGACTTCAACATGGTCACTCGCGACTATAATTTTTGGCTATTAGAAAATATATATAAGTTCTACTTGTAAAAATAGTTACGTCATTCTTATTTAAACGCATGTAATTTAATCGTTATAAGTCCGTTTTCTACGTTTTATATGTCCTTAGCTTCGTGTTAAAGTATACTAATATATTTTTTATAAATCGACTCATTTAGATAACGCTTAAGACTCATTTTTAACTCGTAAAAATTTGGACAGCATACTGATTTTTCCGGAAATATAGTTTTCGTCGCTAAACTTGAAAATAGCATAACTTCTTCGTTATAACTCCGTTTTAACCCGTTCAAGCGCCCACGTTTTCGTTTTAAAGTATATTTTCTGAATCTCTAGCCCAAAATATTTTACAAACTGTCGAAATTTCCAGATTTAGCAAAATTGATCAGACCCTTATTTATAGTTGTCGAAATTGATTTTTCTCGCGTAATACTTATTCTAACCACTTCAAATCAACACCAAAGCTATTATAAACCTACCATACACCTTCTTAGGGTGTCATGGGTTCCTAGACATCATCAAAAATGATATGTTTTATGGGATTAATTATAGGATGATATATATTCATTATAAGTACTAAAAACAAATAAAGTGGTATAGATACTCATATAACTTGCATGTTTTCCTCAAGCATGATACGAATGACCAAAGTATGAATATGGAAGAATAAAAATGATCATGAAATGCTTACTAATGAAGTAATGAAGTTTAAAGAACTAGGTTTTTCCTAATTACCCTAGGTTTTTATTTCAAAACCTTGATTAAGAGTATACTAGGGTTAATATTTTAGCTTGATCTTGCAAAGATTTTGGTTTTCTTCTTGGTCTTCACTATGGCCGGTTATAGAAGATGGAAATGGGAGTGATATTTTCTTTTACACCTTAAGTTGTGAGTATTTATGTGTATATACAAAGTATATAATTAAAAATATCACAATAGTAGGTCTATACATGCTTAAGTGTTAGTCTAGTGTAGATTTTTTTGGTATAAATTGTTGTGTCATAGTCTTTAGTCGACAAGGGTAAAACAAAAGAAGGAAATGATGTATTTTTGATTGAGCAAGTGTTATAATGTATATGTATAGTTGGTAATTTTGTATATAATTAAGTATTTAGGGTAGCGTTAGCTAGAAATAAATTTTAACGGAACAAAATAAAATATATCAAAGTCATAAAAATTATAAAAATACGTTTCTTACAAAAATTTAGTGAAATAATAATTATCGAGTTGTATTTACGAAAACCGTCGTAAATATTTATACATAACAATTTATATACAAAATAAATTGAAAACATTGGGTAAACTAATAATATAATTTTTATATTCTTAAAATGTGTATTAAAATATATTAGGATTATTTTTGGAGGTGACTGATCAAATATTTAAAATAAATGATTACGCGATAGCATTTATTTAATAGGAAAATAAACGTTTAATGAAATAAGCAAAACCATGCATGAACTAATATGATGATGATGTTTCTAATGATGTGTAGACTAAATCCTGGTCTATAGGAAATGTTCTCGATGATTGCTCATAAATTCGCAGCTAAACCATTAAGGTTACGTGAATTTGATACTCGTAAACCTAGTTTACGAAAAATGATGAATAGTGAATCATGAATAGTGATTTTTCTCCGGGAATGAATAGTGTTTCGTGAATAGTAAAATTTTGAAATACGTTCTCTGAATATTGAATCGACTCCAAAAACGATGAATAGTAAAATGATGAATAGAAACCCATGAATAGTAAATTCCCGAGATGAATAGTAAAAATTCCCAAAGTTTGTAAAATGACCTGAAATTACGAGTTGTCACAAAATTTTCTTTCTATAGATATGCACTTCTCTATATTTTCGACAAACTTTTTTTTTCAAAAATTCCGCCCAGAAAAATCATATATGATTTGTAAAATCATATATGATGTGTGAAAATCACATGTGATTCGATTTTTATAAATCATATTTGATTTTTTCAAATCATATATGATTTTTTCAAATCATATATTGTCACACCCCGCCGGAGGCGGAAACGCGAGGTGTAACATAATCAATATACATCGCAAAGAGATATAGTACAATACCATAATTTAAATTTAAGGAAATATTGTAACATTACAACAAGGTTCTAGCCGACCTTGGCAATTGAAACATAAAGTTTGACATTTTGAAAATGACACTTTAATACATAATGACCCAGTTGACTTGTGACGACTCCTTTATTTAAAATCTTCATAATATACGCTAAACAACGATCACCTGAAATGCATGAGAAAACGGGTCAACTATGAAAATAGTTGGTGAGTACACAGGTTTTATGTAAAATAAATCACCGATTTTTGAAGGTTTGATTGGCAAATGTCCTGTCAACTCACTATGTTACAAATCCCGCCCATACAAGACTTGTAACATATGAATTCACATACATTTCCATATTTTAAGTCAAGTGAATAATGCACATATAGTCAAAATAACGCCAGTATATAATAAAGTATGCGGCAAAGCCCCTAAAATAAATAATATGCCCGTAGAGAGGGGAGCGAGAGGTTGGCCGACCTCTAATAGCGCTACTCATACTATCTCTGCCCCACACAAGGAGGCCGTTAACGGTGCGTATAATTGGAGTGCTTGAACGGCAAACCAATAGGGGACTAACAATGCGAATGTACGAACAGTACATCATAACAACTATTATATACTATCAATTAAGACTGCTCCGAACATGGGAGACTCGGAAGTGCTCGAACGGGAGACTTTAGGTCAAGGACGTACGGTCCATCAGGTTCAAACAAGTCATAAATTTATAAGTTAGTCTAAGGGTTTAAAATATATCAAATAGTTCAAAGAAAACAATTTAATTTTATAATCATGCATTTCACCCCAAATAAGTAAAAACAGTAAAAATGAATACTCACCTTGGCAATTAGCGTCTAAAGCGCAGATCAAATAGAATTATTGGATGGCACCGACACGCGACCTAGATTAGTACGGCAAGTCTCAGATCGATTTCATCTTTGATTAAGTTCTAGTTAACTTTATTTAATTTACAGGTGTTGTTGTTGTTGTTGCATGAATGCCGACGTTAAGTTTTCCTTTTGGAAGTATTATGTTCAAAATATAATAGTATAATTCGGCTAGTGAAACTTACTTGATATGACTTGGAAAAAAATGAGTACACTTTGGCTAAAATGAATTTCACACTAATTTGACGAAAACATGATATTTGGTTGGTAAGGAAATTCGGACGCTATAAATATAGTGAATCTATTTTGTTTATATATATACCTATAAGTACGTAATATGTTTATTGTTAAAGTAGTATGTTGGCAAAATATTATAATTTGTCGGGTTTATTTAAAAGAATAGTCTTTCATATATTTTGGAAAATGTCTAGTTTAAATGATATGTACATATATTAGTTTTTGAAGAATCCTTTTAAATATAAATTTATCATTGTGAAAATAATTGTTCTTATGCTATTTATAAAATATTGTATCTCTATTATTATTTGTAAATGTTTCTATTACTCCTTGTTTGAGAATATATTATGTATATGTGATCGATATATATGATATTATTTAGTTGATGAGAATTGAGGAGACGAAAGGAACAGGATTTGAGTTGCGAGGAGACTTAAGACAACACGAAGTTTAATGCCCGAGAGGGCGGTTAAACCAAATGGACCCTATTAATAATTTGGCTTCGGGTTGGGTTTAACACACGCACTAAGAAAGTAAAATAATTGTCTAAATAAAATCGAATGGACTTGGGAACAAATGGGCTTTACTGACCACCACCGAACATACCCAATAACACTTTACTAATAACATGGTGTGGCTACTTGTGTTTTAGTAGTTTTGACGCAAGGGATATAGGCCAAAGACATGAATACGACAAGCCAAACATTAACATTACGTGACTCTCATGAGTCTTTTATGACCACGGTGTGGTCGAGTGTGACAACCGAGTGGGGATACCCTCGGGGCGTCTCATTATGACCGAAGGAAGTAGAACAACACACTCTTAAAGTGCCTTTTTTGTGACTCGAAAATAGCAGGCAATGCGCCATTTGGTATCTCGAACAACACGTATACAAGGACTACTCTTCAGGTCATGTTTAATAAGAAAATTTAAGAGCAATATAACTAACGTCTATCAAGCCGGGTATAACTCGTGACTTGTCACCCTCGTGGTTACGAGGTTACGCAAGTTGACACAAAAGGAAATCAACACAACTCTTTTTGTGGACTAGCTCCTACCCGAGGCAATATAACAACACCATCGGGTGTGTGCTCAGTATTTTCACCGTGGCAACACAAGACCAACGGAAACCAAAACAACACCTACCCTTGAACTATACCTTATGCCGGAATCCTAAGTAAGCCGAAATCACAGTAAACCAAATTGTAAACCGCAAATTTTATCAAGCAATTAATTTCAATTAAGCCGCTTTTAGACAAATCAAAACTATTTCTGTTCTTCTCTTTTAGGTTCTCGACAATAGCAACAACAACAACATATGAATTTTCACTTTAACAACCACTTTCAATATCAAAATTGAATAAAACTTTCGAACATAAAATTTTTATTACAGGTTTAATTGGTAAAAATAAAGCAAACATGCTCTTACAAAAATAGATGATTCGAATGGGTGGACCGAGCAAACAAACTCCAAATTAGAACATGACCTTCATGGATTCACTGAAATTGAGACTTGAATTGGAGTCTTGATACCTTAATTGACCGAACCCCTCACCTAATTTTGAAAAGCCCTCTACTTTGGAAACCCTAATTTTTGTGAAAGTGATGATGAGAAACTGAGTTTGGGGCTCTTGTAACTCGACTAGAGATATAGAAGTATATTGGGGAGGAGCTTGGTTATCTTCCTTCTCTTGGTCTTGGTTTGAAGCCGAATTTGGCTAGCTTCCAAAATCTTAGGCGAATCTTGGACTTGCTCAAGATGGATTGAGGTGAAGATATGATTCTCTTGAGTGATTATATCTTGATTTCCCTTGGATTCGTACTTGATGTAGCAAGAGTATCAAAGTGAGGATTGTGAAGCAAAAACTTTCATGGATTTGGTATGAAAGAGGAGGATATGATGGATGAATATGTTGGGTTATTCTCTCTTGGGAAGATTCGGCCTATGGGGGCGTAGGCTAGGGTAGTGAGAGGTTGAAGATGAGATTTTGCATATCTTTGGTTTCCTGGTTTTGTGATGGTTTTGTCGTGAGTGAGGATAAGAAAAACAAAGAGATGTATTTTTTGTTATTATTATTATTTAGTGTATTATATGTACCTTGTACTGTATAATTTGTTCCGAACAGGATAACGTTAAATTATGTAGAATATTATTCGGGTATCCGTATTTTATAAATTTTATATTTTCGGAGACGTTTTGACGAGTGAAATATTATGGTATTATTATTATCTTGAAATTAGAAAATAAATTTTTACGTCAATTTTATTATGGTGTCGGTACGCGTGTGGTGCCAAGACTTGGGAAAACACTAGATAACTAGTCGTTTAAGAGTTATAATGGTCAGAAAATAAATAACTCGCGTATTCTGATATAAATAATAGCCGGAAATTGACGGATTGTCACAGTCTGCCAGCCTTAAAAAGAATCTCGTCCTCGAGATTCAGTCCGATCTACACTACTGTACATTTTAATGGTTCAAACTTTCTCATTCTCGAGCCTTACCTTCAAAAGACTCTTAGTTGGTGAATTTTCACAACTTGTCGACCTGACCAGTCATTTGTTTAAGTTGTGTAGGTTGAGTAACAACTTGATTCCAACTTGATTTTCGCAACTCATCAAACAAGAACTGTCACTAGATCAAGCTAGGAAACAAGTTGTCAGAAAGAGATGGCTTCTCATCTATGTAAGAGACCTTTTGAAAGTTTGGCTCGAGTTTGAAATCGTCTAAACCAATCAAATCAACTAATAGTGGGGTGCTCAGATTAGTGATAAGGCAGCAATTAAACTAAGGCTCATGATGCAAGGTCCTACACAAATCAATGCCATGAACTAGAACTAGAAGGTACTGAAATAAGGTGGGTGATCAAAAGAATGTACCCGTCACGGTGCTTGTGTCTTAGCGAGCTTCCTTAGTGCCCAAGAAGTATGCTCGACCCCGAGCTGGGCTGACATTGCCTCCACGGTTTGGGTTATCTTCATTAAGTACTAACGCGAGAGTCATGCTACCGTGCTCCGACTTTTGTGCCCTATTCAACTTAGGACATGTGCTCCGAAGGTGATCCGGACTTCCACACTCGTAGCATGTTAGCCTTCGTCCTTGGTTTCCATTTTTGTCTGAGCAATTCCGACTAATGTGGCCGTCTTCGCACACGTTACACTTAGGGCAGTTTCCTATGTGATGGAGGTTGCATCGAGTGCACTTAGGATGTGGACCTGCATATCCTCTGCGCTCCTGAGTCGTCGCTCCATAGTTCCTGGTCACTCGTTGCCTCTTGTCTTGATGGTCCTGGTCTCGGCTTCCTTGGTGATCCTCCTGTCGTTTTCGTCCATTGTCGTTTGTTTTTGCTAGTTCTCCGGACTGATCACGTCATTAGTCAAGCGGTATGCCATTCCCACGGCGGCTTGCGGTAGTTGGCTTGGATGAGGTGACATCTCTCCGATCTCGGAATCAAACCCCAAATGTATCGATCAATCAGTTGCTCCACAGTAGAGACCATGTGGGGACCATTCAGTCAGCTCATGAAAGCGGTACGTGTACTTGTCAATTTCCACTCCCACCATCATATGGTTCCGAATTCCGCTTCCGGTTTACGCGCGTCCTTCTGCGGTACTCTCGGTTAGTAGCTTCTTGAATTCTTCCCAAGATAATCCATTTGCGCTTCTCTCCTCAGTCTGAAAGTGGTTGTTCCACCAAGTCAGTGCTCGACCCTGGAGTAGACCCGCAGAAAACTCGACCTTATCTCCTTCAGCGTGTTTAGTGATGCTGAGTTTCGACTTGACATTCTCAAACCAGGATAGCAAGCCAATGGCGCCCTCAGTGCCATGAAATTCCTTTGGCCACGCATGACATGAAGGTCTTATAGCTGCATCCGTGGCCATTGGTCGAGTACCAGCTCCTCATTGGCTCATCTGCATCAATGTGTGCGACAATCTGAGTGAGGAGATCCGCCAATCCGCTAGCATCGTCTCTTGGGGCTTCATTGTTGATGCTTCTGAGCGGGTGTTCCTTGTAGTCATGATTCTACAATAGGCCAAGGCATTTGGTTGAGTGAGACAATGGCGGATGATGTGTGGGACGGCGACAGGTAGTGAGTGTAATGTGACGGGAACAAGAATGTGCTTAGCCTAACGGGTCATAATATATAAAGCAAGAAGATGGCATATATAAAATGTATATAAGGTATAATGGATATATAAACATGTTATGCATACTCACGCGACTAATGCAGTTCCAGGTGATCAGACTCTTTAAGACTCGACCAAACATAATCCGAGGCTACTAATTCCATCATCATATGATTCCTCCTGAATTATGCATAGGTGTACAGGCTATGCATAAATTAGGAGTAACGATGTAATCTTTGGTGCTAGCCACTAGTATTATGTTTCTGTGTTTTAAGAAAACTTTATTTTTGGGTTATAGTTGCGATTTTTATTTTATAAAAACCGGTATTTCACTATAACCTTCGTCTCTGATACCAATCTGTCACACCGCACGGAGAAGGAACGCGAGGTGTAACATAATCAATATACATCGCAAAGAGATATAGTACAATACCATAATTTAAATTTAAGGAAATATTGTAACATTACAACAAGGTTCTAGCCGACCTTGGCAATTGAAACATAAAGTTTGACATTTTGAAAATGACACTTTAATACATAATGACCCAGTTGACTTGTGACGACTCCTTTATTTAAAATCTTCATAATATACGCTAAACAACGATCACCTGAAATGCATGATAAAACGGGTCAACTATGAAAATAGTTGGTGAGTACACAGGTTTTATGTAAAATAAATCACCGATTTTTGAAGGTTTGATTGGCAAATGTCCTGTCAACTCATTATGTTACAAATCCCGCCCATACAAGACTTGTAACATATGAATTCACATACATTTCCATATTTTAAGTCAAGTGAATAATGCACATATAGTCAAAATAACACGCCTATATAATAAAGTATGCGGCAAAGCCCCTAAAATAAATAATATGCGTTCCGTGACAGGGAACGAGAGGTTGGCCGACCTCTAATAGCGCTACTCATACTATCTATTGCCCCACACAAGGAGGCCGTACGAACGGTACGTATAATTGGAGTGCGAACGGCAAACCAATAGAGGACTAACAATGCGAATGTAACGTACATCATAACAACTATTATATACTATCAATTAAGAGCTCCGAACATGGGAGACTCGGTGCTCGAACGGGGAGACTTTAGGTCAAGGACGTACGGTCCATCAGGTTCAAACAAGTCATAAATTTATAAGTTAGTCTAAGGGTTTAAAATATATCAAATAGTTCAAAGAAAACAATTTAATTTTATAATCATGCATTTCACCCCAAATAAGTAAAGCAATAAAAAGGGGGCTGTGAATACTCACCTTGGCAATTAGCAGTCTAAAGCAGCAGTCAAATAGAATTATTGGATGGCACCGACACGCGACCTAGATTAGTACGGCAAGTCTCAGTTCTGATTTCATGCTGATTAAGTTCTAGTTAACTTTATTTAATTTACAGGTGTTGTTGTTGTTGTTGCATGAATGCCGACGTTAAGTTTTCCTTTTGGAAGTATTATGTTCAAAATATAATAGTATAATTCGGCTAGTGAAACTTACTTGATATGACTTGGAAAAAATGAGTACACTTTGGCTAAAATGAATTTCACAACGAATTTGACGAAAACATGATATTTGGTTGGTAAGGAAATTCGGACGCTATAATTATAGTGGATATATTTTGTTTATATATATACCTATAAGTACGTAATATGTTTATTGTTAAAGTAGTATGTTGGCAAAATATTATAATTTGTCGGGTTTATTTAAAAGAACAGTCTTTCATATATTTTGGAAAATGTCTAGTTTAAATGATATGTACATATATTAGTTTTTGAAGAATCCTTTTAAATATAAATTTATCATTGTGAAAATAATTGTTCTTATGCTATTTATAAAACATTGTATCTCTATTATTATTTGTAAATGTTTCTATTACTCCTTGTTTGAGAATATATTATGTATATGTGATCGATATATATGATATTATTTAGTTGATGAGAATTGAGGAGACGAAAGGAACAGGATTTGAGTTGCGAGGAGACTTAAGACAACACGAAGTTTAATGCCCGAGGCGTTAAACCAAATGGACCCTATTTATAATTTGGCTTCGGGTTGGGTTTAACACACGCACTAAGAAAGTAAAATAATTGTCTAAATAAAATCGAATGGACTTGGGAACAAATGGGCTTTATGACCACCACCTGAACATACCCAATAACACTTTACTAATAACATGGTGTGGCTACTTGTGTTTTAGTAGTTTTGACGCAAGGGATATAGGCCAAAGACATGAACACGACAAGCCAAACATTAACATTACGTGACTCTCATGAGTCTTTTACGACCACGGTGTGGTCGAGTGTGTGACAACCGAGTGGAGATACCTTCGGGGCGTCTCATTATGACCGAAGGAAATAAAACAACATACTCTTGGAGTGCCTTTTTGGTGACTCGAAAATAGCAGGAAATGTATCATTTGGTGTCTCGAACAATTACGTATACAAGGACTACTCTTCAGGTCATGTTTAATAAGAAAATTTAAGAGCAATATAACTAACGTCTATCAAGCCGGGTATAACTCGTGACTTGTCACCCTCGTGGTTACGAGGTTACGCAAGTTGACACAAAAGGAAATCAACACAACTCTTTTTGTGGACTAGCTCCTACCCGAGGCAATATAACAACACCATCGGGTGTGTGCTCGTATTTTCAGCCGTGGCAACACAAGACCAACGGAAACCAAAACAACACCTACCCTTGAACTATACCTTATGCCGGAATCCTAAGTAAGCCGAAATCACAGTAAACCAAATTGTAAACCGCAGATTTTATCAAGCAATTAATTTCAATTAAGCCGCTTTTAGACAAATCAAAACTATTTCTGTTCTTCTCTTTTAGGTTCTCGACAATAGCAACAACAACAACATATGAATTTTCACTTTAACAACCACTTTCAATATCAAAATTGAATAAAACTTTCGAACATAAAATTTTTATTACAGGTTTAATTGGTAAAAATAAAGCAAACATGCTCTTACAAAAATAGATGATTCGAATGGGTGGACCGAGCAAACAAACTCCAAATTAGAACATGACCTTCATGGATTCGCTGAAATTGAGACTTGAATCGGAGTCTTGATACCTTAATTGACCGAACCCCTCACCTAATTTTGAAAAGCCCTCTACTTTGGAAACCCTAATTTTTGTGAAAGTGATGATGAGAAACTGAGTTTGGGGCTCTTGTAACTCGACTAGAGATATAGAAGTATATTGGGGAGGAGCTTGGTTATCTTCCTTCTCTTGGTCTTGGTTTGAAGCCGAATTTGGCTAGCTTCCAAAATCTTAGGCGAATCTTGGACTTGCTCAAGATGGATTGAGGTGAAGATATGATTCTCTTGAGTGATTATATCTTGATTTCCCTTGGATTCGTACTTGATGTAGCAAGAGTATCAAAGTGAGGATTGTGAAGCAAAAACTTTCATGGATTTGGTATGAAAGAGGAGGATATGATGGATGAATATGTTGGGTTATTCTCTCTTGGGAAGATTCGGCCTATGGGGGCGTAGGCTAGGGTAGTGAGAGGTTGAAGATGAGATTTTGCATATCTTTGGTTTCCTGGTTTTGTGATGGTTTTGTCGTGAGTGAGGATAAGAAAGACAAAGAGATGTATTTTTGTTATTATTATTATTTAGTGTATTATATGTACCTTGTACTGTATAATTTGTTCCGAACAGGATAACGTTAAATTATGTAGAATATTATTCGGGTATCCGTATTTTATAAATTTTATATTTTTGGAGACGTTTTGACGAGTGAAATATTATGGTATTATTATTATCTTGAAATTAGAAAATAAATTTTTACGTCAATTTTATTATGGTGTCGGTACGCGTGTGGTGCCAAGACTTGGGAAAACACTAGATAACTACTCGTTTAAGAGTTATAATGGTCAGAAAATAAATAACTCGCGTATTCTGATATAAATAATAGCCGGAAATTGACGGATTGTCACATATATGATTTGTAAAAATCGAATCACATGTGATTTTCAGAAATCATATATGATATTTCTGAGCCGAAATTTTGAAAAATAAAATCGTTAAAAATATATATAAGTGTATATTTATAGAAAGATAATTTAATTCTAGTCGCGATGGTATGATTTTTTTTCGTGTAACGATTAACGGCTTATGAGATTTTTAATTTTTAAAAAAAGGGTGAAAGTGTTTTTTTTTTTTTTTTTTTTTTTTTTTTTTTTTTGAAAAATGAATGACTATGATTTATGATTGGTTCATTGGATCTATGGTAAATTTGAGATGTATATTGAACTTTTGCCGAAAAATCAAATACGACAAGACTTCAGGTCTCGTTAAAAGCGGTAACCGAGTTATTGAAAAGACATAAGTATCTAAGCATGTAACGCGTTTCTTTCCCTTGTTGGCGATCATATTATGAGGAAATATCCTCAGCAACACCTGGAAGCACCACAAGAACTTTGCCAACTTGAGAGAAACCGAGGGACTGGAAGTGAATCTAAGTTGACATGGAGTCAACCCACTTTCCTTTGCTCTTTTTAACTTCATTTGATCTTTCATTTTTATTGCATTAATTCACTTACCAAATCTCCCAAAGAATTACATATATTCATCGTTAAATTGTAAGTCATTCTATCTCAAATTGCTTTTCTTATTGTTTTGCTCTTCTTATAACTCATTGTTCTATCTCTGTATACGTGCTAACTATACTTCATTATTTCAAAATAGGAATAGTTATTATTTGATCTAATGTCCCATAACTAAACAACCTATTAGTAAACCTATTTGTTCAGTAGTTTTGGGTAAAAGGGTTATTTTCTAAAACGAAGCAAAAGGTATTATTTATAGACAAATATTTCGACCGGTTTTATGTCAGATGTTTGGGTCATGGTCGTGTTTTCTCATTTTTCATACTTTCTATCAAGTGATTTCCCTTTATTGGTTATGAGTATGTTTGTTTGGTTTTGGTCTTTTGATCGTTGGATTGTCATATTTGTAATTTCTAGGACCACTAAAGTTAGAATCATTGTAGTTTTAGATTTGTGTGCTACGAATTATTGTTGTCATCATTTGGCTGAAGTTATGTTGTACTCCTACCCCGGGAATAAAAATAAAAAAAAACCCAAAATTATGATTTGATAACCCAATTTATTCAATTCCCAACTTTGCTAGTTTTTTAAATTTAATACTATAAGCTTCTTTATATCAAAGTGAGTAAGGTGTGTTTTATGTGTTCTAAGGCTGGTGTAATGGTCACCCGACGATCACCTATACCATCAACACTACATCACCTTTTTAACACAACACCTTTAAAGGCATAATGGATACCACTTAACCAATCACATAAAAATATCTTACTTTATACAAACATACCCAACAATATACCCCACACACACTCACAAGGAAAAAAAATCGTTAGGTGGTCTCAACCACCCAACGAACACAAATAAGTGGACTCCACTTGCTAAGGTGGTGGGCCGTCATAGTCTTGGTGTGATAGTCTAATGAAGTAAAGAGTATCTTTTTGTGATAACGAAACTTTGTGCTTTTAAGTAAGATTAGCTTTTTTTTCCCTCTCTTTGTATCAATTAAAACAAAATAAATGAATGTTTGGAGCTTTTGTTGCATGTTTAAAACTAATTCCCTTCTTTTATATGCACATTTATAGTTCTAATATTTTAAAAACTAAATATAAAAGTTGTTTGGAATTTCACATTTAATTTGGGAAATTTGTATTTGTATGACCTAAGATGTCATTTATTTCTAATATGATACACATTTGCGGCATATTGCTAAACCTATTCCCTAAAAATTTGAATTGACGAAATCTTGGGTCATAGAAGTACAAATTTCCATTAAATTTAATCATAAACTTTGACTATGTGCGTTGAACACGGGTTCTAATCTAGTCTTGCTAGTTTGTTATATGTATAATTATAATCAATTTCCTTTCATAATTTAAAAACAAAAATAATTAAATGCTCGTCACGATAATGTAATTATTGTAGGTTTACGGTTTTTGAGATATGTAATTTTTTTAAAAAGAAGTGAAAATGAGTTTTACTTGAAAAAAATGTGGTGGGAGGAGGGGAAGTTAATGTTTTCTAATGTTTGATATGGGTCTCTTGGATCAAATGTTTTGAATGGTTGAGATCATATGTTTTGAATGGTTGAGAGGACTCCTTCAAAATGTGAGGAAATAAGTGGATCCAAAATAGCTCAACTCTATAACAAGAGGTTTTGCTTTATTTCAACGTCTTTACCATTACGAATTGGATTAGTACAATTTAACCACATCTACATTCACATATTGTAGGAGTTGTTTGTCCCTTAAAAAGTATGGTCCTTGAAATGTTATCAGGTGCTAGTTTCCATAAAATATAGTTGAAATTTGACCATTGTAGCTTAATTCAATAGATTTCATATTATCTAAAATTGAAGGAACAGAAATTTGACCATTGCAAATAAAATAACTTTGAGTCAACCCAATTGCCTTTACCCTTTGTAACTTCATTTCATCATACATTTTGATTCCATTCATTCATACCTAAGGCTAAAGAGAGTGGTGGTGACCGGGTCAACATCACATTAGCGCCACTTCAGCTTTTTCTCTGATCTTACTTTCTTTCACTCTCTCACCTTACTCGTTTTGGTCAACTAAAGGGGTGTTTCTTTTTAAAGTTAATGAGTCTTAATGGGGAGATAGTGATGGGGTCACATATAAAATAATGTTTCCTTTTGTGTTAAATGGTCTATATAAGTAGAGGAAGCAAATGATGTTCCACCCCATTAAGACTCATTAACAAAAAAAGGTCCAGCCACTTAATCTGGAAAAAAAAGAAAAAAAAGAAACAAGCCCTAAATATTCAACACACACTCACAAAACAAATAAAACATATTTATTTTTTGAAAATGGGACTCACTTTTTTTCACCTCACTATGGTGAGGCAGTCACCAAACAAACGCAAAATAATGGTGACTTGAGTATTAATTATGATATGATCAAATTAAAAAATGCATTAATTATGATATTAATTAATAATTATAAGTATTTGGATAACATATATATACTACTTATAATGCATTTAAGCACTTCCCTTCTATTTAATTTTTAAGATTTTCTAAAATAGATTTTAAGCAAATACAAGTTATCAAACATAATTTACGTAAAACACAAATCAAAATATAATCAATGCATAACTTAAAATACCCTTTCACAAATAATTACAATTCTATAATCCGGATGTACACATTCATGTAGTAGCCCAAAACTTCTAGCTTCAGCCTCTTTATTCTATATAGCCTCCTTTTTCAAACCTAGTAAATGAATGTGAAAATATGAGATTTATAATTCACACAAAACAAGGGATTTATCAAAATATGAGATTTATCAAAATCGTAACCTATTTTAGCAAAAAAAATTAAGAAAGTACAAAACACAACCTTGTTTCATCATTTCGTTCTTTCGGTTAAAGAACTAAACAAGATCTCAGTTTCATCTTTTAATACCCACAACTTTGCTCTTAACAACAAAGGTATAAAAGAAAATCATCATAGATCGTTTTAAGGCTAGCTTCTTTAAATATCTAAAACTATATATTAAAGTAAGAACAAAACAAAAGCGTGTTTCATTCCCACTTTCGCTCGGTTAAAACAAAAACATATACAACCTTACCTGATACCCTTACAAGGATCTTGAAGCAAAATTTGGGTGTGTTTATTCAGCTTTTAGCATCTAAGAGACCATATTGATTTGAAGAAAAACACAAGATAAAGGAATTGTGTGTTTCGGTTTGTTGAAAGAAAGAAAGCGATAAGACTTTTTTGTGGCTGCGTAGGTTTGTAGGGAGAGAGTGACTGCACAAGAGGATTATAATTAGGGTTCTGAAGTAGTTTGGTGGCTGTAAAAGTTGTGACTGGCAAGGGGAAAAAAGGAGCCGTGTATTATGGGAATGAAATTAGGGTGAATAAGAGAAAAATTAGGGTAAATATATTACTTAATGAGTTGGACTTGTGTTATCTTTAATAGGCCCATCTATAAAAATTGAAACTGAAAAGTGTTATTGGTAATAATGGGCCTTAAACAACCTTTACTAGGTAGTTTTTATGTATTCTATTTTTTTGGTATTGCATATTAATAATTGGCATAAACCTAAATCCATGTCTTTTTTTTTATTTTTTTGTCATTCTTATTTGATCATTTTTTTTAATTCACATTTTTTTTTCTTTTTTTTGCTGTCATACGTTTTCGTCTGTTTTCATATGTTTTCGTCTGTTTTTGTCCGTTTTCTTACGTTTTCGTTTATTTTTCATACGTTTTCGTCCATTTTCATACGCCTTTTTACGTTTTCATACGTTTTCGTCCGTTTTCTTACGTTTTTGTCCATTTTCATACGTTTTCGTCTGTTTTCATACGTTTTCATCCGTTTTCACAAGTGATTTTCTGAATATAACAGACTATCACTTGTGATGTTAAGAATATCACTTGTTATATTTAGCAATGTATGAAAACGAATGAAAATGTAAGAAAATTGACGAAAATGTAAGAAAACGGACGAATACGTATGAAAACGGGCGAACATGTAAGGAAAATGGACGAAAACGTATGAAAACAGACGAAAATGTAAGAAACGGACGAAAATATATGAAAACGAACAAAAACATATAAAAATGTCTTAAAACAGTCGAAAACGTATGAAACAGACGAAAACATATGAAAGAGAAAAAAAAATGTGAATTAAAAAAAATGAATAAATAAGAAATACAAGAAAAAGACATGGACTTAAGTTAACATATTAAATCTTAGGTTGATCCTCACCATTAGATTAAACTAGATGGATGATAAAGATTTGTCCCTTGTTAAGCAAAAAAAAAAAAAAAAAAAAAATTCTTGTATATCATATTTCCTTATGTTGCATTGTTTTTGAAATTTGACATGTGTAACCTAATCCAATAGATTGCATATTGTCTAGAACTGAAGGGCCAGAAATGCAAATAAATTGACTTTGGAGTCAACCCCAGTTGCCTTTACTCTTTGTAACACTTCATTGCATCTTCCATTTTGATTGCAGTCATTCACTCTCAAAGACTTTCATCCACTCGTTAATTGTAAGCTTTCTTCTTACACTCTAATTATTACTTTTAATATTGTCTCATTTTATAACATTTCAATATCAGTATCGATTCAATTTGATCTATTTTGTCATTTTGTTTTTGTTCATCTACTTATAAAAACATGTTGTTCTATGTTTGTATACCAACTATAAATAAAGCATTAGAAGTGAAAATAGAATTAAGTATACTAACTTTGTCTAGTGGGCCGAATGTTAAATTCTTCACCGTGTTCGGGTTTATTAAGGCATAGGATTTAGAGTATCACAAATATGTACTAACATTGTCCAATTTTTTACATACTATGAAGAATAAAAAAATAATAATCTTAAATGCCCTTTGTACTTCAACTTGATTTTTATTACTGCAAAATCACTATCTTTGTTATTCATAATGCCAGCTCTTTCTGAATTTCTTTACTTGTGAACGCAGCTCGGTCTCATTATTGATAATGGCTACTACGTCCATTCCTCATCGGTGGAAATATGATGTCTTCGTAAGTTTTAGAGGTGAAGATATCCGCAAAAACTTCATGGATCATTTGTTCAATGATTTCAAGCAAAAAGGAATCCATGCCTTTAGAGACGATAACGAATTGCCAAAAGGAGAAGAGATATCTCCTCAACTCTACAAGGCCATTGAAGAATCGAGATTTTTGATAGTTATCTTTTCCAAAAATTACGCTTCTTCAACATGGTGTCTGAGGGAACTTGTCAAAATACTTGAGTGCAAGCAGATTGAAAATCCAAAACATGAGGTTCGGATTATCTTTTATGATGCCAAACCTGATGTGGTGAGGAAACAGAAAAGGAGTTATGCAGAAGCATTCATTAACCACGAAATTTCAAATAAAACAGAGGTGGATAAATGGAGGGAAGCTCTATCCATGGCGGCTAACTTATCTGGATGGGATCTCCAGGACATGACAAATGGGTAGATTTCTTGTTTTTGTGTAATTATCTTGTTGCTCTACTAAAGCTTAACACTATGTAGTTTCTCTTACTTATTGTGTCTTTGTGGTTAACAGGTATGAATACAAGTTCATCGATTGCATCTCCAAAGACATACTCAAAACATTATGTGACGGACCCTTACATGTTGGTGAGAACCTTGTTGGCATAGATATCCATTTCGACAAATTAGACTTGTCACGCTTCATTGGGTCAGATAAGGTTAACATGATTGGAATATGCGGTATAAGCGGGATAGGAAAGACGACCCTTGCCAAAGCTATTTTTAACTTAATGTATGTCCACTTTGAAGGAAGTTGCTTTTGTGAAGATGTTAAAGAAGTCACAAAACGACAAGGCCTGATTCAAGTCCAACTGCATATGATTGGAAAGATCATGAAAACCGAAGATCTGAAGATATCAAGTGTTGGGGAAGGAATTATGGTAATAAAGAAGATGATGTCATCAAAGCCGATCCTGCTTGTTTTGGATGATGTGGATGATCATGAGCAGTTAGAAGCGCTAGCAAGCTCACCTGATTGGTTTTTCCAAGGAAGTTTGATTATTTTCACGGGTAAAGATAAGCGGTTGCTAAGATCACATAGAGTAGATGAAATCCATGAAATGGACTTTCTAGACGAGGAACAATCTCTTGAGCTCTTCTGTTCCTATGCCTTTAAAGAAAAAGATTCTTGTATAGAATTCAAAGAAGTTTCTGAGGAAGTTGTGAACTATGTGCAAGGTCACCCTCTGGCCCTCAAAGTTTTAGGACGATTTTTATACGACAAAACTATGGGTCAATGGGTTAGTGAACTGGACAAGCTCAAAGTATATCCTAATGAACAGATACAACGAGTGTTTCGTTTAAGTTACGACGGGCTAGACTTCCATCAAAAAAATATCTTACTTGATATTGCATGTCTATTCATTGGAGAAAACAAGGATTTTGTAGCAAGCGTACTAGATGGCTGTAACTTTTTTGCAGTTACAAACATGCAAGTTCTAGTTGATAAGTCATTGATCACAATCTCTAGCAATATGTCACTTCAAATGCATGACTTGATTCAAGCAATGACAAGGGAAATTGTTCGTGAAGAATTTATCATGACTGGGAAACAGAGAAGATTGTGTATCTCATCTGCAATTTACAATGTATCAAGTGAAAAGAAAGTAAGAAGTGCCATATTCTTCTTTACCTGCATATTAATAGTAAAGTATACAAAATTGCATATGTTACATATTCTTGCTTTTTCAGGTGGCAATGACTGAAGCAACTGAAGTTCTAGTCCATTTGTTACGGGAATCTAGTCAAAAGGTTCACATAAACGCTAATTCTTTTGCACTTATGAAAAATTTGCGGATCCTGAAAATTTATGCTAAGGAAGAATTTGATCAGAAGTTGGAATTAAAGGGCTACAATGTGAAGTACTTAGGAAGTTTGTACTTTTTGTCCAATGAGCTAAGCTTGTTTTGTTGGCATGGATGCCCTTTCAAGTACTTACCTTCAGATTTCTATCCAGTAAACATTGTTGTCATCGACCTCTCTTGCAGCAACATAAAGCAACTTTGGACAACACCAAAGGTATTTACTTGTTCATACATGTGTTCGTGTTCGACAATTAGAGATATAAGAACTAATCTTTTTTTTATTGATGCAGTGCTTAAGAAAGTTGAAAGTAATGAAGCTAAGGCACTGTTGTAACCTAACAACCACCCCTGACTTCTCAGAGATTACAAGTCTAGAAGAACTAGATCTTGAAGGTTGTGTGAATTTGGTTACAGTTCATCCATCAATTGGAATGCTCAAGAGAATTGTTGTCTTAAATATGAGAGACTGCAGACGGGCTAGGAGCTTTCCTAGCAAAGTGGAAATGGATTCTCTTCAGGTTTTGAATCTCTCGGGATGCTCCAATGTCAACCAACTGCCTGAAGCCTTTTGGTCTAGATGCTGGACTTCAATCTCTGGTTTCATATGGAAGCAACAACATCCCCAAAGATCAGTTTCATTGGAAGGTTTACATATGTTAAAGTCTTTGAAGGAACTAAACTTGGAAAGGAACAATTTTACTAGCTTGCCTGGAAGTTTGACTCAACTTTCTAATCTTAAATTGCTTAATGTTGATGATTGCAAGAAGCTGGAAGTGTTGCCCGAACTTCCACATTGCCTAGAAACCGTTAAAGCACGTGGTTGCACCTCCTTAAGAGAATTGTCGGGAAGTTTGACTCAACTTTCTAATCTTCGAAAACTTATACTTGATGGTTGCAAGAAGCTGGAAGTGTTGCCCGAACTTCCACCTGGTCTATATACAATTCGTGCATCTGATTGCACCTCCTTATGTTCAATTAAGGGATCAAACCCAATCATGAGCGAAAGGTACACTTATCTCAACAACTGTCCAAAATTGTTTGAGAATCTTGCCATTGATAGCCAGGTGTCGATATCGGAGACTGAGTGTTGCGACTCGTCTGTAACTTCCCAAGGCTCTACAAACCGGTTTTCTTCTTTCCTTCGTTATGCGCATAACAGATGTGGATTGTTCCGTTTGCCCGGAAGTTCCATTAAGAATATGGATATATATTATCAAGGAAATAGCATTCCAAATTGGTTTACAAATAAAAGTATGGGAAATCATGTAAAGGTGGAATTACCATTAGATTGGAGCTTCAGTAAGTTAAGGGGATATGGAACTTGTGTAGTTTTTAAGAGAAAAAAACCTTCCAATAATCCTTTTGGATACCATGTAAAGAACTTTGATGGAGATTATTTGGGAGGATGCAATCCATACTACTATTTGGATTATTTTGAGGATAAGCCAATAAAATTTGATGAATCAGATATGATATGGTTGCATTATACGACAAGTGTAATATGGAAATTGAAGGAAGCAAAGAATTTTATAACATTTTGTTTTTTTGAGAGTGAAGAAATTGAAGTGAAGGAGATGGGTGTAAGAGTTGTTTGTGATGAAGATATTGAAGAAGCAGACGTGAGTATGTTCCATGACATCTCAACTCTATCAGAGCATGGTGGGGCCTTGTGCCTGTTTGGGAATCGTCGTATCTACTGGTCATGGTAGTCTAATAAAAAACTTTTACAGTATTATAATAATTTATAGATTGTAACTTTTTTTTGGTCGTTTTATTCAATAATCTTTGATAAATCCATGTCTTTGGTTTAGATAAAGAGCTTTTTTGTAGGAGACATCCATCATGTGTTTGATGAAATGCGTGAGTAGAAATCATTTACTATAAATCCTTTGTGTAGGAGACACCCACCAGGTGTTTGTTGAAATGTATATGTGTAGTTATTACTCTTCAGCTTGTTTGTATAATTTTGTTTGGATTTCCGACGGATTAAGAATAGATTGCTGTCTTTTGAAGTTGCGATGTGTACAGTAAGATAAGAAACTCTGCTGTGGTTAATTTATGTCTTTGTAAATAATATCATAGCAATTAGGTGATGCTATCATGTTAAAGCAATGACATCTTTGTCGGAAAAACTTGACATATGTTTTGATTGCCGAAAACATTCTTCTTGATGCTTACATTATGCATCTCTTCTTTGTTGCACGTATAGATGAAGCTTAGTTCTTTGAGGTACCTACCCGACATGCAAGATGCTAAGTGTTTTGACACATCACATACGGGTCAGACTTCAACCCGTTTCCCAAAGATGCGTCTTTTACCTTTTACGTGATTACACATTCAAGAGGGGCACATTGGTTCAAAAGGATTACTCCTCACCAATATACTAGCATAGAAGAGTATTAATCACCGCTTCAATTCCAAGATTGCCTTTCCCTTATCCTTGATCCACACCTTCTTTGTACCTGGGACAATCTGGACAAACAGAGCTCTTGTCTAACACCAAACTCATTACCCGCACCCAGGTTGTCAATAGCTTGTTCCTCCACTCCACTCCACCTCACAGGTTCTGGTCCAGTTCTTTTTTCTGTTGAGAATACACTCAGCAGTGAAAACAGCAGCTGCTGACTAGTAATCAGTTCCTTGAGGTAGCTGCCGACATGTGTTTCGACCCATTTACATACGGGTCAGATTTCAACCCGTTTTCCAAAAACACATCTTTCGCTATATACCTGATTACACATTCAAGAGAGGCACATAAGTGGTATTGACATGGGTTCAAAAGATTAATCTTCGTTATGTACTATTCCAAATTGCCTTTCCCTTATCCTTGGACTCCACCTACTTTGTACCTGGGATAAACACTTATACATAAACATAAACATAAACATAAACAGGGCTCTTATAAGTCTCACAGAGTCTTATAAAATGCATATTAATAATAGTCAACCATATCGAGCCCTGGCATTTTCCCATCTAGCTAGTTACAAAACTCAAAAAAATCTAACACCAATTGGTTCTAACCATGCCCTGCATCAGGTTGTCAATATCACCCAGGTGGTTTCTTGAGACTATATAGGTGGTGCTTCTTGTGATACCACTACTGTGGTACTCTTTTATCTATTTGACAGTGTGTTTCTTTAATTGACCTATATTATAATGAGCCTTTCATGTACCACCCAGAGGTGTTTGTTGAAATGTAGATCAGTAGATATTATGGACTATTTTATTGGTAAACTGTTTGGTAGCTATTAGTCGTCAACTTGTTTAAATTTGCTACCTGCCGATGTGTAATTGCAGTTAAGAACATTGGTTTTTGTTTTGAAGTTGTTGCAGTTTAAATATCTGGAAAAGATTATCTCCCATGCTTGTCGAGACTAAGTTCTTGCTTGCCAATTGAGGTATAGTTTACTCATCATATTTATATGGCCCAGTTTTGTATGCAGTTCTTCAATAACCTTATGTTTTGTGAACAAGCGTCGAAAAAATATGTTAGTTGAAAAACAATTGATCCATAGAGTGTCAAGAGGCCCAAGGAAGCTAAGATGCATTGCATTTGGAGATGTTGGTCCCTACGTATGAATGATTGAGTCGATATGAAATAAGCAAACAATAACAATATGGATCTTTGAATAACTAAATCGTCTAATCTTTGAAATGATTCATTACATGGTCTATTTATACTAAACGAATGGGCATTTCTCAAGCGATATCTTGGTTCAAGAAAGTAACGTTTTGGCGGTTACAACCGTTTTCCATAATTGTTTTCTATAACTACTTGGCGGTTAAATAAGCGCCACTAACCGCTCTTAACCGCTATTCGGTTAGAGACTTTATGTTGAGCAAGTTTGGTCCTTCGAGGTTGAAGAAATGGCGAGATTAGCGTCTTCAATCTCCTCCTTAATCTTGATCGTTGCTTAGTCCTAAGTCTTGAACTCCGAGCATTTGTCGCATAGTCACGAACTTTAGTCTTGGTAAAGCTTTCGTTAAGATGTCTGCTCTTTGTAGTTCTCCACTTACGTGTTCTACTTTGATATGGCCATTCTCTACGCATTCACGAATGAAATGATAGCGAATGTCTATGTGCTTGCTCCTTCCGTGAAAAACTGGGTTCTTTACGAGTTGTATAGCTGATATATTGTCAACTCTGAGCGTTATCTTCTTTCTTCTAACCCGGTCAATTCACTGAGTAATCGTTTTAGCCATAAGGCTTGACATGCTGTGCGATGGTAGCGCCATGAATCGATTCACATGATGAGAGTGCTACTTGTCGGTTGCTTCGAGTACACCAAGTAATGGGTGACTCTCCAAAGTAAAATACTGTGCTAGTAGTTCCTTTTCCTTGATCTGTATTGATTCCATAACTCATTCGTCGCTGTATCCTATAATCTTGCAGCCTCCTTCTTTCTTGTATATTATTCCATGGTCTTTCATGCCTTTAATGTATCGGATTACTTGTTTTACGCCTTGGTGATGATCCTTCGGGTCTTGCATAAATCTGTGAGTAGTCCGTGAGTAACTAAGATGGTCTTGTATGTAGTAAGTATCCGAGACTTCCAATTAGGCTTGATAATAAGTTCGCGTCAACTGTGTTTCCATCTTCCGCCTTGACCAACTTAGTGCCGGGATCCATAGGTGTCTTCGTGCCATTACTATCCGTCATGCTTGTCTCCTTTAAGATCTTGTTAATGTATCCAGTTTGCTTGATCGTAATCTCTCCTCCTGTCTGTGTAACTTCTATCCCAAGGTAATATGCTAGCAACCCTAAGTCGCTCATTTCGAATTTATCTTCCATCTGGGATTTGAACAAGTCTACTTCCTTCTTAGGAGTGCCCGTGATTATTAAATCATCTACATATACTCCAACGATAAGTGTAGAAGTCTTGCTTCTCTTTGTGTAGATTGCTTGTTCGAGATTACATTTCTTAAAGTCTAAGGACTTCAAGGTCTGGTCAAGCTTCACGTTCCAAGCTCTAGGTGCTTGTCTTAAGCCATACAAAGCTTTAGTTAGCTTGTAGACTTTTTCAAGGTTCCCTTTTTGAATGAAACCTTCAGGTTGTGTAACATAGACGTCCTCCTTCAATTCTCCATGTAAAAATGTTGATTTTACATCTAAGTGGTGTACTTGCCATCCATGATATGCTGCTAGTGCTAATATTAATCGAACTGTCTCTATCCTAGCAACTGGTGCAAACACTTCATCGAAGTCTATTCCTTGTTCTTGTACATAACATTTTGCTACTAATCTTGCTTTATACTTTATGATCCTTCCTTGTGCATCTCTCTTGGTTTTGTAAACCCACTTAAGTCCTATTGCCTTCTGATTTTCGGGCAATGTGGTGAGGGTCCATGTGTTATTTTTGTTAATTGAATCTAATTCAACTTGCATGGCCTCAATTCACTTCTCATCTTTTGATGCTTCCTTGTAATTACGGGGTTCTTCTTCTGTGAAAAATAAGCTAGGTGCTTCTACTTCACGTGCAGTTTGGTAAATTTCCGTAATATCCTTTAAACCTTGTATAGGTCTATGATCATATCTCTGTTCTGAGCTTTCGAACGAACTTATAGTAGCTCTTTCTTCATCTTCTGAGTTAGGGTTGTAAGTGTATGATGGTGGTGTGATTGGTGAGGGTGGATCTGGTATAGGTTCTTGTTCTTGATACGTGTTATCAGTGTTTTCTAAGTTGACTGGTGTAGGATTATCATAGTCAACTCCTTCTACCATAAAGCTAGTCCAAAATGTATCGTCGTGTCGTATCCTCTTCATTGTTGTTCCAATCCCACGGTTTTGTTTCCATAAACTTCACATCCCTACTAAGATGTTTTTTCTTTCCTACTGGATCATATAGCCTACATGCTTTAGATCCTTCTTCAACTCCTAAGTAAATCATTGGAATGCTTCTATCATCCAGCTTCTTCAAGTGTGGTATCGTTACCTTAGCATAAGTTGTGCATCCGAATATTCTTAGGTATTCTAGGTTTGGTTTTCTATTGTAGAGGGCTTCATATGGTGTTTTATCTACTAGGGCTTTCGTAGGTACCCTGTTGAGTATATAAATTGCGTGCCTTACTACTTCCGCCCAAAAAGTTAAGGGTAACTTCATCGCTTTCATCATACTCCTAGTCGTTGATAATACTGTCATATTTCTCCTCTCTACTACACCATTTTGCTGTGGTGAGTATGGTGCTGTCAATTGTCTTTCTATACCATTCTCCTTACAATATTTTGTGAATTCAAGTGATGTAAATTCACCTCCTCTATCGGTTCTTAGCATCTTAATTTTCAACTTCAACTTTGATTCAATCTGCTGCCTAAATTCCTTGAATGTGCTGAATGCTTGATCTTTCAAGTTTAGAAAGTAAGCCCACATGAAACGTGTGCAGTCATCTACTAATAAGAATATGAACTTCTTACGAGTGTGTTCTTTGGACTTATGGGACCACAAAGATCTCCATATACTAAGTCCAACGGGTTCTTTGATCTGAATTTAGCTTGATTTGGAAAAGGTGTTCGATGTGTTTTCTAATAAACATGCATCACAGATTTGTCATGCATGGTTTATTCTAGGTATTCCGTCTACTAGACCTTTTCTTGTCATCTTGTCTATCGCATCAAAGTTCAGGTGACCTAATCTAGCATTACATAACCATGCTTGGTCATCTACGTTTGCTAAGAGACATATATGTGCTACTATATGTAATCTAATATTGTAAAGTCGATTCTTAGATCGTTCTACTTTCATCAACAACTTCTTATTCTTATTATACAAAGTCAGTAAATTCCCATCCATGATGATCTTGCAACCTATTTCGTAAGTTGTCCTAGACTAAGTATGTTGCTCTTGAGGTTTGGAATGTAGTAAACATCCGAAATCATTTTCTGTTGTAAGTCTCTACATCCTAATAATATTGAACCTCTTCCCTTTATCTCTACATATGATCCATCTCCCAAACGAGCAGCGTCAGTGATGCTTTCGTCAATATCCTAAAATGGCCTTTGGTGCCCGTCATATGATTACTTGCACCATTATCTAAATACCATATGCTAGCATCTGTGGTAGCATATTTTAGAGGTGTACTTGTTCTTCATTTAACAAGACTTCTTGATTCTTGTTGTCGCCATTAATAATGATGGTTCATCGTCTTCTAAGATAAGGTTTGATTGTTCTGGCTGTTGGTGGACTTTTACAATTTCTCTTGAAATGTTCGGGTTTCCCGCAATTGTAACATTTCAAGTTCTTTCTATCCCACTCACCTTTATTCTTATTGTGAGGTGAGTTTCCTCCATTCGAGTTATCTCTATTTCCCTTATTACGCCAATTACCTCGTGAATTGTTTGATCTACCCCTACATTTGGTAAATCGTTTCTTATTTCTAGAGTGTTCGCCTTGTGCGAATAATAGGTTATCTTGGCTTTCTACTTGTCATCCCTTTCGGAGTTTTATTCTCTCCTCGAATGCCTTAAGTTTTCCAGCTATCTCATCTAACGTAATGTCATCGAGATCATTCGTCTGTTCTATGGATGCTACTATTTGAATGAATCTATCAGGTGTGGAATCTAATAGTTTTCGAACTAAAAGTGATTCATCCAAAGGTTTTCTTAATTCTTTTTCCTTTGTGGCATAGCTGTTCAGTTTGGTTGTAAATGCATCCACCGTTTCATCCTCCTTCATTTGAAGGGTCTGAAATCCAATCATCAATGATTGTAACCGTGCTTGTTGCACTTTCTCTTCTCCAACGTGTCTCTTTCTTAATGAATACCATAATTCGTTTGCCGTATTACAGCTTGCTACTTGTAAGATCACATCTTCGGTCAATGCTTGATTTAGGAAGGCATTTGTTGCCTTATCCTTTTTAGCATCTACTTTTATATCACCTTAGGTTCTATTGCTTCCCATAAACCTTGTGCTTCTAGTATTACCTTAATTTGTATAGTCCAAACTGTGTAGTTTGTGGCTTTGAGTTTTGGGCATTGATATTGTGTCATAGGGGTTACGGGTTTTGGTGCAGTGTTACTGCCACTTGCATCGTCACCAGGCATATTGATAGTTCTTATGATCTTCTCTTTCTAATGGGGATTCTAACTAAGTATAGTATACTTAATACTACGGGAACAGAAATAGTTTTACGGGAATCTAATAGTACGGGATCAATATATAGTTCTCGGGATTTCCTAGTAATGTAAATAACGATCTATACTATTTAAAGTATAAAAGAGAAATCCAAAGTTTTGAATTTGTGACCTCTTTGTTGTGTATTAAACACAGTCGTATTCCCACTTGCGTCGGTATTTGAGTATAATACCAACCACGTTTCTTTCTTTCCCCACGTTGTCTTTCTCCTTTCTTGTGTATCGATGTATTAAAGATTTGCCTTTGAACTCTTGGTCTTGGCTATTTTCCGAACACAAATAACTTCCAAAATACCTTTCGGTATTTTCCAAAGAAACAAGTAAAAACTTGTTCTTTCCCTTTACCACTTTGAATGGTAAAATTCTACGTTTGCTTGCCGCGTCTCACAACCCTTTTTCTTTACTTATGTTCCACACCGAATGTGCTTCACCCAAAAATACCTTTCGGTATTTTCTAACAAAAACCCACAAGTGATCAAGTTGTGTTCTTTTGTTAATAATCTTATATCGCTAGCGTCTCTTCTTCAAAACAATACTTGATTGTTTTTCTAACCGGTTGTGTATCTTCTATTTCCAAGCAACGTCTCGTCTTCTCTTCTTGTATACGCGGTAATATACAAGGTATCTCTAACGCGTCTTTCTTTTTTGGTCACGTGACTCCTTCTTTTCTGTTGCTGCGTATAACGCTTCACATCAAAACCCGACACCACAATGGAATGGGTGTCCTCTCCGTTTGCAATTTCGACACAAAGGTAAGTTGTATACGACTTATCTTATGTCCTAGTTATCCAAGTAACAACATCTCCTAGTTTGAAACGTCTTCCTTTTCCTGAAACAATGTTTCAGCGTGTAATCTTCTTCCAGAAACAAAAGTTTCTGTTTCTTTCTTCCTGAACCAAAAGTAAGTTTCTGTTTTTCTTCTTTCTGATCCAAAGACCAGGGCTTCTTTTTCTGCTTTTGGTTCCCTTCACCTTCTCGTTGGTTCCTTTCTGGTTTGGTGTATCTCGTTAACAGGTTTGGGTTTGATTCTTTCTCGCTAAACAAGGTTCTGGTTTGGTGTTGCCTCGTTAAACAAGAAATCTGGTGTTTGAGAATGATTGTAACGAGATGTAAACAGGCTCTTGATGCCAAATGTTGGTCCCTACGTATGAATGATTGAGTCGATATTAAATATGCAAACAATAACAATATGGATCTTTGAATAACTAAATCGTCTAATCTTTGAAATGGTTCATTACATGGTCTATTTATACTAAACGAATGGGCATTTCCCAAACGATATACTGGTTCAAGAAGTAACCGTTTTTGGCGGTTACAACCGTTTTCCATAACTGTTTTTCTATAACTACTTGGCGGTTAAATAACTGCCACTAACCGCTCTTAACCGCTATTCGGTTAGAGACTTTATGTTGAGCAAGTTTGGTCCTTCAAGGTTGAAGCAATGGCGAGATTAGCGTCTTCAGGAGACATATTTTGTTAAAAAAATGAAAAAATCTTTGACTAAAGATGATCATACTTTGTCACCTTTGAAGCTCAAAACCGAAGCTTCAAGAACCTTGTGGGAAAAGAAAACGATTTCCACCTAGGAGAATCGATCCACCATTCAAACCAACTTTAAAAAACTTGTTGCCCAAGTAATCTTAGACTCGTAAACCTAAAAAACCTGAAACGTGTAATCTACACAATGATAGCCAAACAACTGGTTAAGGAAGTTTATCAAGTGAAGTTTCATGTATTCGAACATTTCACAAGAAAATTCTAGCAATGAAATTGATATGTTATTTGACCAAGTGTATCAGATGTAATTGGGAGGAAGTTTACAAAAGAGTAAACTAGAGCTAAAACTATGTAAAAAGTCTATCATTGGTCGATGTAAATTTGAGCATTTATTTATATTTAATTTATGGCTATAACTGAACACGAAATTATTAAAATGAGGCAGATGAGTAAGTAGACATGATGAAAAGAGGCTAATTTGAGATAGCTAATCTCTCTAAGAAATGATATATATTTACTACTACGTATATGATTAAATCAAAGTAGCAAACGACAAAGACTTGGGTCAATTTCAATTCTCATTCCCTCCATTAACGTAAAAGATTCCAGATTTTTATAATGCCAAAAGTAATGTCTGGTCACTATTCTATCCACTTGCACATGATATGATATATGGCTTTGCATGAAATGGTAAACGTACATATGAGTTATGTCAAAGTTCTCGATGAAGACTTCGTCTTCTTTTTTCTTTTTCTTTATGGTTGGCATTTAGTATTAGTCTAATTCAGAGTAGAATACGCGTTTCTTCTTCATGTCTTCTTCAAAATTTCATCTTTAATCCTTAAGTCTCAAAAAAATACAAAGTTAGCCCTCAACTTAATCAAAGAAAAAAAGAAAACAAAAAAAAAAACAAACAAAATAACAAATCTCTTGTAGCCCATTATTGCACCATTCAAGCTAAACAATCTGTTAATGCTGTTATAAGTGACCGTTTTGCCATTCTATATTTAGAAAAATGATTTAACCTGTTCAATGAAACATCTGAATGTTAATTGCTAGAAACTAAAGTTGCAACTTATCTAAAATAGGAGGACTAGAAGTGTATGTTTTGGAGACTTGAAGTCAACTCTCGCATTATTATTTAACTTGAGGTGGCGGTGAGGAGAATTATCATCACATTGTTATTCGCATTATTCATAATCATATCCACTCTTTGCTTCTTGACCAATCAAAAAAATTGTAAGTCCTCTTCTCTCTTTACACTTTTCATTTGTTTACTATGTTATTCTGGCCTGCTTGTTTACTCATTTCTATACTAGAAAATCATATTTGGTTGTAAATTTTTCTTAATACCATAAACTTAAAATAAGTTTACAACCACAATTGTAGTTATGGAGAGGCTTTTATTGAATAAATTTATGTTATTGAGCGGTGTATGATCACAGATTCATCTCATTCTTCAGTATCATGACTTGCATCTCATTTATTTGTATTAACAAATTTGAACATTTATGACATACACTATGACATACACACGATTAAAAATTAATATAATTACTACGGAGTTAATGATAATAAATTATGAATATACCTTCTTGTCCGAAATAGTCATCTCAATATTGAGGAAATCAAGTTTCTCGTACATAAGGTGTCTCATTTTCAACAACGTACAATTATTACTTGAAGGATAATATAACAACCCGTAAAATTGCGGATTATTATAATAATATTTATTACGTCAAAAAAAAATTTAATCGGTTATTTTCTGACAATTGTCAATATTTATATTTAAAAACAAGAGGTCATTTCGTTTCCTTAAAAACCCAGCACCGCCGCGTACCGACACTATGTTAAGGGCAAAAATTAACGTATAATAAATCCTCGGAACAGAAAATATTACAAAGGTAATACCATTTCAGAAACGTATTCATAAGGTGTTGCAGCATAAAATTCATCGAACTATAAAAATACGGTCACAGTTTAAATTCGTGAGACGCTAAGTACATAACTAAATTTAATGTACTACTTGCAATAATTGTCAAATAAGAAATTACCCATATTTATAATACCCCATACATTATATACTACTTACATACTTTAGGAAAATAAAACACCTCACATAATCTAATATGATACCCAACTAAAATACTTTGATATACTCTTTCTTTTCCCCTTTTTGTCTTCACCTCACACGTGCTATACTTCACAAAAGAGAGAAGAAAAGCAGGTTCTGTCACCCTTTCTCTTTTCACTGTACAAACGTATAGGTCAAAGGCTACAAGCCTCAAAGAAGGTATCCAACATCCACCTTTCTTTCCATTCATCCTCACCCTCACCACTTTCATGAATCAAATTGTCTCCATCTACTTTTCTTGTTGATTTCTGTTGCTATATGCATGGATTCAAATGGAAGTCAAAAGGGTGGAGCATCTATCGCTATCTTTTGTCTATACACGAGGTCTTTCAGGGCTAGTATCATGGAAGGAGAACCTTAGCTTAAAATGGCTTCACACCAATACTCAAGAAGAGAAAGAAGAGTCAAAGCACCCTAATTGTACTTCTATTTACAGATTCGAAAATAAGGAACCACCAACTCAGTTTTCATCACCAATCTCACAAAAATTAGGGTTTCATGAGTAAAAGGGTATTAAGCTAAGGAAGTCTTGGTAAATTTGGAAGCTAGCTTGGAAGTATTTGGGTTAGAGTTTTAGGTAGCAACTGGTCTTAGTCTTTTCCTTTCTTCTTTGCTCAATGAAACCTCACACTCACTGTAAGTCCAAATTCTTTTAAACTTATATTCCCTTTTTATTAGTTAAAGTAACAATGCATTCATACTTAAGCATGTGTTATTATAATTAAGCCATAAAACTGGAAATGTGATCTTGTTATGAATATGGGTCAATCATACATACACATTTAACTTCAACTAATAGTTTTGACATTCAGACACATACATGCATACGTTTGAATATGCATGCAAATGTTATAAATAAAAACACTTTAAGATTTTTTCGATCATGTACAAGTGATTATATTGACACGTATATAAGTTTGGCTCGACTCGGAATAACACCGTATCTTGGCTTATCTCGTGTTTGTTTCGGTTTTATAAAAATCTTATCGAACTTGTTGGGACTCCTTTGAGTCTCGACTTATAATGAAACTTGGAACCAAACCCACGAAACACTAGACTCATCCTAGTGCTTATTAGTAATAAGCATTTGGTCACCTTAAAACAAGCACTTGGACTCCTAATAAGCTATTCACTTAATGAAATATGACTACTTGTTCAAGGGAAAAACACATATGAAATGCATGAACCCAACTACCTACTGTCTTACATGCGTACAAACAAGTCACAGCCAAAGTAACTAATATAAGTAAACAGTTAGAACGATCGTTATATATGTTTAAGAGGTAAAAGAAAACACAAAGAAAGAATTGGTCCAGTGGTTAGGGTGCTTTGCCCTCAGCGTGAGGTCAGGGATTCGAACCCTTTACTTCACATTTTTGCTAAATTTTGTTATTTTTCAACTATGGCAGACATGACAGTTTCAACCCCTCATCCTCGAAATGATTGCCATTTTTCTTAAAGGACTATATAAGTTTAAAAGTTATATAAATCTTGTACACTTTCAACCCCCAAAGTTTAACTCACTAAATATATTTCTTAAAAACATTTATAAGATTGTAACTTGTATAGTTTTTACAACTTTAACCCCTCACAGTTGAAAAGTTTGACACTTTTCATCCTAAATATTTTATAAGTTTAAATAACGTATATTATTGTATCAGTTTTTGTTAAATAAATATGCCTAACACGTGTTTTATTAAACGACCCATCCAGTGTAAACTATAATTAAAATATTTACCCAAATATATTATTTACTCGAAACATCTCTAAATATGCAGCATATATATTTTCACACCCCGAACCAAACAAACTTAATAAATACTTATCGACTAGTACTTATTCCTTGATCGTCCACCCACTTAAGCCAATATTTGAGTCAACTCTTACGTGAATATATAGTATATATTCTCATACGTATTCCAAGAGCCAACACTTGAGAAATATTTTCACAACTACATTTTATGTACATCGATATTCCACTAAACTTATGAAACGTCCACATAAGCTATGTAACACAAATACGTGAGATAGTATTGAAAACATTTATTTTTTTTTAACTTAAGCATTACCACACAAGCTAAAACGATACGAGTGTCTCACAACTAAACCATTTTCCAAACATTACCATTATGGTCGTAAACGGAACATATTATCTGAGACTTGCCATATTATATCTAGGTTTCGTGTTGAAGCCGTTGTCTTATCGTACTTGCTATTGTTGTGCATTTCCTACCGTAACACTAAGGTGAGTTCATAGCCCCACTTTTACTCTTTTAACTGTTTTATAAACTCCTTGGGGAGAATACATGCTACTACTGCTTTTATGATCACAATTGCTTGAAAAGCGTTTCTTGTTCTCTTGATATTATGACTCTGCCTAAGTTGTTTGCCAAAAGTCCCCTACATCATGAACCATTAATCACTTGCGAGTGACGCATAAATATCGTGGATAGTACTATGGGCCTGACGACCCGACTTCGGTTATCGGAAATACCAGGCGCACTATATTTGGTATCTCTATGTAATTGGTTATTACATCTCGGAGGGCAAATTTTATTTTACACCAGTAATTTAGGTGTATGCGCTTAGTTTGGTGTCATGAGCTTAGTGCAATAATATCAACTATCTTTTATGGGTGTATAACAACGTAGCCCATGGCTTATCTTAAACTTGAAAATCTTGTGATCAACTACTTATTTACTAAACCTATGAATTCACTCAACCATTGTGTTGACTTTTTTAGCATGTATTTTCAGGATAAAAAGGCAATAGCTAACTCTGGAGGCGCTTGGGCATTGGCATGGCATGGTCATAGATGACTCGATGATATCGAGTGGGACCATACTTTATTAATGGGCCATTTTTCCATAACAAATCAACCTTTGTAAACTCTATTTTACTTCAATAAATGAAATCTTTTAAGAAAAATCTTTATTTTTCACTTTGTGTTATGATCCAATTGAGTAGCATCCCAAAAACCTTTTCTTCCGCTGCAAACCATTTTTGGGGGTGTTACAGATAACATTATCTTTCAATACACTTGAATCATCACGGAGACGAAAACAGATTTGCTATAATCTCAACAGAGATGAAGAAATATATGAAGAAGAATGGACTATGAATGAGAAAGTCAAAAGGGTTTATAAAGCAAAATATGTAATTTTGAACATAATTGGCTTATAATAATGGTAATACTCGCATTACTAAAACAAAGACACAACAATGCTTGAAAAAAATACGGGATAACTTTAAAAAATTAAAGTCATGCGTTTAACTTATTAAAATCAGTGTCAAATGCACAATCAAAGTATCAAACTATATTGTACATCAAATTGTTTTAAATGACACTACTTTTTTTATAAAAATAAAAGTTATTTTAGTAAATATTTCAAATAATGCAACACAAAAAAATTGTATTGGTTGATCAAAGCTGTAACAAATCTATTTCAAATAAAGTAACCAAAATTCATTGCCAAATGATTAATTAAAAAAATATTTATTTTTATATTTTTTTCCTTGTGTTATAAAAAGGCGAATATTTTTTGGAAGATAAAGTTATAAAAAACAAATATGACAAGACTTCAGGTCTTGTTAAAAGAGGTAACCGAGTAATTAAAAAGACACAAGTATCTAAGAATGTAACACGGTTTCTTTCCCTTGTTGGCGATCATAATATGAGGAAATATCCTCAACAACACCTGGAAGCACCACAAGAAAGAAGTAGGAAAATACTAGTTACATATAACTTTGCCAACTTATCAGAAACCGAGGGACTAGAAGTGAATCTAAGTTGACATGGAGTCAACCTACTTGCCTTTACTCTTTTTAACTTCATTTGATCTTTCATTTTTATTGCATTCATATTCACGTACTAAATCTCCCAAAGAATTACTAAAGGGATATCCATCGTTAAATTGTAAGTCATTCTATCTCAAATTGCTTTTCTTATTGTTTGCTCATCTTATAACTCATTGTTGTATGTCTGTATGCTAACTATACTTCATTTCAAAATTTGAAAAGTTATTATTTGATCTAATGCCATAACTAAACAACTTATTAGTAAAAGGGTTAAAAGAAAAGAAAAAAATAGTATCCAAATTACTTTGGTAAACTTTAATTTTTATGCTCCAATTACTTCTTATTAGATCTAAGTAACTACACAACTTTTATTAGATCTAAATCTCTAATTTAATAGCCCAAAATTTGGACAAATTTGACGAAAAATAGTGTCCAAATTGTAATTTGTTAGTATCTTCTTTTGTAATCAATATATACCTTACATTTTTAAAAGAAAAAAAAAATAGTATCCAAATTACTTTGGTAAACTGTATTTTTTATACTACAATTACTTCCCTCCATGGGCTAGATAACAAGGTCTAAATAATACTATAGTGTAATTAACAACACATTAATAACTCAAAACTTCATGGATTGTACGCACTTTATTTTCAGTGTCCAAATTTAAGGTTAATAATATTTGTCACTTTGTATTTGTTTAATTATAGTTGAGTAAACAAAATTGAAAGAGATTAAATCTACGCTACAAAAAAATAGTTGACTGTACGCACTTTATTTTCACCCACTTTTCAAAATTGTGTAAAATTTTGTTAGTTTATTAACATTTAATGATGTGTAAAAATTGCTTACATTAATAAGTGTTAAAAAAATATATAAAATAATAGATTTTTCACACTTCGTCAAAAAGAAGTTCACACTTTTAAGTGTGAAGAAATCTAAAAAATGTCCACATTTATAGGTGCGTAGGTTATTTGCAACACCAAAATTCTCTACACTTCCTCAAAGTGTGGAATATTAAATTCTCCACACTTCTCAAAGTGTGGAGAATTTGGGTGTTACAAATGAAAGTGTGAAGAAATCTTATAATTCTTCACGTTTAAAAGTGAGGACATTTTTTAACACAACGTGAAAAATCTATTGTTTTAGAATTTTGTTCCAATCTTATTAATGTAATCAATTTACACATCATTAACTATTAATAAACTAATAAAATTTTACATATTTCTAAAAAGTGTGAAAATAAAAATGTGTAGAATCTAACTATTTTTTTAGTGCTAACTACTAATTCCTATGTAAACTAAATCAGAAATTACTTGCATCTGATGAACTAGCAACCACCATTACGCTCAACAAAATGCCTACTATCCACCCTTTACTCTCACAAACAACACCAAAAGCGACATCGTTTTCATCTCTCGTCTCCTAAGCATCTTTCACAAGAAAAACCAGCATGCTAAGCTATCTTACACTTGAAACAAAACACTTTCTTGCAATAAGGACACTCACATCTATTCAATCTATGCGTATCATTACACTCGTTCAAAATCAATCCCGAACACTCGAAGTGAGAACAATAAACCCTGTCAACACCTTACATTGTTGATTCACATAACACATCACACCATATATTAAATAGTTAGGGTATTAATTTGGGGCTGCATGATACGGGGTCAATAGAATGATCGCATGTCGAAGCGGGACATTTGATATTTGAAACATTGTCTTCGAGTTTCAGTTGAATATATTTGATCATACAATCCGTGCAAAACGGGAGAATGCATCTATTACTATTCTTAAATTTACTGTTGTGGAGCATTACCGGTTCGATGCAAATCTCGCAAGTGAACATTGCTTCTTCGTCTTCTAGATGTTGTTCGCTTTGATCTTGATTAGGGTTTTGTGATTGGGTTGTTCGAATTATACTACCCATTAGATACAATTAATGTTAACACATGCATGCAAGTTAAGTTAATTTATAGGTTGTTGGGATTTATTATAACAAAAAGACAAAAACTTTTGGCAATATGAGTTGGATTAGTACATGTAATTCAACCAAACCGACTAGGGCTGAGCGTCGGTCTAAATTCGACCCGAATCGATAAAACCAAAATCCGAAAATCATGAAAAACCTAAACCAAAACGGAACCAAATATGGTCGGTTTGGTTCGGTTTTGGGTCCGTCGGTTCACTTCAATTTAGGCGTGTTTATGTGTGTCTTTGTCGATTTTGGGTCAAACAGAACTCAACATACCCGAAATCGAAAATCGTGAAAAACCTAAACCGAACTAAAAGGTTGTCGGGTTGGCTCGGTTTTTTTCAATTCGATCGTTTTTGTCAGTCCGATTCTGTTTTGAACCTTTCATGCTCAGCCTTATAACCGATATACACATATTTGTAGGATTTGTGTTAAAATTTAATAAATGATAAATACATTATATTTTGTCGCTTAAAAAAGTATGACTCGTTTGACATGTTATGACAAAACATTGGTTGAAATATGACATTGTAGCTTAATCCAATAGATTGCATATTATCTAAAATCGAGGGACCAGAAATGTAAATAAATTGACTTGAGGTCAACCCCAGTTACCTTTACTTTTTGTAACTTCATTTCATCTTCATTTCTTTGTAACTTCTAAATTGACTTGGGTCAACCAAGTTGCCTTTACTCTTTTTAACTTCACTTGAGCTTCCATTTTGATTGCAGTCATTCGCTCTCAAAGACTTTCATCCACTCGTAAACTGTAAGTCTTCTTCTTTTACTCTAATGACTTCTAATATTGTCTCATTTTATAACATTTCAATATAATAATCAATCCAATCGGCTATATGCCAAAGGTCTAAACAACTACACAACTTATTAGATCTAAATCTTTAATTTAATAACCCAAAAGTTTATGCAATTCCAAATTTTGGACTGATATAAGGAAAAATAGTGTCCAAATTGCAATTTGTTATCTTCTTTTGTAATTAACATATACTTTACGTTTTCAAAAGACAAAAAGAATAGTATCCACATTACTTTGGTAAACTGTAATTTGTATATTCCAATTACTTCCCTCCATGGGCTAAATAACAAGGTCTAAATAAATAAATACCTTATTAATAAACCCAAAACTTTATAGAGTTCCAAATCACATTTTATGAAATGCAATCCTACAAGCTTCTTTTTGCAAACTCACTTGCCTTTATTTTTTAAGTCTTTTTAACTTTGAGCTTCCACAAAAAACTAAACTGCAAGTCATTTTACTTTTTATGTTTGCCCATTATCTTATTAACTTATCATCCAATGGGCCAAATGACCAGGTTTAAATAACCAAATAACTTAGGACCCGTTTGGTTTGTAGATTGTATAAGATTTGAATTTGGATTTTGATTTTGTATAAGTTTTGAATTAAATGAGAAAAAATAAAAATAAAAGATTGATATATTATTTTATAAATAAAACAAAGATTTTTTTAATTATTTTTTGTAATTAAAAAATAAAAAATAATATTATGTGTGGTTAGAACAAGCTAGAGATAAAACATGTTAGTGAATTCTTTTCAAAAGCCACATGTGGCATTCAAATCATGTGTCAGAAAAAAGAAAATTTATACCAAACATTGGATTTGATTTTTCTATGATTTTAAGGACCCGCATACCCTTATACCAAACGGGTACTTATACTTGTGATAGGTCTAAATGTTAAATTAACTATGTTCGGGAAATTAATAAGGCATAGGATTTATATACGAGAACTGATACATAGGCCTAAAAGTGGACCTAAAAACACTTGGCAAGATCCTGACGGCTGCAGACAGGGACCCACTTATTTTACAACCTGTCAGAATCTTGCCAAGTGTTTTTAGGTCCACTTTTAGGCCAAGTTTTAGGCCTTTGTAGGGTAAAAACCATAAAATAACAACGTAATTTCTAAAATTTACCGATTTGAAACACTTACTTTTTTATTAACATATACACCTACGTACTTTCAAATTTTGTTCCGAATTTACCCATATTGTAATAAAATAATATTATTTAATATGATATTATATTAATATAAATCGGTCATATAGGTGAAGTCGGAACAAAATTTGAAAGTACGTGGGTGTATATGTTAATAAAAAAGTAAGTGTTTCAAGTCAGTACATTTTAGAAAGTACGTTGTTATTTTATGGCTTTTACCCGCCTTTGTATCATTTCTCTTTATATATACGTAAGGTATCACTCGTATCCATATTTCTAACTTTGTCCGACTTTTGATGTACCATGAAGAATATAAAATAATTTGATTAAGATTGTAACATTTTATCTCCACAAAACATTTTAAAATTGGATAATCACCATTTATCAACCATCTATATTTTCCCATGTCTCATTATTCATACCGATCCCACAAAAAACTCATTATGCACTACCTAAATTTACACCGTTGGTCCTTATGATTGCACCGTTGGTCCTAACACCTCCATTATATGTAACGGTCGTTACTTTTATTCGTTAAGTGTGACAATAGACACTTTTACTCATGGTTGCACGTGCATACCCTGTGTAAAATTTTTGTAGTGTAAAAAAATTTGTGATTTATCAAATCGAACTAAAAATACACTACAAGTTTATGTTTGCATACCCTCTAAAATACATGAAAATTACGAGTGGATACCTTAATCTAAGTCACCATTGCTTGAAAGAAAAAAAGAGAAAAAAAAAAATACAGTAAACACTGTGATTTTGAAGCAGAGGTGCAGACGAATGTGTTGAAAAAGAAGGAGGCAAATAGACATTGAGATCTAAATGGTCAATGTGTTTTTTACTTGGCCTAGTTCCAACCATTGAGGCCCAACTAACTCAATATTAGATTATTAGTACAAGTTTACAGCCTACATATAGAGGCCTCACTTTAGTTTTTTCGTATTTATAGTTGTTAATGATTATTTGTTTTTGAATTAAGGGTCATTTGCATATATATCCTTCCAAAGATGCAAAATTGCATATATATATCTTTTACATGCATAAAAATCATTGTACTATGTGCATCAAAAACTTGTAAGAAGGATATATATGGAATTATTCACCTTTGGAGGGATATAAATGCATTTCCCCCTTGAATTGAATTTAATTAAAATGATTTGAAGTTAAAAATAATGGTTATAGGTAATCACAGAATATGAAAATAAGGTTTAACCTTTTAAGCTATTTGGTTACAATTAAACCAAATCAAATTTAATTAGATACTCGAAACTTACTGCCAATTCTATTTTGCATAGACCAAACTTCACAAGCCAAATCATCATTAATAACTTCGGACCCATAAACAAAATTATCATGCATAATCCAAATCCAGGAAAACCCGACCCGAAAAACCCGACCCAAAAGCGAAATTTTTAATAGCTCTCGTAAAAATCGTGCATACCTTATTCGGGACTCCTTGATCCGCCACTGGTTAGGACCAACGGTGCAACCATGAGGACCAACGGTGCAATCATAAGGACCAACAATGTAAATTTACGTAGTGCATAATGAGTTTTTCGTGGGTTCAGTATGCATAATGTGCATGGGAAAAAGTAGATGGTTCCTAAATGGTGTTTACCTTTAAATTTTAAAAACGTGTCTAGCCTTTCGACGTTGTTGTAGTCCAATATTTATATTGTTTCGATGTTAATTTGTGTAGCTATCATTTTTAAGACACAGCGTATGAACCCGAGTCACATATTTAGTAACGGGATTTTTTTATGAATTGCAATCATACAAGCTTCTTTATTCCAAGTTATAAATATCTGTTTTAGGGCAGATAAAAATCTTTGTCATGGATACTTTGTACTATTATTGATAATGCCTACTCTTTCTGATGATCTTTACTTCTGAATGCAGCTCGATCTCATTATCGATAATTGCTAATGCGTCCATACCTCATCGGTGGAAATATGATGTCTTCGTAAGTTTTAGAGGTGACGATATCCGCAAAAGCTTCATGGATCATATGTTCAATGGTTTCAAGCAAAAAGGAATTCATGCTTTTAGAGATGATAGAGAATTGCCTAAAGGAGAAGAGATATCTCCTAATCTCTACAAAGCCATTGAAGAATCGAGGTTTTTGATTGTTATCTTCTCCAAAAATTACGCTTCTTCATCATGGTGTCTGAGGGAACTTGTCAAAATACTTGAGTGCAAGAAGATTGAAAATCCAAAACATGAGGTTCGGATTATCTTTTATGATGCCAAGCCTGATGTTGTGAGGAAACAAAAAAGGAGTTATGCACAAGCATTTGCCAAACATCAAGTTTCAAATAGACTAGAGGTCGACAAATGGAAGGAAGCTTTAACCATGGCGGCCAACTTATCTGGATGGGATCTCCAGGACATGACAAATGGGTACATTTTTTATTTTTTGTATTTTTTTTGCATGTTGCTTTCTTCCAAACTAATACTGTAAAACTTAGTACTTTTATTTTCAACAGGTTTGAGTCCAAGTTCATTAGTAACATCTCCAATGACATCTTTAAAATGTTACATGGACCCTTGCATGTTGGTGAGAACCTTGTAGGAGTAGATATACTTTTAGATAGATTAAATCTGTCACGTTTCGTTGGGTCAAATAAGGTTAACATGATTGGAATATGTGGTATAAGCGGAATAGGAAAGACGACCCTTGCCAAAGCTGTCTATAACTCGATGCATACCCACTTCGACGGGAGTTGCTTTTGTGATAATGTCCAAGGAATTGAAAAACAACACGGCCTAACGCAAGTCCAGGTGCAGATGATTATTAAGATTTTGAAAACAGAAGATCTAAAGATAGCAAGTGTTGCTGAAGGAGCTATGGTAATAAAGCAAAGGATGAGATGTAAGCCGATCCTGGTTGTTTTGGATGATGTAGATGATCATGAGCAGTTAGATTCACTAGCGGGTTCAGCTAGTTGGTTTTGCCCAGGAAGTTTGATTATATTCACAGGTAAAGATACACAATTGCTAAGATCTCATGGAGTGGATGAAATCCATGACATGAAATTTCTAGACAAGAATCAATCTCTTCAGCTCTTCAGTTCCTATGCCTTTAAGACAAAAGATTGTTCTACAGGCTTCGAAGAAGTTACCAAGGAAGTTGTGAGATATGTGCAAGGTCACCCTCTGGCCCTCAAAGTTTTGGGTCGTTTTTTATGTGGCAAAAATGTAGGTGAGTGGGAAAGTGAACTGAAAATGCTCAAAGTACATCCCAATAAAGAGATACAACAAGTGTTTCGTTTAAGTTACGATGGGCTAGACCTCCGGCAGCAAAATATTTTACTTGATATCGCATGTTTATTCGTTGGAGAAAACAGGGATTTTGTAGCAAGCATACTAGATGGCTGTAACTTCTTTGCAGATAGAAATATGAGAGTTCTAGTTGATAAGTCATTAATCACGATCTCTAGAAATATGTCACTTCAAATGCATGACTTGATTCAAGCAATGGCAAGGGCGATTGTTCGTGAAGAATCTAAAAGATTGTTGATTTCATCTAATGTTTACAATAAGGTAAAAAGTGGCATATGATTATTGTCCTTTATATTAATATAGAAGTATAAGCAATTGACTATGTTACTGTTTATAATTTAAGTTACGCGTTTTTGTATTATTCCAGGTGGAAATAACTGAAGCAGTTGAAGTTCTAGTCCTTTTGTTAGAGAAATTTAGTCAAAAGATTCAAATAGATGCTAAAGATTTTGCACGTATGAAAAAGTTGCGGATCCTGAAAATCTATCAAGAGGAAAAGGTATCTGAGCGGAAACGTGAATTGAAGGGCCACAATGTGATCTTCTTAGGAAAAAAATTGTGTTATTTGTCCAATGAGCTAAGCTTGTTTTATTGGCATGGATGCCCTTTCGAGTACTTACCTTCAGATTTCTATCCAGAAAACATTGTGGCCATTGATCTGTCTTACAGCAACATAAAAGATTTTTGGACAACTCCTAAGGTATTTCCTTGTACACACATGTTTTCTTATTTGATACCTAAATGATCCGAGAACTCATCTTCTTTTTTTCTATCGATGACAGTCTTTTAGAAGGTTGAAAGTTATGAAGCTAAGGTACTGTTGTAACCTAACAACCACCCCTGACTTCTCAGAGATTACAAATCTCGAAGAGCTAGATCTTGAAGGTTGTGTAAATATGGTTACAGTTCATCCATCGATCGGAATGCTCAGAGATTCTCTTCGGGTTTTGAATCTCTCGGGGTGCTCCAATGTCAACCATTTGCCTGAAACCTTTTGGTCTAGATGCCGGACTTCAATCTCTGGTTTCATATGGAACCAACAACATCCCCAAAGATCAGTTCCATTGGAAGGTTTACATATGTTAAAGTCTCTGAAGGAACTAAACTTGGAAGGGAACAATTTTACTAGCTTGCCTGGAAGTTTGACTCAACTTTCTAATCTTCAAAAACTTATACTTGATGGTTGCAAGAAGCTGGAAGTGTTGCCCGAACTTCCACATTGCCTAAAAACAGTTAAAGCATGTGGTTGCATCTCCTTATGTTCAATTAAGGGATCAAACCCAATCATGAGCAATAGGTCCACTTATCTCAACAATTGTCCAAAATTGTTTGAGAATCTTGCCATTGATAGCCAGGTGTCGATATCGGAGACCGAGTGTCGTGACTCATCTGTAACTTCTCAAGTCTCTACAAACCGGTTTTCTTCTTTCCTTCGTTATGCGCATAACAGATGTGGATTGTTCCGTTTGCCCGGAAGTTCCATTGAGAATATGGATATATATTATCATGGAAATAGCATTCCAAAGTGGTTTACAAATAAAAGTATGGGAAATCAAGTAAAGGTCGAATTGCCATTAGATTGGAGCTTCAGTAAGTTAAGGGGATATGGAATTTGTGTTGTTTTTAAGAGAAAAAAACCTTTTGATAATTATTTTGGATACGATGTAAAGAACTTTGATGGAGCTTATTTGGGAGGATGCTATCATGAAGAATATTTTGAGGGTAAGCCAATAAGAATCGATGAGTCAGATATGATATGGTTGCATTATACGACAAGTGAAATACGGGGATGGGAGGAAGCAAAGAAGTTTGTAACATTTTGTTTTTGGGAGAATGAAGAAATTGAAGTGAAGGAGTGTGGTGTAAGAGTTGTTTGTGATGAAGATTTAGATGAAGAAGCAGCAGACTTGAGTAGTATGTTCCAAGACATCCACGAATCAGAGCATGGTGGGGCCTTGTGCCTGTTTGGGGACGAGTATCGGGACTATGGAAAAATCGACTGGACATGGTAGTGCTTTAGAAGGTTGAAAGTAATGAAGCTAAGGTTCTGTTATAACCTAACAACCACCCCTGACTTCTCAGAGATTACAAATCTTGAAGCGCTAGATCTTGAAGGTTGTGTGAATATGGTTACAGTTCATCCATCAATTGGAATGCTTAAGAAGCTTGTTGTGTTAAATCTAAGAGACTGCAAACGACTTCAGAATTTTCCAAGTATAGTGGAAATGGATTCTCTTCAAGTCCTGAATCTCTCGGGGTGCTTAAAAGTCAACAAACTGTCTGAAGATTTGGGAAAGATCAAAAGCCTAACGGAGCTTCATGTTGACAGAACTGCCATTACAGAACTTCCTTCTTTTGTATCCTCTCTAATAAACCTTGAATCATTGTCATTCGGTGGCCAAGAGAGGATTCAACATAGATGGTGGACTTCAATCACTGGTCCTTTTGGTTTACTAAGTAAACAACAACATCCCCAAAGATCAGTATGGACTTCATTGGCAGGTTTACATATGTTAAAGAATCTGAATTTAAGCTACTGCAATTTATTAGAAGTGCCTGAGAGCATTGGAGGCTTATCATGTCTAAAGGAACTAGACTTGTCAGGGAACAATTTTACTAGCTTGTCTGGAAGTTTCAGTCAACTTTCCCATCTTGGACTACTTAATGTTGATGGTTGCAAGAAGCTGGAAATGTTGCCCGAACTTCCACCTAGCTTACGGGAAGTTAATGCATGTGATTGCACCTCCTTAAGAGAAATGCTGGGATCATCTAAACACCAATTCATGTTTAAGGTACATGTTTTCAGAAATTGTCCAAAGCTGTTTAAGAATGTTAACATTGATAGCAAGGGGTCTACATCTAAGACTCAGTTTATTGACTCATCTATATCTTCCCAAGGCTTTATTCACCAGCTTTCTGCTTTCCATCAGAATTTGGGTTTCCAGACTAACAGTGCTTTCTTCCGTTTTCGATCGGAATATGGTTATTTATATATAGTATATCATGGGAATAGCATTCCAGAGTGGTTTACATATAGAAGTATGGAAAATCATATAAAGGTTGAGTTACCATCACATTGGTGTTATGATAAGTTTAGGGGATATGGAATTTGTGTTGTTTTCAAGTGCAAAAAGCCTAACAAATTTAATGGACACTCTGTAATGAACTTTGATGGAGCTTCTTTGTTCAAAGAAAATTACTTTCCACATATCTTCAAGGCATCTTTTAAGAATGATATGGTTGCATTAGGAATGCACGAGTCATGTATGATATGGTTGCATTATAGGACGGATACACATGGATGGAAGGAAGCAAAGAATTTTGTAACATTCTGTTTCGAAGAGAATAATGAAGAAGTTGAGGTGAAGGAGATGGGTGTAAGACTAATTTGTGATGAGGATATAGAACAAGAGGCACATTTAAGTATGCTCCAAGGCCTTCCTACTCCAACACAACATGGTGGGATGTTATGCCTACGTGGGGTTGATGGTTTCTTATATTGGTCGTGGTAGTCCAATTGAATACACATGACTTCTTTAATACATCCATATGACTATTGGTAGCTAATACACATTGTTGGCTTGATGGTTAAGAACGGCCTTTTTTTTTTTTTTTTTCTTTTTTTTGTTGAAAGGCGATTGTTGTATCTTTTGAGAAATGAGAAGTGTTGTTTTTCTGTATTTCTTTGCAATTTTTTTACTAAATACAAATAGGTAATATCATGGTTTTAATGTGTTACTTCATCACCACACGTCATCTCGACACTATTTGTCAACTGGTATTTTGTCAGCTTGTTTGTTAGTAACACATACAACAAAGTCAGTGGGGTTTGATGAAAACGTGGAGGAGATGGCTGAATACGCCCTTACAGTCAATAATCTTTTACATCCTGAACAGCATAGTTACAAGACAAAAAACAAAGTTTTTTACAACCAAAAAGAGTTGTTTACAGTCAGTTTTGTGAGTATATGGTTGTGGTTGTCCACTCCAATCTGAAAGAGTTATGTACTCATAAAGGTAGTTTTTCGCTACAAAAGAATGAGTGTGACGCTATTCTATGGAGTATCAGCGATGTTGACAATCAAGATTGTTCTGATATTGATATATGTTGTATGGAAAGCAAGCACATATCTGACTATCTGACGTATCTTCTCGTTACATACCCTGTTATGTTGCCGATAGGTATTGGCATGATCAGGTATCGTGACACCTGTGCTGAAGCAATGCGTTTTTTCAAATAAAAAGGTCTTATAACGGAAAAAGTTGAAGCATGTCTAAAGGTGATGGAAGTTGATTCTCTTGAAGTGTTGCCTAGTAAAGTGAAGGAGGATTGATGCAAATCTGCACTGTTTGATGGTTTCAGGCTCACGTTAACATTGAAAAAGATGGAAAAAGAGCGTATACGGAAAGTCGCGTTAACTTATGCTGCTACTCACTGCAGAGGATTTCACCATGAGCAACAGCTTAGGAAAGGGGGCGGGTTTTTGACTCATGTTTGGCTACTGATGGTACATTTGGGCATCACCGAGCAGCTCCAGGTTTCTCAATGTGATGCTAGAGCTCATGTGGAACAGGCCAAACACCCTGGTCCCGATCGGTTCACCTTGCTTGTTGACAAGTACAACAGCATTATCGTCAAACTTAACTTCAATCCATCACACCGACCCTTCTGCATGGCAGCTTGAACAACCACACCATACACGACCTGTCCTTTCTTTACTTTTCCGCCTGGTTGGGCTTCCTTCACTGATGCTATTATCGTGTCCCCTAATCAGGCTCCTTTCTTCTCCTTCAAAGCTTGTATGCACATAACTTGTTTTCCCTGAGTTGTCCACCACTTTCAAATTGGACCGCATTTGTATGAAAGTCCTTATTTGCTGTAAAAGACACAAATTAAGGAAGTGTTTTACAATATATAAATTTAACAGGTTTTATTTTATATAAAATAATACAATATAGGAGGTTTTATGCATTAAAAATACAACTGGGTGACTTTCGAACCATTTGACTAGTTACCTTTCAAGTTGAATCTTTTAATTTACCCATTCGGACAATTAGTGAAATAAACAGAACCCAAATTGACCCATTCATGAACAAATGGGTCAAAACTACCACATCTAGATTACATAAAAGAGCAGATCTGGGTCAAGAAACTGTTGCAGGGAGTCTCCTGTTGTGATTTTAGCATTCCGGACGAGAAACTGTTGAGGCGCCGCAAAAGTGAATGTCAAGCTAGTTTGATTTTGTTTCATGCATACAATATGACACAAATCAGATGATGAAAACCTTATTGCAACATGACAAAAAGAAACTATGAATGCAGTATCAATCAAGCAACCAACCACTTATAACAAAGACTAAAAGTTTATTCAAGTACGAATTCCGAAGGTTGCATCATAAAGAGACTAATCTATAAGTCTATAACTAATCAGAGACTTAAAAGGGATGCATCATGAACATTGGGTAACACAAATATAGTGCCGGACTTAACAAATGACAGAAACAACTACAAGATGCAGGAAAATGAGTAAAATATGCAACTTTTGGTTGCGAAGCTCTATGTTGGAACTTGGCAACAAGTCAACCAAAATCCTTTTTACTCGTGTACGAAAACGCCTAACACATCTTATTTATACTAGTTATGGTTCATGTAAGCAAAACACATCTATTAGTATCTTACATATATAAAACTAGTTATGAGTGTGTGTTTAGGCTAATTTTCACTAATATGTTTGGTTGGTGCTTCTGATGTGCTGTTTAGCTTAAACAAAACCACTAACTTCGATCAACTTAAACAAAACCACCAACTTCAATCTGTAAACTATAATCTCGACATTGCTTCAAACAGCAAGGACCAAACTTGCTCGTTACATAGTTTTCAACCGCCAAGCGGTTATAGGTAGTTATGATAGTTAGTTACATAACCGTTTTATAGTTATAAACGGTTAGAAACGGTTATAAACCGAAACATCACAACGGTTGGGTTATGTCCCTTCGTTCAGTATATATATACGCATACATGGAACAATGTAATAGTTAGACGATTTTAGTTATTCAAGTTTATTGTTTGCATTTCATATCGACTCACATATTTGGGACCAACATTTGGCATCAAGAGCCTTTGTTTACCACTGCCTCGTTACACCATCAAAACCAGAAACCATTTTAACGAGACAAAGGAAAACCAGAAACCAAAAGAAGACGCTGAAACTTTGTTTCAGGAAGAAGAACACGCGACATATATTTCATATACGTTGCCTGGATAACTAAGGGACGCAAGAGAAGTAGTACACGACTTACCTTGTGTCGAAATTGCAAACGGGAGGACACCAAACAACGTGGTGGCCTTGTTTCTGTTGTGATACTTGTACGCGATAGGAAAAATCAAAAGAAGAAGAACAATTGTTTGAAGACTTTGTTGGTGTCTTGCACACGACAACAAAAGAGAAGAAAGAAACTTCTGTCACTATACAACGTGACAAGAAGAGTTATAGACGTCAAGAAAGTACCTTGTATATATACGAGATATAGAAGAAGAAACAAAAGGCGTTGCTTGAAGATTGATAAGGTATACCGAGACAAACAAGACAATCAAGGATTTTTTTTGGAGAGGCGTTTAGCAATACGAGAACAACAAATAACAAAGAAGAAAACAGGCTGATCACTTGTTTGCAAATAGAATACCGACGGGTATTGAGAAGTTGTTGAAGATACGGTGTGAAAATTAAGAAAGAATAAGGAAGTATTGTGGTATAACGCGAAAAGGAACAAGCAACAGCAGAACGACAAACAAATCTCACATTTGTTTAGACGTTGGGATAATACCGTAGGGTATTAGTGAAGAGAAAAAGCAATCGAATTGCTTTGGTGAAAATACCGAGAGGTATTTGTGAGAAAAGAAGTATTGCGAAAAACTTGGAACGAAACACCAACAAACATCATAGTTTGATTGGGGCCAAGGACACATTAGGTGTTTTTGGAGAAAGAAGCCGAGACAAAAGAAGGTCTAAGGCGTACGCTGAGAAACCAAGTCGACACAAAAGAAAGGACAACGTAGAAGTATAAGACGAGGAAAGAAAAGAACGTGGTTGGTATAACACTCAAGTACCGACACACAAGTGGGAATACGGTTGTGTTTAACACAACAACGAGGTCACAAATTCAAACTTTAGCTTTCTTTATACTTTAGATAGTATAGATCGTTATTTTATATTATTAGGAAATCCCGAGAACTTTATATTTGATCCCGTACTATTAGATTCCCGAATAACTATTTCTGTTCCCGTAGTATTAAGAATACCATACTAAGTTAGAATTCCCATACGAATTAGAAAGTGAAGATCATAAGCACTATTAAAATGCCTGGTGACGATACCAACACAACACCAAAACCCGTAACCCCAATGGCACAGTATCAATGCCCTAAACTCAAACCACAAACTACACAGTTTGGACTATACAAATTAAGGTTATACTGGAAGCACAAGGTTTATGGGACGCGATAGAACCTAAGGATAACACGCAAGTAGATGATAAGAAGGATAAGGCAACGACGGCCTTCCTATATAAAGCATTGACAGAAGATGTGATCTTACAAGTAGCAAGTTGCAAAACGGCAAAAGGAATTATGGGATTCATTAAGAAAGAGACATGTTGGAGAATAGAAAGTGCAACAAGCACGGTTACAATCATTGATGATTGGATTTCAGAACCTTCAGATGAAGGAATATGAAACAGTGGATGCATTTACAGCCAAACTAAACGGCTATGCCGCGAAGGCTAAAGAATTAGGAAAAGCTTTGAATGAATCACTTTTAGTACGAAAACTATTAGACTCCACACCAGATAGGTTCATTCAAATTGTAGCATCCATAGAACAGACGAATGATCTCGACGACATTACGTTAGATGAGATCGCTGGAAGACTTAAGGCATTCGAGGAGAGAATAAAACTCCGAAAGGGAGGACAATTAGAAAGCCAAGATAACCTATTATTCACACAAGGCGAACACTCTAGAAATAAGAAACGATTTACCAAATATAGAGGTAGATCAAACTATTCACGAGGAAATTGGCAAAATAAAGGAAATAGAGATAACTCGAATGGAGAAAATTCAACTCACAATAAGAATAAAGGTGAGTGGAATAAAAAGAAGTTTAAATGTTTCAATTGCGGGAAACATGGACACTTCAAGAAATACTGTAGAAACCCACCAACAACTCAGGAACAATCAAACCTTATCTTAGAAGACGATGAACCATCATTATTAATTGCTACACACGAAACTGAAGAAATCTTGTTAAATGAAGAACAAGTGCAACCCTGAAAATATGCTACAACAGATACTAGCATATGGTATTTAGATAATGGTGCAAGTAACCATATGGTGGGCACCAAAGGCCATTTTAAGGATATTGACGAAAACATCACTGGACGCGTTCGTTTTGGAGATGGATCGTATGTGGAGATAAAGGGTATAGGTTCAATATTATTAGGATGTAGAAACCTACAACAAAAGATGATTTCGGACGTTTACTACATTCCAAACCTCAAAAGCAACATACTTAGTCTAGGACAAACCACTAAAATACCTTGTAAGATCATCATGGATGGAAACATACTAACTTTGTATGATAAGAACAAGAAGTTGTTGATGAAAGTAGAACGATCTAAGAATCGAATTTAAAGTATTAGATTACATATAGAAGCACCTATATGTCTCTTAGCAAACGTAGATGATCAAGCATGGTTATGGCATGCTAGATTAGGTCATCTAAACTTTGACGTTATCAACAATATGACAAGAAAGGGTCTAGTGGATGGAATACCAAGAATACATCATGTAGGAAAAATCTGTGATGCATGTTTATTAGGAAAACACATTAGAACACCATTTCCAAATCAAGCTAAATACAGATCAAAGAACCCGTTGGACTTAGTATATGGAGATCTTTGTGGTCCCATAAGTCCAGCCACACACTCTGAAAAGAAGCTCATCTTCTTATTAGTAGATGACTGCACATGTTTCATGTGGGCTTAGTTTCTAACTTCGAAAGATCAAGCATTCAGCACATTCAAAGAATTTAGACAGCAGATTGAATTGAAGTTGAAGTTGAAAATAAAAATGCTAAGAACTGACAGAGGAGGTGAATTTACATCAAATGAATTCACCAATTACTGTAAGTAGAATGGAATAGCAAGACAATTGACAGAACCATACTCACCGCAACAGAATGGTGTAGTAAAGAGGAGAAATAGGACAGTGTTATCAACTACTAGGAGTATGATGAAAGCGATGAAGTTACCCTTAACTTTTTGGGCGGAAGCAGTCAGACACGCCATTTACATACTCAACATGGTACCTACGAAAGCCCTGGAAGATAAAACACCATATGAAGCCCTCTACAATAGAAAACCAAATCTGGAATACCTAAGAATATTTGGATGCACAACTTATGCTAAGATAGCAATACCTCACTTAAAGAAGCTGGATGATAGAAGCATACCAATGATTTACTTAGGAGTTGAAGAAGGGTCAAAAGCATGTAGGCTATATGATCCAATAGGAAAGAAGAAACATGTTAGTAGGGATGTAAAGTTTATGGAAACGAAATCGTGGGATTGGAATAACAATGAAGAGGATACAAGTACACAAGATACGTTTTGGACTAGTTTTGTAATAGATGGAGTTGACAATGAGAATACTACACCAGTCAACACAGAAAACAATGATAACACATATCATGAACCAGAACCTATACCACATCCACCCTCACCAATCACACCACCAACATAGTCTTACAACCCTAACTCATAAGATGAAGAAGGAGCTACTATTAGCTCATTAGAAAGCTCAGATCATAGATTTGATCATAGACCAATACAAGGTTTAAAGAATATTTCAGAAATCTACGAAACTGCACGTGAAGTAGAAGCACCAAGCTTATTTTTCACAGAAGAAGAACCCCATAATTACAGGGAAGCATCAAAAGATGAGAAGTGGATTAAGGCCATGGAAATTGAATTAGATTCAATCAACAAAAACAACACATGGACTCTTACTACATTGCCTGCAAATCAGAAGGCAATAGGACTCAAATGGGTTTATAAAACCAAGAGAGATGCACAAGGAAAGATCATTAAATATAAAGCAAGATTAGTAGCAAAAGGTTATGTACAAGAACAAGGAATAGACTTCGGTGAGGTGTTTGCACCAGTTGCTAGGATAGAGACAGTTTGATTGATATTAGAACTAGCAGCATATCATGGATGGCAAGTACACCACTTAGATGTAAAATCAGCATTTTTACACGGAGAATTGAAGGAAGAAGTCTATGTTACACAACCTGAAGGTTTCATTCAACAAGGAAACCTAGGAAAAGTCTACAAGCTAACTAAAGCTTTGTATGGCTTAAGACAAGCACCAAGAGCTTGGAACGTGAAACTTGATCAAACCTTGAAGTCTTTAAACTTTAAGAAATGTAACCTCGAACAAGCAGTTTACACAAAGAGAAGCAAGACCTCTACACTTATCGTTGTAGTATATGTAGATGATTTGATAATCACGGGCACTCCAAAGAAGGAAATAGACTTGTTCAAATCCCATATGGAAGAAAAATTTGAAATGAGCGACTTAGGGTTGCTAGCATACTACCTTGGGATAAAAGTTATACAGACAGGATGAGAGATTAAAATCAAGAAAACATGATATATTAACAAGATCTTAAAAGAAACAAGCATGACGGACAGTAATGATACGAAGATACGAATGGATCCCGACACTAAGTTGGTCAAGGCGGAAGATGGAAACCCAGTTGACGCAACTTATTACCGAAGTTTAATTGGAAGTCTCAGATACTTACTACATACAAGACCAGATCTTAGTTACTCATTCGGACTACTCAGCAGATTTATGCCGACCGAAGGATCATCACCTGAAGGCAGTGAAACAAGTAATCCGATACATCAAAGGAACAAAGGAGCATGGCATAATATACAAGAAAGAAGGCGGCAGCAAGATTACAGGATACAGTGATAGTAGTTATGGAATCAATACCGATCAAGGAAAAGGAACTACTGGAATAGTATTTTACTTTGGAGAGTCACCTATTACCTGGTGTACTCAGAAGCAACCAACAGTGGCACTCTCATCATGTGAATCATAATTCATGGCAGCTACTGCAGCAGCATGTCAAGCCTTATGGTTAAAACGTTTACTCAGTGAATTAACTGGATTGGAAGAAAAAAGGATAACGCTTAGAGTTGACAATATATCAGCAATAGCACTCGTAAAGAACCCAGTTTTTCATGGAAGGAGCAAGCAGATAGACATTCGCTATCATTTCATTCGTGAATGCATAGAGAATGTGTTAGTTTTATGGATATAAATTAGTAGTCGTGAGTTAGGATCGAACTCGAGACCTATGGGATTGCACCCGTTGCGTATGAGATTTAATTATATCACGAAATATTTATATGGTCGAACTAAGAAAAACGAGGGGGTTGAGTGTCGAGATTTAAAACTTAAGGCGGTGCTTGCAATGACTTGTTGGACAAGATTTAATGCTATATATACACACCCTTTTTGTCTCATTCGGATGGAGATAAGAAAAAAATACGATCGACAGTAGTACTAACCCTTTATTTAGATATTGTATATATCGTAAATAACATTGAGATATCTTTCATTGTGTATCATAGCTGCCATGCATGCAAACTCTATACGCATGTCATGTGCATGCATAATATTATTACTTTTCTTTCTTCATTGAATTGATAGTTTGACTGATTAATATATAAGGGTTCGACTAGTTTTGTTTTATACAAAAACAAACCTTGTTTGGTTTTGTGCTTAACTCGTGACTTGAACTAGCATTCTAATTAAATCGCTAACAATACGCGCGTACATGATCGTAGAGAAATCCTACTTTGGATTTTGGTGATTTACACTATTCGACTTTATTAAGTCGACTAGCACTCAAACCCTTAATTGATAATTAGGGTTCATCTCAATTGCTAGTTTTGTGGAATTGATTCTTGTTCGGCTAGAATAAAAAAGGTACGCATATTATTTATGTTTTAGTTAATTAATTATTCATTATTCGTTCCTATATGCTTCCACATGTGTACTTGATGCTTATTGTTTATATTTATGATTAGTCATGTTATATAATTCCAACAGTGGCATCACGAGTCATAGGTTTTTAATGAGTAATTAATTACATAAACGCGTAATAAAAAAATTAATTGTATGTTGTTTGATATGGTTAATCTAGGGTTTATGTTTTATTTTTTTGGGTCGATTTATTTTTAATTGGGGCGTACCCTATTATTTTTTTTAAGTCGACACATAAATTTTTTTTAGGGTTTTGAAAATTGTTTGCTAACCTTATTGAAACCTAGAATTATAATATTAGTTACGTGATTAATTCATGAATAATTGTTATGTGACATGGTTTTTTTTATATGCGATCTTGTGACTATTTGTATAATTGTTATGATATATCCATGATGATACATGCATGTTTGTCATGGATAGTTGCTTGAATAATTGTTTAATTGTTAAAATATATTTATCACATGTTTATATACGATAAATCTTGAATTGGGGAAGACTCCAATTATATACATTAATGAATCAATTATGTGCAATTTGGTATATCATTAATTATGGGTTTACGTAATCAATTCGTCGATGTATGTGGCTCACTTTCAATTGAGAGAGTGAAAGCCCTAATTAATATATACATTAATTAACCTAGACATTGATTATTAATAGGGTTTATCGAATAAGTTGCATGTGGCTACTTGTTTACACGTATTAATTGTTAATTATGTGCGCATTGTTTTTAGTTGTTTATTTTTTATTGGTTTACTTGTTTGTTTATTATGTTAGACAGTTTTAAGCAAAGGGTAATTTTGAATAGAAAAATAATACGGACTAAACAATGGTGAAATTTGATTTGTTTGAAGAGTTAAGTTTTCAATAGTTTAATTGATTGTGATTTTGGTACAAATGGTCTGAACGGCTCACCCACTAGAACAATCTATAAAGGGGTTTATAAAGAAGTGCGCACAGTCACACTGAAAGGATGTCTAAGGTTATGCTTTTGTGCTTACCTGGTCCTCTGCCCCTTGTGAGTTCGATTGGAGCTACTTAGTAAGCCATAAATGTACAAACTCATCTTAAGGGCGAATTAGTTTTAATTTCATGCGCTACTTCGGTGGTAATTACCCGAAACACTAAGTGTTTACACTTATGCAAAAGTACGGTATAATGGGCGATAATTAACGCTAAATTCCTTGATTGGTGAACCCAATACCTCAATCAAAACTTTGGTAATTTGATCTTTATGAATTGGTAATAAAAAGGTTTTTTATTAAAATTATGCTACAAGATGAATGCATGACATCTTTGTACATATTTGATTTGAGCACATAAATCAAAACTAGTACCCTTTTAAATTAAGTTATGTGCCATCTAATTAAAAGGAACACTTGAAGTTGCAATTTACGTCATAACAGTACTTGGCGAGATTGTGATGGAGAGGTAAATCTTTATGTAAAGTCAGACCTTACATGAACATATTTGCAGTTCTTTAAGTTAGACACTTAAGTTGAGTAGGAAGTGAGACCTGGACTCAAGGCATAAGATGGGATGAAACATGTTTATATTTGCAATAGCGTTGGAAAATATAAATCCCATAATGATCTAGGAATTGGAAATTGTTTGCCAATTATCGTTCGACAGATTACCTTATTATATGCTTTCGTTACTAGCAGATCAACTGATGTAATGGAACTATGATAATTTGGATCCTAGTTTTCGAGAAAATTCTATGGTTATATGAATATTACCTTGGGTATTTTATTTTCTTGAAATGTTTAATTATCAAAAATACTAAAATTGAATTTTGCTAATTCTTTAAATGTATTAATGCAACATTAAACCGTAAACGTAGGTTATTCCTGTATTGGTAAATTGATCTACACCTGTAAGGGTTTTTTGGAAGAGTCAACTTTACTAAAAGAATAAACCTAGTCCTCTTTTCATAAGAAAGAGTGAGATTCAATCTTATTCCTTTTCATGAATGAAAAAAGGTATGATAGGACAATTAGAATTGTCTAAATTCTAAATACATAACTCGTAAGTAAATTTTAATAGTTAAGAAAATTGCATATTTTCTGAGTTATTAAATTAGAAGCTAGACTAATTACTGTATAAATTGGTAAAAGACAAACTAGCATATTTTATCTAGTTGTTTTGTTTTGACCATTTAAAAGTACTACTTACAATTGTTGGAATAGTAGAACTATTAAGAAAGAAATTGCATGCCCAAATTTTCAAGTTAATAGCATTGATGGATAGTTCATCATCTACATAGTAGAATACACTCTTTTAGTACATAAGTAATTGTTATGTATGGACTTTCTCAAAAAGTGTATGGAAGTAAATAGAACATTATTTTTTTTCACTAGTTAATGAAACACTTACAATGTTGTCAAATCCAGTAGGAGTATTGTGTTCTTATTACTGAATAAGGAATTAATGTTATGATCTCTAATTCAGTGGGAGTTACAAGCTTTGTCATCTTGGTAGTAACCCAGATTATCTCTAGAATGTCTTAAGATAATTACTTTCCACTTGTAGACACTTATGTTTTCAAGGATAGTCATGTATGTTTCCTTATTAGACAATGAAGTGGTTCTACATCTACTAGTTATGCTAATATCAATGACACAATCATATTAGTCACATAAACAAACATATGTCGTGTTGTTTATCTGCTACATGATGTTGTTCCATGCACAAGTGGGAGAAATCTATATTGTGTGCAAGGTACAACATATAAGTATATGATTTAACAGATTCTCTTGACTGCAAGGAAAGAGACTAACGTTCTAATATGACTTGTACATATCTAATTCAAGAAACACTTGGTGTTGCAATTTACGTCATGTCAGAGCTTGGCGAGATTGCAACAACAAAGTAAATCTCCATGTGAAGTCAGACTTTGCATGGACATATTTGCAGTTTCTAAATTAGACAAGTATTTAGAACATGTGTCAAAATGATATATAAGACTACTTAAAATTAAGTATTTATGTATTATTAGAATGACATAAAATGAAGTAATCTAATAGTACTTCAATTTTTTTATTTATGTGTTTTGGAATGACATAAATGAAAAATAATGTAGTCCTACATTATTGTGAAGTAAATAAATTAACTTGAAATTACTATTCAAACCAAAAGTTGTGTTCATAATTACTTTAGTTAAACATGTTTATGATTCATTGTAAAGACATAAACATAAAGTCTTTTAAGACTTATAATAAAGTAAGACGTTAACTTGTTATGTTTTTTTTAATTAAGACATATACAAGAAGTCATTGAGTTGATCAATGATTTATAACGTTAAATGGGATTATAACAATTTATGTTTTCTTGATGAGACATGGATATTAAGTGACTTGGTTAAAAAGTACTTGTTTTATAAAGCATGCAATTGGCTAGAAAAGTCAATTGCACCATTAAGTTGACTTAGTTGGTAAATAGGTAAGCCAAAAGGGATATGTTTATCTTCTATATATTGTTAGATTGTCTTACAATATTAATTCTAATGAATAAATGTTCAGTTAGGAGAATCAAACTCTATTTGATTTGTTTGACTCAAGATAACTATAACTTCTTTCTTAAAAAGTAACAAGGTTAGAAAATTGAGTATGTATTGAATATACTCAATATGACTCCAACCTAGAAGATTAATAAAACACCATTTTATTATGGAATGTGATGAATCACATTAAGTTTTAAAATTGAAGATTCTGAATTTGTTAAACTACTTATGAATAGGTTATTAACAAAGTAAAGTCAGGAATTATCAATGTGTATTTGTAATGTCCCAAAAAAAGAACAATGTAGTTTTGCTCTAATTGCTAAGTGTATATAGATAGTCTATATATATTACAAAAGGCAAGTGGGAGTTTTTTTTATCTTGAAAGATAAAATTACAAGATACATAATCTTCTAAAACACACTAGTAAATATCATGATGAGGTTAGACATGTAAATGATAGACCTCATGATGATGGAATTTTCATTCATAGATTTGCAAAGATATCTAAGATATTTGACTTATATGCTGAGAAATATGCGTTACAGGATTATAGTAAACCTGATAATCATTATGGTGGATTACCAAATATTGAATTGGGAAAATTACTCATACTATGAATGTTAAAGATGCTGTCCATAAAGATAATCAATTTCGGAAATTTGGTTTATCTTAATAGTTAGACTAGAGAATGGAAATGAGTTTCTTCAAAGAGATGAAAAACCCTAGTGGTTTGAATTTCTATGTAGAAATCGTATGGACAATATTGTACACATATTTAATGCATGTTTTATGATAAGATTATTAATCATACTTAAGCAATTAATTGTGATTGAATATTCTTTCCTAGACACATAAAATATATAAAGATGATAATTGTCATACTTGTTTTCATTAATATGAAATATGACAATGGAATATCAAAACTCTTTCCTGAGAAATTACTTGAGCGAGGACGGTAAGTAATCGAAAGGTTTTTTGAATTCATATAATCTTTGGAAGTGTACGAAGTGCAATAATTCATGAATGGATAAATGCATGCATCTATAAAATTATTCTTATGTTTAATTATTAAATTCTAGTTTCGATTTATAATTGAAATAAGATAAATTTTAAGTATTCCTGAAAGCTAGTGGGAGTATTATGTTAAGGTTTTAAATCTTATATGTTGTATAACATATAGGAAGTAACATTCCTTGTAAGCTAAATGTTAAGTCTTAGATTGGAATGAAACTTCACTTGTAAGATTTAAGACTTAAAACATACAACATTGGAATATATGTTTATTATTAATAAACACGTGCAGTAAAATAAATGATTCTAATTAAACTTGATATATCATTTGGGAAATTGATAAATATCTTTTGACAAGATAGAACATGAATGAAATCTAAGTTTGACCTGTAGATTCATTATGTACATCATGTTGTGTATTAAAATTGTTATATCATTCTTGAATAAGAAGTGATTTGACAACATTGATATCTAACTAAAAGTTATTAGATAACTTGTGTAATGAATATTCTAATAGAATTACATCCTCAGCCTGGAATTGCTCCTAGATTCTATGGATGAACAATATGTCAATTGTTGTGCAAATTATCCTCGGCTTCAAACTTGAAAGTTTGGAAGACATCAAACATTACACAATAAGATATTAAAGTTTACGGAGTTTTAATGAGCATATTGTTGTTTGTATACAATAATGCTGGGTTAATTGAGATGACACTCAATATTAGTCATGGTAGGATTTCATCCTTGTTAATGGCCATGAGAACTAGTTGTGCTACTAAGAGCGCAGTTGCATTATACATTAAAAGAATAAGAATACTTTAAAACTTTAAAATTGTTTGAAAGTTTAAATTGTCATAAATTGGTGATAGAGGATGTCACACACTTTATGAATTATTATGTGGATTGGTGAATGCACACATACAAGGACTTCACTAATTGAATTATTGAAATAAGTATTCTCAAAATTACGATAGATCAAGTTGGTTGATTTTTTGCCTTGTCAACAAGTATGATTGTCATCACTTGAGGCATAATTCATCAACTAGAATTTTCATGCATTGATCTATTTAGTATTTGGATAAGGGATGTTAAAAAATTGTTATAATAAATCAAATACTTGGCATGTTTGATTTTATAATACATTGTATCCTATATTTGCATGTTTAATCCATGAATTAATTTATTTATTCTAAATCATCCGTTGTCAATTAATGATATGGGAGTATCGTTAAACTAAGACAAATCTGAGAGATGTGGTAGAATATACTTGAAAGTACATTGATGAGAATGCATACCAATTTCAGATGATATTCAATGAACTAAATATAGGACTTATCCCAACTACATGATTTTACTTTATGGATATTGTTATTAAGTAAATCATGAATAGTTATCCTCAGACTTGAGATACCAGATAAGTGTCATGAATGTAGTGAACTTCTGTGGAACAACTTAACGCTATAATAATCGGTAGTCATAAGGGTTGTTTCCTGAAGTGTTGCAAATTTCATGGGTTATTCTCGTAGTCAAGATAAAATTTGTTCCTTCAAATTTATTTGGAGTTTAATACTGTTGGGCCCCTCGTAGGGTTGACAAGATGTTTGTGTGGCCACACCCAAAATCTCCCCTGAATATGTTCAGAAGATTTGGTAATCTTGCTTAATCACTTATAACGAGAAACAGAATGGTTGAATAAAGAATGACTTAATTCCATATCTTTATTTAACGTGGTATTAGAAACGAAAGGATAATAATAATGAGAAATCATTAAAAAGTTTTTTTTTAGGAGACCTTACTCGAGTCGTGCTAGAGGCATCAAAGTGTTGCTAGACGTTAACCGATGTGATCAAACTATTTAGATATATCCGAGTGGGAGCTGTTAGTTTTATGGATATAAATTAGTAGTCGTGAGTTAGGATCGAACTCGAGACCTATGGGATTGCACGCGTTGCGTATGAGATTTAATTATATCACGAAATATTTATATGGTCGAACTAAGAAAAACGAGGGGGTTAGTGTCGAGTTTTAAAACTTAAGGAGGTGCTTGCAATGACTTGTTGGACAAGATTTAGTGCTATATATACACACCCTTTTTGTCTCATTCGGATGGAGATAAGAAAAAAATACGATCGACAGTAGTACTAACCCTTTATTTAGATATTGTATATATCGTAAATAACATTGAGATATCTTTCATTGTGTATCATAGCTGCCATGCATGCAAACTCTATACGCATGTCATGTGCATGCATAATATTATTACTTTTCTTTCTTCATTGAATTGATAGTTTGACTGATTAATATATAAGGGTTCGACTAGTTTTGTTTTATACAAAAACAAACCTTGTTTGGTTTTTGTGCTTAACTCGTGACTTGAACTAGCATTCTAATTAAATCGCTAACAATACGCGCGTACATGATCGTAGAGAAATCCTATTTTGGATTTTGGTGATTTACACTATTCGACTTTATTAAGTCGACTAGCACTCAAACCCTTAATTGATAATTAGGGTTCATGTCAATTGCTAGTTTTGTGGAATTGATTCTTGTTCGGCTAGAATAAAAAAGGTACGCATATTATTTATGTTTTAGTTAATTAATTATTCATTATTCGTTCCTATACGCTTCCGCATGTGTACTTGATGTTTATTGTTTATATTTATGATTAGTCATGTTATATAATTCCAACAGAATGGTCATATTAAAGTGGAACACGTTAGTGGAGAACTACAAAGAGCAGATATCTTAACAAAAGCTTTACCAAGACTCAAGTTCGTGACTATGCGACAAATGCTCGGAGTTCAAGACTTAGGACGAAGCAACGATCAAGATTAAGGAGGAGAATGTAAACTATAATATCGACATTGCTTCAAACAACAAGGACCAAACTTGCTCGTTACATAGTTTTCAACCGCCAAGCGGTTATAGGTAGTTATGATAGTTAGTTACATAACCGTTTTATAGTTATAAACGGTTAGAAACGGTTATAAACCGAAACATCACAACGGTTGGGTTATGTCCCTTCGTTCAGTGTATATATACGCATACATGGAACAATGTAATAGTTAGACGATTTTTGTTATTCAATTTATTGTTTGCAGTTCATATCGACTCACATATTTGGGACCAACAAAATCAACAGTAGCTTCAATTAGAATCTTAAAGTTTCGAAGGAGTTAGTACACATTCTTCAGACTTTTAGCAGCGAGAAATGAGTATACAAAAAGAAAAATATCGGAGCAATGAATACATAAAAAGTAGAAGTCACACGATTTATACTGGAAACTAGTTTATATCACTCAAGCAAATGAACCTTAGAGCACATACCACGAAAGTAATTAGAGGCGGAATTTGTTGCCATCTTAAGCTATTTCACAAGCTTTGTTTCCTACCTGCAAACCTTATATCAAACACTCACACTATTCCTATTCTTTACAACCTCAGAAAACAAAGTGATGCAATATTAGCTGAGTACACTATGTCAAAAATGTGACAACTAATTAAAAATAAGAGTTCAAAGAGAGATACAATTACACAAACCACATAAAAGTAACCTCAAAAGATCTGAAAATTTTCAGACTATCAACACTTAGGATAATCATACTAACTGATGCATGCAAGGCCTTAAGACAGTCGATAAATATAGAAACATCTAGATAAAATGTTAAAGGACAAATGAGACTGAAGTCGGCATATAGTAAATGAAACTTTGAAGATGACTGCAGCCTGCACCTGCACACTAATTTCATGCTTGATTTTGCGTTACCACACAAATTTACGCGAAACATCATTACAATGACATCTTTATTTGTGTTCTGCCTACTTCCTTTACAACTAAACAAAAGTAAGTTTTGGAGAGCCGTTTTATGAACCTTACGCCATATTCTTTAGTAAAGACTTAACTAAAAGAACAACATATGTAACACTTTTCATGAGTGTAACATATGTTAATACAATACCATCAACCAATTAATAATTTAGAAGTTTGCTTAAGCTTATTTTTGGGCTTATATAAGTTTATTATGTCATAATAAGCATACATAACTTTGAAAATAAGCTAAAAAAACCATGAAACATAAACCAAAAACAAATACTGAGGTAAAAAAACACCCCCCAACTATCATTTTGTATCCCAATGGAATTAATCTCTTCCATCGAATCATATTGCTTCAAATGACAGCAAGTTAATTGTTTTAAATTACCGTAATTATTTTTTTTTCGTGTTATATAATACTTGATACAAAATATATAAATTGATTGTGTTTTAAAAGTATTTTAATTGGTACATTTTTCATCAAATATTATATAACACGAAAAAAAAATTACAGTCAAACTCTTAGGAAAAAGACTTTGACTTTTCAAACATAGACTTATAAAATGGGACGGATGGAGTAATACACATTTCTATACTCATATTTTCACTTAGGCATAACATCAAACACCTTATGTGCATCATAATCCTCCGGATTCGATGTCAGCTTCTATTTATTCATAAACTTTCTGACTGTTGCATGAGATAACTTTCTGACCGTTGTCAGGAAGTCGAGGGATTTATTTTCAGTGCAACACAGTTTTTTGTTAGTTTCTGCTCCATATTTCTGACAATTTTAAGCGTTTGACTTATAAAACTTTATATTTTCTGTTCCGTACTTTTAGGTTTATAGTTTTTTGACATAAACAAAATTATAAAAATTAAAAAAAAAAAGTGCAAAAAAGGAGGAGGGGTGCCCTTTGTAAAAAAAGGGGCTGTATAACCTCTCCCAATGTTGAAGTTTCTAAATGTGAGGGTGAGTGGGATTGGATGGCTTCAATTGGTTTCTGCTATAGGTGTCTTCTTATTGGTCCACGTGGCCGGGAAGTGTGGAGAGTAGTCAACATTGAGGCGGCTGAGAAATAATCTATACCACATATAAAAGAAAAACGGTCAAAACTTAAAAATTAAATATTAAAAGTCAAAGGTGAGAGAAATGTATGGTGTAATTAATACTCTTATTAAAACACTCTATTACTTAAAAGTATAATAATTTATTCACATTGTACAGCCAATTAAATGCATATTTACCAAATTAAAAACAATCAATTAAAACACCCTTACTAAAAAGTACAATAAAATTTGCACAATGTACAATTTAAACAAGCTACAACATAATTCAAAATATAAAATAATTAAACACACTAATTAATGTTATTTTTAAAACACCCTAAAATGAAAAGTACATGTTATTATACACATTATACAAATTAATAAAACACACAAAACTTCATACAAGGTAACAAGTTGATGGTACATATAGTTTTGAAAATCGGACCGGACCAACGGGTTCATCCGGGAACCGGTGTCGCTATAACAACCCGTAAAATTTTAAATAAATTTTAATAATAAACAATAGTAATTATATCCCTAAGTTTCACTCCTGAATTTTTCCAAGTTTATTTGAATCGAAAACAATAGTTTTTCCCGTAAGACATAAAAACCGACCCTTGACACGTACCGACACTGTTGGGCTAACAGCTAAACGATTATAATTTAATCTTTACGTAATAAAGACACCGTAGTATTAAGCCTTCGAAAACGTTTCTACAAATATAATTTTTATATTTTACGTATGCCAAAAGGTACGTTTATTTAGAGATTCGACAGAACACGGGGTGCACATAATATATTTATTAGCAATAAAAACAAAATACAACTAATCCTATCCCCACCCAAATACATGTTCTCTTTTTATTTTGAGATAATGATCTCTTTCTTCTTCATCTGGTACATCGCTCCTCTCTCTCTCATTCTCAAGACCAACGCCATCTTTTATTTTGGTAAGCATGAATAATCACTATCTGTTTCTCTTGAGACCATCGCCCTACACTAGACATCAGAAGCTATTCTCACCTTTTCTTTTGAGAGCAAGGAGTCACAAGCATACCTAGGAGAACCAAGATTGATGGTGAATTTTCCTGCTTTCGCTCACTCACAAGATCTCCATGTTAAAAACTTGGTCAAGACCATCCTTTTTGTTCCCCTTTTTATATCAGCCGATCACAAAGGGGAGGGTTCACACACTCATTTTCACCAATTTCAATTAAAGCCGCCGCTCCATCTTTTTCCAGCCATCCATCCGGCCACGCCGCCACCATCATCTCTTTACCCATCTACTCTCCTGCTCATCCGTATGGTGTTATGTGAACTGGAACAAAAAGATACAGAAATACACAGTGAAATGAGAGGATTAGGGGAAAGTTTGTTGGATTGATTGACTGAAAGTGAATGAATGATACAGATACTTAAAGAGAGGTTTAAACAGACTTTCCCTCTCTAATTACAATTAAAACTAATTATGTACAAACTACATCCCTGCACTTTACTATATGTACACAACAGACCCCTGAACTTTGTTAACCCATTCCACTTCTATACTCCCCCTCAAGTTGAGAGTGAGAAGAAGCTGGAACTCCCAACTTGTGTAGAAGATGATGATGCTGATCTACAGGTAACTGATCTACAGGTAAAACTTTAGTAAAGACATCTGCTACTTGAGCTTTAGAGGGAACATAGGATGGATGAACTACTTCACACTTAACTTGATCTCTAACATAGTGGCAGTCCACTTCAATGTGTTTAGTGCTGGCATGAAATACAGGATTGGCAGCAATGTATATGGCAGCTTGATTGTCACACTTCAAATCAACTGGACCTAAGTCTTTAATACCCAAGTCTTTCAATAAACTGACCAACCATGTAACTTCACAATGAGGTTAGAACCATAGCTCTATACTCTGCCTCTGCTGATGACCTTGAAACAACATTCCGTTTCTTAGATTTCCATGAAATGGGTGAATCACCTAGCAGTATACAATAGCCTGTTGTAGATCTTCTTGTCATTGGACAGCTAGCCCAATCAGAGTCACAATAAGCAGTTAGATGGACAGATGAACTATTAGCCAGTAAAACACCTTGCCCTGGACTATTAAGAAGATATCTCAACAAATGTTTAGCTGCCTGCATATGCACTGAAGTTGGTTGCTGCATAAATTGACTCAAAACTTGTACTGTGAAGCAAATATCAGGGGCTGGTAATGGTAAGGTAGATTAACTTGCCAATAAGTCTTCTATAGGTTTCAGGATCAGGTAGAGGAGTACTCAAATCAGCTTGAAGCTTCACATGTTGATCCATTGGCAACTTGTAAGGCTTTGAATTAAGAACACCATATTCCTGCAACAACTCCATAGTATACTTCTTTTGAAATATGAAAATACCCTGCTCACTTCTTGACACTTCCAATCCCAAAAAATAACTAAGAGGTCGTAAGTCTTTCATGTGAAAATGAGAGTTCAATTGAGACTTTAGAGCTTGAATTTCTTCTGCATGAGTTCCAGTGATCAAGAGATCATCAACATACACTAGAACTACAGTAAAAGATGTCTCATTCTTCTTGACAAACAGTGAGTAGTCTGCCTTTGATTGAACATAGCCAAAAGATACTAGAGCAGATGATAATATGGCAAACCATTGTCTTGGTGCCTGCTTGAGCCCATACAAAGATTTCTTTAACTTGCAGACCTTGGTAGACTTAGGAACATCTTGAACAGGCTCCCCCTTACCAGTGTAGCCTAAAGGTAGTTGCATATACACATCTTCAAGCAAGTCACCATGAAGGAATGCATTTGAGACATCCATTTGGCACACATCCCAATTCTTCATGGCAGCTACAGCAAGTAATGCTCTGACAGTGACCATTTTAGCCACTGGTGCAAAAGTCTCCTCATAATACACACCCTTCCTTTGCCTATTTCCATTTATTACTAGCCTTGCTTTCTTCCTGTCTTCAGTACCATCAGCTTTTAACTTGGTTTTAAAAATCCAGTGACAAGCAATTGATTTCTTGGAAGGTGAAAATTCTGTGACTTCCCAAGTGTCATTCAACTCCAGAGTTCTCAACTCATCATTCATAGCCAAGCACCAGTCTTTGTCTTTAATGGCTTCTCTAAAGGAAGTAGGAGTAACTTGTGCTATTAGTGCAGTAAGAAAAACTTGAAATTGAGATTGAACATGAGTCACTGATACTTGGTTGGCTCTGGGAATAGTGGGAGTGACATAATCTTGTAGTCACTGAGGAGTTGTGGTTTTTCTAATGACCTTCTAGGTGCATTTTCAGGAGGTGGTGGTACTGGTACATGTTCAGGAATTTGTGTTGGGGAAATAGGATTTGGAACATGTTGAGAATTTGGTGTGGTAGACTCATTAGGAACAGTTTTGGTCACATAATCATCATACCAATGAGTTGGTTGAGGTGTAGGTGAAGGAAGAGGTTGTAGAAACTTAAGCATGTGTGGTTTAGAATAAGGGAAAATGGCTTCATAAAACTACACATCTCTGGACACAAATCTGGTTTTGGTGAGAAGATTTTGTAACTTGTAGCCTTTTTGATGTTGTGGATAGCCTAAGAAAAGACATGGAACACCTCTTGGAGAGAGCTTATCAGCAGTTCTATCAGGATTACTAGCCATGGCTAAACACCCAAATACTCTTAAAAGACTATACACTAGCTTTTTATTCAACAAAACTTCATAAGGTGTCCTGTGTTGTAGAACTGATGAAGGTGTTCTATTTATGAGGAATGTAGCAGTTAGGACACAATCAACCCAATATTCCAATGGCAAATGAGAATGAAATCTTAGGGCTCTAGCCACTTCCAAAATATGCCTATGCTTCCTCTCCACTCTACCATATTGTTGTAGCCTATCCACACATGAAGTTTGATGTTCTATCCCTTGATCAATGAAATAAGGACCAAGTGATCCCTTTAGAAATTCTAGAGCATTATCAGACCTAACTACTTTGAATTTCTTCTCAAACTGTGTTTCAACAAACTTGCGTAAAAGTAGTCAAAACTTTGGGTGAGTCTGACTTTTGAACTAAGAGATAAATCCAAGTTGCTCTACTACAATCATCCACAATTGTAAGAAAATACCTAAACTTTCCATTGGTCGGAACTTTGTATGGTCCCCATATGTCAATGTGTATCAAATGAAAAAGCTCAACAGCATGTGACTCACTATATGAATATGGAAATTTTGTAAATTTTGCCATAGAACATGAAAGACACACATCTGAATTAGAATTGAGTTTTGACAGGGAATCACAAGGTACATGTTTGAGATTAGAATCTGACAAATGTCCTAATCTATGATGCCACAAAGTATATGAATTTGAAAATACACTTGCAGCATGCTTATTATGATTGACAGTATTTGAGAAAATTGAAAATAGACTACAATCTTCCATAGCTGTTACCACCATAGATTGCAGCTTGGTGTGAATTTGATCAAGAGGGATATTAAGCAGATGATAGAGACCATGTCTTCTCTTACCCAAACCCAGAACCTTCCTTGTTGTCAAGTCCTGGATGACACAGAATTTTGGATAAAAAGAGACAAAACAATTGTTATCTTCAGTCAATTTGGTCACAGATAGAAGACTAAACTTAAAGGTGGGAACTACTAACACATCCTTCAACATAATTCCATTTTTAAGCTTAACCTTCCCAATTTGAGAAATATGTGAAGTTTGACCATTTGGTAGAGTTATTTGTAGTTTAAAATTGAGTGCTTGCAGCTCAAACACATCTGTGACTTGAGGTGTCATATGGTATGTGGCACCAGTGTCAATTATCCAACCATGAATAACAATTTTAGAACAAGACAAACAAGAGTAACAGGATATACCTACCACAAACTCATTGTCAAGTTCTTCATCAGTGTCAGTAGAATACTTCATATCAGCAGAATTGAAATGAGGCAAACTCTTCATAAGCTGCTCAAATTGCTTGGAGGTAAACATAATGTGACCAGAATTTTTAGCAGCTGCAGCAATAGTTTTTCTTGGCTGATTCCCTCCTTGTTTAACCACACTCTTACCTTTGTTCTTAGCCTGATTCTGCTTATACTTGTAATGCCAAACAGGATAACCTATCTTCTCCCAACACTTGTCTATTGGATGCCACTTATAACCACCGATACTACACTTCTCCTTATTCTCAGTTCTTATATACAAAGCAGTTGACTCCATAGGAGAATCCAAAGTTCTACCAAACACCTCCCTTTGAGATTCTTCCTGTTGAAGCAATGCACAAGCAGATTCTACACTTGGCAATGGTGAACTAAGCAACAATTGACTTCTTTGTGCTGAAAAATGTTCATCAAGACCATTGAGAAACTGAAAAAGAATTTGCTCTTCCTCCTGAGTATGAATAGCATTCAAGAAAGCAGATATTTCAGATGTAACATTAGGAATCCTAGGCAACACATTCATGGAGTCCAATTCTTCCCAAACACACTTCATTTTTGTATAATACTCACTGATTGGTTGCCCAGCCTGCACAATATCATATGTTTCCCTATTCAATTTATACTTTCTTGATCCATTACTCAGTGCAAACCTCTTTTCCAACTGACTCCAAATCTCATAAGCAGTTCCAATGAACATGATTGACTTAGCAATAGACTCAGACACATAAGACATTAACCAACTTATCACCATATTATTACAATTTTCCCATTGTTCAGACAAAGCAAGATCAGAAGATCTAGGAACTGTACCTCTTATGAACCCTAATTTCCTCTTTGTTGACAAAGCAATTTCCACAGACCTCCTCCAAGAACGATAATTTTGAGCACCTACCAACTTTTCTTGAATGGAAAGTGATCCAGGACCATCTGAAGGATGCAAGAACAGTGGATTTTGCACAAGACTGATGTCAACACCTCCTTGAACTGAATTACTACTAGCAGGACTCATTGTTACAATTGCGAAAGCACAATTAACAACAACTCACAAGCACACTTGAAATTGAATCAATTAGCACAGTAATCAATCAATTGGATTGATTGAGAATCAAGAATTGATCTCAAGAATCGATCTAACTAATTGTAACAGAATTGAGACACGAATTTAGTGATTGATATGAGGTGAATCTTGTTATTCATGCTATGATACCATGTGAACTAGAACAACAAGATACAGAAACACATAGTAAACACATAGTGAAATGAGAGGATTTGGGGAAAGTTTGTTGGATTGATTGACTGAAAGTCAATGAATGATACAGATACTTAAAGAGAGGTTTAAACAGACTTTCCCTCTCTAATTACAATTAAAACTAATTATGTACAAACTACATCCCTACACTTAACTATATGTACACAACAGACCCCTGAACTTTGTTAACCCATTCCACTTCTATATATGATAAAATCGTTTTCCTTGTTTTATTTATTGTTAACCGATTTCAAATAAATTGTTAGCGTTTCGTGGAAATTAAAATGAATTAAAACAATTTAACATCACTTTGAAAAGGGGTTTCGTGTGGTTTTGGAAAATTTCGTAAGTGGTGTTAAGTGTGTTTGAATCATGTCGGGTTATACCCGGTTTGGGTACGAATTTCACTCGTTATGAGTCATGAGTTGAATTTGAGTTAATTGTTACCATTTTCTCTTTTTTTTTCTAGGTAAGACTAGATTTGGTTGCTTGTTGCTGCTAAGGATGTTGATGAGTCGGGTCGACCCGCTTGGGTCACAGTTTAGTTAAGGACACTTGTATAAATGTGTATAGCTTAGTTGATTCATTTCTTTTTCCTGAGTTTCAGTCGCACACCCACCTAGGGTTCGTGTTACTTTTGGTTCAATCAACAAAATCGTAAGGGTGTTTCTATGACGTTGTTGTTGAGTTCGTTCATACGTAAGCCGCACCATGTTATGATGAAGAGATTGGAATTGCTTATTATGTTTATTTGCTTAATTGTTGGTCTCGGGTCTCGTTTTGGGTTGCTCGTACCCTGCTGAAATTACCTGCATTGTGGTCATTTGAATTATTTGAAAGTTGAAGTTGTAGTAATTATAGGATACGTTTCGTTGTCGAGTATGTGTTTGTATATGGGATTATGTAAGTTTTATAGTTTATGTTTGTTGGCAGTCCTTGAGACCAAATAGGGGCGTTTGTTTAGATCTTACTGGGCGACAAGCCCAGCTGGTATAAAAGGTTTCCTTTGGCTCTCGATTGTGGGCCGAGCCAGTTAGGTCTAATCTAGAGTAATTCTTATTACGTTAAGTTGGTTAAATTCATAATAATACTTTCGATTAATAAAACTTTGAACTAACATATTTTAATTTCGTGTTAATGGTTCATTTCGAAAATTGAAATTGGATCGTGATTTGGATAAGACGGATAAACTATCAAAATTAGATTGAACTTAGATTAATAGACAAACATTTATCGTACATTGGTATCTATTGAACTTGTTGCTTGGATTATATTGATTGGACTATTTGGACTCGAGACGGAGGTGATAAATTAGACTCTACTCGTATGGACCAAAATATTAGATGAAACTAATGATAAGTGGTAAAACCAATAACTAATAGATAATCTAAAAATTTGATTAACCACCAAAACTATTTAGTTAAGTTATTATTGAAACGGGTTGGATTAATTAACTCGAACACATGTTTAATTATAAATCTGACGGGATATATTGTTTTAAAAATCAAGTTTTCATTAAAGTCTATTAACACGGAAATATTGTATAAGCGGACGCATCATGTCGGAATTTATAAAAAACTTATTAAACTTATACTTCTATTTGAAAATACTTTTATTTATATAAAACCCGACAAAAACCAAACATATGTTTTATAAAATTTTGAAACGTTATTATAATTAGAGTTTTCTTATAAAGTCTAATTGCCTTCTCTAAACTATCTGGGATTATCGGGTAAATATCTGAAACTCTACCAATCACTTGCTTGTTACTTACTTGCTAATTTGTCACACCCCCAAATTACCTGTTTTGCAGCGGAATGAAATTCCTGGGGATTGACTGTCGTAGCATCACAGTTACAGATATATTGAACGACCTAAAGTGTCGTTTGAAAAGAACATCGTTTGATATAATAAAACATTCAGAGTTTACAAAAGATAGGTCCCAAATGAAATTAGACATATGCGGAATTAAGTTTGTTACAATCCAAACGAGGTTTTAAAGTGCATAAAACCCAAGTGAGACACGTCGTCACCGCGACTCTATGATATGTCCACATGCATGCCATGAAGTGAATGCCTTAGATACCTGAAAATACATTGCTAAAAGTGTCAACACAATGGTTGAGTGAGTTCATAGAGTTTATGAAAATGTTTTATACGACCAACGCAAGTATAAGTTATGTATGACAAATATGTCACAAAATTGGTACAATTGCTTAAGGACATGACACCGGCTAGACTGTTCTCGATGTTCGCCCCAACAGAGTGTTTTGCCAAACAACTCAATGATGATAAAATGAAATGCATCCGTTGACCAGTTGGGACCACCAACACGGATGGAGGAGTCACCCTCAATAGATCTATCCACTCACCCTCGCTTCCTCCGAAATTAACGGTTCATGATTATGAAATGGGGACATTCAATTGGCAATGAGGTAACTTAAGCAATGTAAATGAATTTGAATATACTTGGGCTCGTAATAAAATGATGTGCAATGTATTCTCCCCCGTAGGTTTGAAATAATGTATAAACTTGAATAAATCGGGGCTATGAAAACTCACCTGGTGCAATGTTTATGATGATATAATGGCAATACTGAAATGAGGCGCAACCTCTAACCTTGACCTATTATGAATGATATGTTCTAATGTAAATCATGAAACAATGTCGTGCGTGCAAACTCATATGATATCCATACCACTTGTACATTTGGAAATAATGTTTATCGTCGAAATATATGTTTATGACATCTCGTCATATTATAAAATACTTTACAAGTATTTATGTTGAAATGATATCCTACGATATTCATTTAGTGATTTATTATGAAATTATAACTTTTCGTCGTAAAACAATGTCATTTGACAATTTCATGAAAGTGACTAAATAGCCTCGAAAAGCTAGTCGTAAAATGGTGCACATCGAGTGTTAAGAAACAAACTCAACGGTTTTGGAAAGCTTGTATCATTATCTCAAAGTTTTAACTTTTAAGTTTTTATCATAGAGGTCTCGATCATGGAGAAAAACATAGGTAAAGTAGGGTACTTGTACCCAAAATATTGTTTAAGGGTAACTTTCGGCAAAGTTTGAGTGACCGTATTTTATTCGTTACAACTCCGTTTGACGAACGGTTTGACATTTTAGAAAATAGGCTAGGCGTTCTTACTTTTACTAGAAGACATCATTTTACAAAAAGTAATACATCAATGTTAAAAACGACCCTCAACATGGTCATTCGCGGCCGATATCTTTGGCTATTAGAAAATATATTAATTATGCTTATATGAAATAGTTACGACAACCTTATTTAAATGCGTGTAATTTAATCGTTACAAGTCCGTTTTATACGTTTTATATGTCCTTACCTTCGTATTAAAGTATACTAATATATTTTTGATAAATCGACTCATTTAATAACGCTTAAGACTCATTTTTGACTCGTAAAAGTTTGGGATAACATGCTGAATTTTCTGAAAATATAGTTTTCGTCGTTAAACTTGAAAATAGCATAACTTCTTCGTTATAACTCCGTTTTAACCCATTCAAGCGGCCACATTTTCGTTTTAAAGTATATTTGCTGAATATCTAGCCCAAAAATTTTTACCAACTGTCGAAAATTCCAGAATTCACAGAAATGATCAGACCCTTATATATAGTTGTCGAAATGGATTTTTCTCGCGTAAAACTTATTCTAACCACTTGAAACCAACGCCAAAGCTATTCTAAACCTACCATACACCTTCTTAGGGTGTCATGGGTTCCTATACATCATCAAAAATGATATGTTTCAAGGGATAATTATAGGATGATATATATTCATTTATAGTACTTAAAAACAAATAAAGTGGTATAGATAATCATATAACTTGCATGTTTTTCCTCAAGCATGATAAAGTGACCAAAGTATAAATATGAAAGATGAAAATGATCATGAAATGCTTACTAGTTAATTGATGAGGTTTAAAGAACAAGGGTTTATCCTAATACCCTAGGTTTTTATTTCAAAACCTTGTTTAAGAGTATGCTAGTGTTGTAAAATTAACTTGTCTTGAAAAAAATATGAACTCCTTGTGTTTGTTCCTTATGGCCGGTTGATGATGAAGGAAATGAGAGAGTATTTTGTTATTTTCACCTTAGGATAGTGTTATGTATGTGTAGTTGTAATATATTATAATAGGTATGCAAGTATAATTTGTAGTCTTAGATATTTGTACTCAAATGTTGAGTCATGACTTGTGTATGTCGACATACATGTGAAATAAAAAGACTTGATGTATTTTTGTATCATTTAATGTATAAGTATATTAGTAATGTGTAGTTATTTAAGGATAATTGGTAACTTGTGTACATATTTAAGCATTTAGGGTAGTGTTAGCTAATAATAGATTTTAACGGATCAAAATAAAATATATTGAAGTCATAAAAATTATAAAAATACATTTCTTACAAAAATTGAGTGAAATAATAATTATTGTTTAGTATTTACGAAAACCGTCGTAATTATATAAATATAACAATTTATATACCAAATAAATTTAAAACACCGGGTAAACTAATAATATTATTTTTATAATCTTAATATGAGTATAAAAATATATCAGATTAATTTTTGGAAGTGTCGGATCAAGTGTTCAAAATAAATGATTACGCGATAGCGTTTATTTAATAGGAAATTATGCGTTTAATGTAAAATGCAAAACCATGCATGAACTAATATGATGATAATGATGCTAATGATATGTAGACTAAACCTAGTCTATATGAAATGTCCTTGATGATTGCTCATGAATTCGCAGCTAAACCATTAAGGTTACGCGAATTTGATACTCGTAAACCTAGTTTACGATAAACGATGAATAGTGAAGCATTAATTGTTATTTTCTCCGGGAATGAATAGTGTTTTGTCAATAGTAAAATTTTGAAATACGTTCTCAGAATATCAAATCGAGTCCGAAATGATGAATAGTAAAATGATGAATAGTAACCAATGAATAGTAAATTCCCGAGATGAATAGTAAATTTGAAAAATGACTTGAAAGTACGAGTTGTCACATTCGCCCATCCAAAAAGGAATTCAATCCCTGAATTCAGTTCATGTTGGGTTCTACGGTGTTATCGGTGAAAAGGGTTTAACTTTCCATATTTTCTGAATCGTACCACGCCTTTCCAAGGCGAGACTTTGAACATAAATCTGTTGCCAACTTAAAATTCTAATGGTTTGCGACTTATGGAACATATTTCCAATATTTTGCGTCGTATATCGATGTAGCTTTTCTATCTATGTGGTGTTGCTTGTAACTGATTCTTGATCTGTACGATCACTTTGTTGTTTCATGAATGAGTTGGGCTTTCCTGATTTTGACCCGTGAATAAGTGATTGACACCTCAACCTTAGAGTGCCTCAATTGGTGTAGTCAATATGTTCAGGTGCTAACTATTGTTGTCAAGCAACTTGTTCGATGAAGAATGATTTGCCTAATCATTTCTAGAAAATTACACATGCCTTGAGTATATCTTTTAATGTTTGAATTGTTCTCTCGCTCTGACCAATGAGCTGAGGATAATAGGCGATAATCATGTCCTAGTAGGTTCAATGGAAATCTTGAAATGATTGTCAGAAGTCTAAGGTGAATCGAATTGCTTATAATAGGTACAACTGAAATTGATACCACATGTCTCGTGCCAAATTTCAAAATGTTAAGTCTGTCGAAAAGGACCTTATTGAAAAGAATAAATCATGGGTAACAGTTGTGATTCCTCACGTTTCTAGTTCTAGCGAATGTCATTACTTGAGTCTTCATTGCCTAAGGTGCTTAGTCTCCATTACTAAGATGTTTATTGCTTGATGGTGTCTCTCTTAAATTTTTTTTATCAAAATTTTCCATGCTCTATGTTGTAAAGTCACAAAACCTTAAATATTTAAGTGATGTGGTGTGGTGGTTGATTTCCAAGATTTGTTCCGATATTGAGTGTTTCTAAAATAGTTCATCACTGAGATTTTTATCATGCTAGTAAAAACTTAGATATCAGCTCATACTATGTCGAAGAGTGTTTGTCCTGATTTCACTTGTAGATGGAGAGTCATTGGTTGTCCGATATGTTTAGACATGTTGCATCTCTCGATATGAAAGTGAGGTTACTTGGAATTTCTTGAGAACACAATGCCTTAGGACAAGTTTATATCGATAACCTTAATTTAACCAAATTTTCCTTTAAGGGAAACTCATTGTAGGGAAGTTCACATATTGTTGAGGCCATGTTAAATGGAATGTTCTGCAGTCTCAGTTAGAAGACTTGGTTTATCCCTATAGTGTTGCTTAGTGTGTATTCACTTCGCACTAAATCTTGTAACTCGGTCTAGCTAGTACTTTTGAAATGATAGAATCTGGCTTCTAATCCAAAGATAGCGGTTCGGATTGTCTCGTGATATCTTAAGACTTCTATTGAGTTTTGAAACATCTTACTACATACTTCTAGTCCTTGTTGGTAGTTCTAAAATCCTTTCATTGTTTTCTTGTATCGAGGAATCCTCCTCGTAAATGGTATAGAAAGTCTTTCCTAAAAAAAAGTCACTGGTAAAGTTTCAACTTATCGGTTGAATGAGTGATGAATGGTGTAGGTATCTATAGAGTGTTAACAAAAGAAATGTTTATGAACAGTTTATCTGATTACAAAACTTTGCTTTTGAATGAAGATTGTTTTAGGGAGTTCGAAAAGGTGCTTGTTTCTTTCATGACATAATTCTTCCTGAATTATACATAGGTGATCAGGCTATGTATAATCGAGGACAAATGATGCGATGATTGGTTTTGTTGAAATGGTATAATATCTCTCCGAAGTTTTAGATGGTATTCAATGTTTTATTTTGTAAAATAATGGCTCAAACAATTTTTCAGAGTAACATGGAAATCGTTTCGCATAATGGGAGTAAATAGTTGATAAAATGACTGAAAATCAATTTATAGGGTGGTAACAAAATAACTTGTTTTAGAACTTTGTGAAACCATTTTCCTAAGATAGTAGTAAAATAGCTTGAAATAAATTTATGTGAAATAATTTTATAAAGTGATAACAAAATAACATGAAATAAGATTTGTTGGATGGTTGTGATTATCGTGGAGTTAATAAGGGATAAAGATTACATTAGATAGAAAGGTACTTATTATATGTTCCTGTTGATGGTCTAATCATGTCTCAAGTGTGGGAGCAATAGGCTGTCTAGCAGCAACAGCTTTGAAATTCTCACAGTCCTCAAACCTATAAGATGGTGTAGTGTCTATAGTCTTAGTGATAGATGGTAATGATGTGTCAAATCATGCACGCTTCCCAAGCTGCAAGTCAGATGTATGAGTAGTATCTATGGAATGTGATGGCACGGATGGTGCTCTAAATGATGGTGATGAAAATCCTAGTGGTAAGTTAGGAAAATAGGTCCATTAGGACTAAACCTATAAGTTCTACCAAATGGTATAATCTGTCCCGACAGAATGATTAAAACTGTCCTGATCCTACGGTGAATCAATAATGATCGTGATGGTGTAGGTGCAACTTCGCCCTCCTCAAAGGGTTCAGTCTCATCATCCGATATTATCGGTGTTAAGTCAACTGAGGTAAAAATTGTGATAGGGAATGACAGGGCATTCTCCACGTTGGAGTCTGATGTGAGTATGATGGGATGGGTATTTGAAGACATCTATGTGACAATCGATTTTGAAATGAAAGTAAATAACTCGTAAAATGTGCGTATGAAATCGCATGTATAGTAACTATGCACTTATGATGAAATGACGAGATGCTATGATGATGTAGTTATAGTCTAGGGTCAATGATACAACCTAGTTCTCTATAACCGAAGCTCTGATACCAATATGTCACACCCCCAAATTACCTGTTTTGCAGCGGAATGGAATTCCTGGGGATTGACTGTCATAGCATCACAGTTACAGATATATTGAACGACCTAAAGTGTCGTTTGAAAAGAACATCGTTTGATATAATAAAACATTCAGAGTTTACAAAAGATAGGTCCCAAATGAAATTAGACATATGCGGAATTAAGTTTGTTACAATCCAAACGATGTTTTAAAGTGCATAAAACCCAGTGAGGCGTCGTCACCGCGACTCTATGATATGTCCACATGCATGCCATGAAGTGAATGCCTTAGATACCTGAAAATACATTGCTAAAAGTGTCAACACAAAGGTTGAGTGAGTTCATAGATTTTATGAAAATGTTTTTATCGACCAACGCAAGTATAAGTTATGTATGACAAATATGTCACAAAAATGGTACAATTGCTTAAGCACATGACATCGAAGCTAGACTGTTCCGATGTTGCACCCCCAGAGTGTTTTCCAAACAACTCAATGATGATAAAAATGAAATGCATCCATTGACCAGTTGGGACCACCAACACGGATGGAGGAGTCACCCTCAATAGATCTATCCACTCACCTTCGCTTCTTCCGAAATTAACGGTTCATGATTATGAAATGGGGACATTCAATTGGCAATGAGGTAACTTAAGCAATGTAAATGAATTTGAATATACTTGGGCTCGGAATAAAAATGATGTGCAATGTATTCTCCCCCGTAGGTTTGAAATAATGTATAAACTTGAATAAATCGGGGCTATGAAAACTCACCTGGTGCAATGTTTATGATGATATAATGGCAATACTGAAATGAGGCGCAACCTCTAACCTTGACCTATTATGAATGATATGTTCTAATGTAAATCATGAAACAATGTCGTGCGTGCAAACTCATATGATATCCATACCATTTGTACATTTGAAAAGAATGTTTATCGTCGAAATATATGTTTATGACATCTCGTCATATTATAAAATAATTTACAAGTATTTATGTTGAAATGATATCCTACGATAGTCATTTAGTGATTTATTATGAAATTATAACTTTTCGTCGTAAAACAATGTCATTTGACAATTTCATGAAAGTGACTAAATAGCCTCGAAAAGCTAGTCGTAAAATGGTGCACATCGAGTGTTAGGAAACAAACTCAACGGTTTTGGAAAGCTTGTATCATTATCTCAAAGTTTTAGCTTTTAAGTTTTTATCATAGAGGTCTCGATCATGGAGAGAAACATAGGTAAAGTAGGGTACTTGTACCCAAAATATTGTTTAAGGGTAACTTTCGGCAAAGTTTGAGTGACCGTATTTTACTCGTTACAACTCCGTTTGACGAACGGTTGGACATTTTGGAAAATAAGCTAGGCGAGCTTACTTTTACAAGATGACATCATTTTATAAAAAGTATTACATCAATGTTAAAAACGACCCTCAACATGGTCATTCGCGGCCGATATCTTTGGCTATTAGAAAATATATTAATTATGCTTATATGAAATAGTTACGACAACCTTGTTTAAACGCGTGTAATTTAATCGTTACAAGTCCGTTTTCTACGTTTTATATGTCCTTAGCTTCGTATTAAAGTATACTAATATATTTTTGATAAATCGACTCATTTAATATCGCTTAAGACTCATTTTTACTCGTAAAAGTTTGGGATAACATGCTGAATTTTCTGAAAATATAGTTTTCGTCGTTAAACTTGAAAATAGCATAACTTCTTCGTTATAACTCCGTTTTAACCCATTCAAGCGGCCACGTTTTCGTTTTAAAGTATATTTGCTGAATATCTAGCCCAAACATTTTTACCAACTGTCGAAAATTCCAGAATTCACAGAAATGATCAGACCCTTATATATAGTTGTCGAAATGGATTTTTCTCGCGTAAAACTTATTCTAACCACTTGAAACCAACGCCAAAGTAATTCTAAACCTACCATACACCTTCTTAGGGTGTCATGGGTTCCTATACATCATCAAAAATGATATGTTTCAAGGGATAATTATATGATGATATATATTCATTTATAGTACTTAAAAACAAATAAAGTGGTATAGATAATTGATAATTCGTTTTCGTACATAAGATTTACCGGAAGTACGGAACTCCCGGGTCGTTCTCCCAACGAGGGTGTAATGGAAAATCGATTCGTTGTTTAAAGGTCGAGTGATTTGAATAGGATAAAAATATTTTGGGTTCTGGAAATTAATAAGAAAGAAACAATTAAGCATGTAAAATAAGAAAGCTAAACACAAATAAGCAATTACACAAATTTAACTAAAAACATTTAAGTGTATAAGTTTTTGATTAATTAAAATGATAATGCTTAAAGTAAAGGCAATAATAAAACTAGTAGCAAGTAAATAAACTAAAGTTACCGATAAAAGATAACAACTAAAAGTAACGAACTAAATTATGCTAAGCAAGCGAATAAGAAATATATGATGAAAAGATATACTTGTTAAGCAAATTGTCAAGATCCTTAAATGTGGTTTATTATTTCAATTTAGTCCTTTGTTGATGAATTAATATCTTTACAAATAATTATTTTCTCACAACATTGGTTTCTTTTGAAAACAATTTTTCATAAAGAGATATCAATATCTAAATTAAAACCCAATTATTTTCACGGCTTTTGCCCGCTTCAACAACCAAAATTTCAATCTAAGTAACTTAAAATTACTAACCAATATATTTTCTACTTTTGTAAAACCACACTTAATTCACGGAATAATCTACTCAACAAGTATATAAAAAGCCTACTCACTAAGCATAGCAAACCAACACATAGCAATTAATTCAATAAAAATAAGCATAACTATTATATTAAAATTTATAACTACTAAAGATTTAAAAAGTAAAGAAAATAGAACCCGGATGATGAAACGAGAGGAATAAAACCACCCGATCAAATAAGCACAAATTAATACAAAAGTTTACAACTTTATTAATCTTATCCACTAATTAGTAAGTAAAGTTTAAAACTTTATTCACCAACAAGCTTAAAAATTACTAAAGCTTCAAACTTTATGTATTAAAAATGCTTAAAGACCCTTAAGCTCCGGCCATAGCGGTAGATATGATGATAAACACAAAAAGATACAAACTTTAACAAGGGTTAATCAATAATAAGCAATAATAAGTACTACTACTAAATGTAAATAAGCTAAAAATGATCTAAAAATTAGAAAGATTCAAACTTTATAACAAAAACTATTAGGTCTAAGTCCACCCGAAGCTAAGTTGTTCCATCCGAAGATTAAACGCGAATCGGGTATATTTAAGGAGTAGATCTACATGAACAAGCTAATAAATAGCTTATTGTTCACTAAAAACTCAAAAAGTTGCAACCTTTATATGAAAAACTTGATAAAACTAATAAATCTAATTAATAAGCTAAAAAATAGAAAATGTGCTCTCAAACTTAAGAGATGTCAAGGCTTATTTGTAAAATAAGTCGAGCTTAATAAGCTCATGCATCTCTTTTGTTGTTTGAATCGAGCTAGAGGATGAAGAAGAGAAAAGATAATAAGACATAATAAGCTAAAACTTATAAAAATGTAAACTTTTTATAAAATAAGTGAAATAAAAACTATTTATGAAAAGTAATAAAGAAATTTTTATAGAAGAAAAACAAATAAAAGAGCTTAATGGATAAACTTATAGAAAAAGCTAACCAAAAAGCAAAACCTAAATAAGTTATAATAAGCTAATAAGCTAATATAGCTTAATAGGTAAGAAAAGAAAAAGAAAATAAAGAAAGAGATGAGAAGAAGAAATAAGATGCAAAGATAATAAATAAGATGAACTAACTTGCAAAAAATAAAATAAAACTTTTATAAAACTAAATAAGCATAAAAATTACAAGAGTTTGGGTACAAAAATAAATAAAATAGATTTTTAAAATGAGGTGATGGAGGTGGGTATTTATAGACCCACTAGTTACACTTTGGCCCCTAATAATATTTCATAAAGACCCCTAAACTATTTAACTTGGCACAAAAATATCCTATTAAACTTGGTCCCCAAGTATATTAGCTGTAGCGTAAGTAGTAGATTGCATCTTTTGGTCTTGGGCTGCGTTGGAATGGAATTGGGCTAGGTCTTCACTGGGCTGGCTTGGACTATCAATTGGGCTTGGTTGGGCCTCTCGTGGGTCTTCATGGTCTTGCGTTAGAAGCAGCTGGGATGAGACATTAGTTGTGTAAAAAATTTAATTATGCCATGGATGGGATTAGAACCCTTGACCTCTTGCTTGATAAAGATGCATCCAACCACTAGACCAAGAGCCCTTTTTTGTGTTAAATGTTGCATTTAATTTTCATTTAAGCTCCTTTTCTTGCTGATCCATTTTCCTTCTTTTCTTTCTTCTATTTTTATTTTTCTTCTTAATTAATTAATTCTTCGTTTGGTCTTTAAATTTTTCTTTTCTTGCCTCGATGCTCCAAATAAAATTATCATTAGTCCCGTAACTTCATGCTCCTTCCATTCTCGTGCTCGTTTGTGTCCATTTTGTCTTCTTTTTGTCCATTTTATAATATCCGTTACCTGCACATACATAAACACAAAAACACAAATATTTATGGCTTTAGGGGTTAGTTTTTGGTCTGGTTTTGATAACGAAAAATGTATATGTTTCCACATATACCAAAATACCCCAGACGAGAAGATTGCCGTGTCCTCACGCAATGTAGTCAACTCACGCTTTTAAAAACAAAGATTTCAATCTCTTTCTACTAAACCTATGAAAAGTAGCAAAGATTCCTCAAAAGAGATTAAGAACCCTTAATTCTAAAAACGCCCCGTTTACCTTTTATATTCACATATAGATATTACGATTAAGCACATTCCAATTATGAGTGACGGTTTGTTGAACTTTCATGTCGATCAATAACTCCAAAATTTTTCAAACGACACGTTAGGATCACGGAGTAAGAAACAAAACAAAGCGTGAAGTGACCATAGGATAGAATACATCGTCCCGTTTTTCAAAAGTCCCCAAACTAAGCGTAAAATCGAAATCATTGTTAAATATGATTCTAGATGCTAACACTACCCATGGAAGTTACTTGTGTAATTACCTTTTGCTCCCATTTTCCTATTTTCCTCTATTTATTTTATTTTTGGTGAGAAATGAATTTCTTCAAGTTTCTCGTTTCGATAATTTTATTCCGATAAAGATATGAAGCTAAGTCGATAATTGGTTATCCATCTTCCCTCGAAAATTATTGCATACAAGAATGAGGTCCACATCAAGGTCCTAATTTCACACGATTTAGGGAGAATATCCTTTTATGGCGACCGAGACAACTCATCTACGAGTCCGAGACGAGGCTTTATTTAGACATCTCCCGGATTCAAAGTTTGGCTTAACACTTATTTCAGCACATTTGCATTTTGGCAATTTAGGCCCTTGGTCTTTTCAACCACTAACTCAACGGGATTACGTTTTATCGAAGTCTTATTATGACTTTGGATTTTCCTCAACCTTTTAGAAGTCCATGACAACGGGGTGCCGTGGGACATAGAAAACTTTTATGGCTTTGGATTTTTCAACTTTAATACATTTGGGCTTTATTTCATGTTAATTTTTGTGCCAAACTCCAAACCCTATGGCTTTTATAACAATAGAAACAATAGCGAGCAAACTATCGGAATCAGTTGTCTATTACACCGAACACAACGTACCTTGATGTGTACCCAACCCTCATGGGCAAGGATTCTCCAAAGAAGATAAAGAACTAACTATTGCCATAAACCTAACATCTTTAATTATTATTTAACATATATGGGTGATGTGCTCCGGTTGGTGCAAGTTTTAAAAATTTATAATCACGAATTAACCGAATAACCTATTAACACACACGAGCAAGTATACTCGTCTGCAATAGCAAAGTTTGGTAAGTCGAGATCGTCCCAAGGGATTTTTTTGTTTGAAATAGATTTGATTAAAAAGTTTCTAACAAGAAAGCTTGTCAAGGCTTCCTCAAATAAGTGTTCTAGTGAAAATACGAATCAAGAATATAAATATATACTTGTGTGTAGTCTTATAATCAACCATAGATAATGTTCATAAAGGTTTGGTGTATACTCTTAGTATGATGCACAAATCATAAGCAAATGATTCCCCAACCATGGTATTTGTTTGTAAAAATCATTCTAAGAACAAAAACATTTAGGTAATCCTTTCGGTCCTTATCCCAATGATTATCCTATAAAAGTTCCATTTGTTTGCAACATGTTCTCATCAAATTTGTTCTTACGAATCTTTCGACCCTTCGTGATGAAAATGTTCCTAGTCTTGTTTTAATAAGCAAAACATGGTGTTTGTCAATCACCATATCCCCATACTAGTTTGTCACTACTCTTTTTGGAATAAAACACAAGAGAAATCCTTTCGGTCCTTTTTCTTAAAACATGTTTTATTGACAAATCAATCCAAGACTAGTATTTTTCCAACAAACTCATTTAAACAAGATCATATATACGTGCATCACATTTTGAGAACACTATTATGATTAATCACATTCCAACACACAAGTATATCACAAACTACTCCATGAAAACAATCATATCTAAACACAAGTCATAACAAGGTAATTCAAACAATTCAAAAGAATAGATTTCCATAACAAAGTTCATAGAATACCTAAACTTTTGTGATTACAAGAATTAGAAATCGTGGATTGTAGCAACCACGCGCCTCCAATCACCTAGGATCACCGCACAACTTCAAATTACTGAAACAATGGACAAGAATGGTTCCTCCTTGCTCCGGCGTTTTCCAGAAATACTAAGCTTTTGGGGTTGAAATAATAAGGGTAGTATTAGTTTTAGTGTAAACTAACACTCTTTTGTTGTGTCACACTTAGTATACAAGTATTAGGTCCATTATATAGCCAAAGCTCTTGCTTAACTGCCCAAAAAACGTTCTTTCCAAGTTAATATCAAGAAATGATCGGACTCCAATGATTATGGGGAGTAAAGGCAACAATAAATGCGAATTTGTGTAACTGCAGTGCCAGAAACCGGATCGGTTTCTATGCCGATCGAATCGGTAATAGCTTTGACCAAGCGCCCACCGGATCCGGTTGCGGGTTGCGACCGATCGGCTGGGTTTTGCTTATTTTGACTTTTTGCTGACTTTTTCCTTTGCGCTAAATTCTTTGTTTACGTTGATGATTTCCAAAGCCAAACTTGATCTTTCCTTGCTATAAATGCTCCGAAATCATTATGCTTCCATATCATTGAATCCATAAGCTTCCAATCTCAACTTCCTTCCTTGAGAATCTTCCAAATGTGCATAAAAACTTCATTTCTTCATTATTCGCGATACATGGCTACATATACATACAAAATACGCATCTTTGCACTTTTGCAACAATTATGAGTAAATATAGCCGAATATCATGCACAAAACTGACAATAACGCTACTAAAAACATGTTCATTTTAGACGTTATCAAATTCCCCCACACTTAAGCTCTACTAGCCCTCGAGTAGGTCTAACATTTGCAAAGATTGATTTCAATGGTCCATAACACCATGGTTTCAGAAAAAATGTAACAATTACCAATAAAGATAATTATTAACATGCTTATAATATGTGAAAATCTTCTAAAAATGAACCAAACACTTTAGATAACATAACTAGGATACCTCACGAAATGGCTTTAAGATTTCACTCAACACTCATATATTGGTGGGTATATGTAAATCACTCAATGCCTAGTCATAAGCTTGTACAAGTATCAAAACAAAGAAAATAAATTCATCAAAGAGGTCTTTTATTCGGGTTATAATGTTAAGGCTAAGGGTTCATAATAGGTATGGTTAAGGCATGGGATAGTTTATGAAATTGGTTTTAAAATAAAAATAAAATCAAGTCCAAACCTCCATGGTGCTAGTCATCATACAAACCACGATCCAAAAAATGATTATTACTCCTCTTCTCATATCGATTCTCCGCAAAATATGTATAACTCAATTTAGCTCATTGGCTAATCAATATCCATCATATAGCACGCTGACTATAAAATAATAATTTTTTTTTTTTTTTTATTTCACATCTCCCCCACACTTCGTATAAGCATCACCACAAAAATACAAATAAGAAGTATGCATCCTTCTTCTTTGTCGGAATGGCACACACGAATGGCAAAGTGCGGCTAACTCATAATCATCAAAAACAATCCAATCATTCCAAACAACTAGCAACCAACCATAAGACTTTATAAGGGTTGGCTAAAGCTTAAAGGTGTAAAATATTTTTGTATTTTTCTGGATGTAACAAAATTGAAAAGGAATGGCTCAGAAGGTGTAACTAGGGGTATCTAGTGCTAAAAATGAGCACTAATCAAAATGGGTCCATGTGGGTGGTTAACTAACCGATGTGGTCAGCTAATATATCATTAGATGTAAAAATGGAAGGCCATTTGGTTTAAATCCTAAGGTGCCTCTTATCACTTGAAAATATTTAGATCACTCGAAAGTGATTTTAACCGTAATGCATAACTAGTACAAGTTCTAGAATCGACATAATCACCGGCACACTCATAGCGAATATAAAACAAAAGATGTGCTTTATACAAAAAGAAACCTCACAAAAATGTGGGAAAAAGGCTATTATGCATGCTAGAAAATGCTATCGAATCCAAAATGAATTACTTCAGTAATTTGGTTCAAATCCAAAAAAATTTCAAAAACCTTATTTTACCATTAAAATCCCAAATTATGTATTTTAATTATCAATAACGCACGAGAACCATTAAACCATCAAGAGCGAATTTCTTCTAATCACTTGCATCCAAAAGTTATCTAAAAAAAATAAAAATGCGTATCATTTTCCTATTTTCTTCCCTCCCCCACACTTAAGTTTTGCATTGTCCTCAATGTAATGAAAAATGAACTTCAAAGTAAAGAAAATGGGAAAAAAAAAATAGTTAAAAGATACCACGGGATAGAATATGCAATATGCACATTGAGTCATTAGCAAGCCTGTGAGTTATCCAACTTGAAACATTTGACCATCAATAAGCTTCCCACACATCCATCCTGCAAACAAAAACTGCAACACGAAATGCACAAAACAAAACAAAACTACTAAAAACTAGATAAAATCAAACAAAGTACGCCAAACATCCTAAAGAAATGAATCAAAAGATAGAAATAGTTTAAAACACATCATGACCATTGTTTTTGAAACCATAATTCACGAATGATCCATAATCACTCGTCATCCTCGCTCATGTCTTCTCCTTCTTCATCATCAAACTCATCGTCATCACTTTCGGTTACGTAGTTTTCGTCTATGATTTCTGAACGAACTCTCCTCTTTTTCTTCTTACCTCCAACTCCTGATGATGATCCTCCAACTTCGTAATCGACCATATGGGGTATTGGATCAGAAACGGTGCGTACCCAGGATATGGATACGGATAGGGTCCAGGGTAAGAAGTGTAAGGAAAAGGATACGGTGGAACATTTGGTGGATTGTAGGGTGGCAACTCATAATTTGCTTCTCGAGCCATGTGTTGAAAGATAGGCATCGAATAATCATTGATGTAGTTGTTTCTTAACATCATCGAATCTCTCCACACATCCCTACATTGAATCTCATCTAGATGTTGGTTCCACTCTCCCCATCCTGAATCAAAACTACTGGACGTACCCATTTGCACGTTCTCCATTGGTATATTACCTTGTTGTCGTGGTGGTTGCTGTTGTGGTCTTGGTTCAATCCATAACCCTACGGTTCCCAGTCTCCTATTCAAAGCATTACCAAAACCTTTCAGTTCCACATTTCACTATACTTTGGCTCTCCACACTTAGCCAATTCCTCATCAACATAATACCCAAGATTCTTCGCCAATCTTGTCACAAAATGTCCTCCACAAATGTTACTGTTGCTCTTGATTCCCGGGGCTCTCCTAGACAAATATTCGGCTATCTGCCAAATGGCATTACCGTCCTTAGTTTCTTCCAGCAACTTCATAATCCATAAGTCCGGTTTCCGACATTTGTCCCTGCTTCCAAATCTATTAAATGGCCCGGTCACAATCAACTTGTGAAGTATCCTCATCAATGGATTCCTGATGGTTGAAGCATTCCTCCTAGCACAAGTAGGATCTCCCACCTGATTCCAATAAGCGGGAATACTAGGTAATCTTTTCAAACCTCCGAAGTCTAGAAAAGTGAGTTTCAAATAATCGATGATTAACCTCATGTGGCTCATACAAACCAAGAGCTATCCCGCCAGGACCGAGCAGCGTAAGCATGATCCTTCCACAAAGTCTAAACCAAACACAAATCTCCGTCCATCAAATTAACATCCACCTTTCTTTCAAAATACATGGTTGAAAAGAACTCCATACACCACTCTCGATAGACCTCTTCACGCAATGCTCTTCCCATGACAAATCATAGGTGAACGAATCTCCATCTCCGGATACATAAGACGTTCGCATCATCCTTCTTAACTCATCTTCACACTCACATTCGTTAAATAAATCCCAATCAATCACCCTTGGAACCAAACATGTCCTATGTTGTAACTTCACAATCTTTCGAAAAGCATGTTTCTCTCCATCGGTGAGATTTTTGAATTTTAAATTAGCATTTGCTTCCTTCTTCACACTATACTTAACCTTCTTCTTCTCGTTTCTTTCACAAAACTTCGAACAAGCGGTTAATTTGAATTTCCTCTCCACTCGAGGAGCTGGCTACAATAATTTCTACTGAGAAATCACAAAATAAGACCATATGAGAGTGTTAGAACAAACGAGAAGGTTAGAGAATCCTCTAAGATACATTTCAAAATTTCACCAAAAATCCTCACAGAAACCTCAACCGGATTCGGTTGGATCACCAACCGAATCGGTTTCCAATATGTCGACACCAACCGCAGGATCGGTTCAAGCAATGCGGTAACGATCTCATTTCCTCAATGCGACTGCATAAGGCATTCGCTTCAAATCCTTATAATCTCGAACTCCTAACGCCAAACCACTCTTAGATCCGATTCTATCATCCTCAATGATTCACATCCTAGCTCCTAATTACTCTACTTGCTTCCAAATCATCAAACATCTAACATCTTAGAACTCATCCTATATTTTAAAATCATTAGTTCTAATAATGTGGCATCCATCACTCTTAAAAACATATCATCCATCAAAATGAATCACTAATTGCAACTTATCTCATTTCATAAGCACAACCCAACTAATTCCGAAAAATCTTATTATCTAAAATCCATTCTATGATGAATCAATCAATCAATCTCTTGTTGTAATGCACTCCTATATCAATTACCCACTCAATCCTAAAATATTACCACTTAATTCGAATTATAACAAAAACCCCCAAATTGGTGACCTAATATTCAATTCGAATCAAATGTTCTAATAAAACCTTAATTGAGTTAATTGAATGTAAATGCTTACTTGCTTGGGTGCCATGATGTTATCCTACAACTTAAACAACTTTCAATCTGCTCTCCTGGATGAATTCTTTCAAAACCACCTGGAAAATTAGTGTGTGTGTGTGTGTTTTTGGAAAAATGAAATTTTTATACTTTGGTGCAACTGTCTGATCAAGGATACAACCGCTTCGGTATGCTTTTGCCAAATTTTGCTTTTTATATGTTTAATATGTTACTTAGGCATTTACTCTCGGCAACATTTTTTCTCAAAAATTTCCTGCTAAAGATTCACACAACATTCATTCACCAAATGAAATTTTGAACAATCATCCAATCTAAAAAAAAACTCAACTCATCATATAAATGAACTAATCCAAACTCAACTCAAAACTCATAGTCATAATGCATTAAACCAAATTACCTCAATCATAAAATGAAAAATAAATAAGAAACAAAAATCCTAATGCATCAAATCAAAAGAAATAATTCATGAAATTCAAGCAAATGATTGCTTGTTATTACGGTCTTTGCCTTTTCCTCAAAATTCCTCAAAATACTCTTGTCTAAGAATATCCTCGCTTTGAAATTTTCCGGTCAACTCACGGAACGTTTCAAAAGTTTTGAATTTTCTCATAAATCTTCGTCCGTCCGGGCATAATATATCAAACTTAACATGCCATGCTCCATCTCTGGTTTGTCTCTTGTAAGTCCCCGACCCTTCGGGTTTCCACTCCAAATTCTTAAGTTGCACGGTAAAGATCCTAAAAAGTCGGTCAACTTCTTGTAAACTAATATGTTTTTGAATGGGTTATAGAAAGCTTCTATCGTGAATGCACGTTCCATTTCGTCCTCTATATCGAAATAAGGTGGAGTTAAAGGTCCGTACATTGGATTACCGTGGACATCACGTCCCACTTCAAAACAAGTTAAATCATCATTTGCATCTATCCATTCCAAATCTTCCATACATTCTAAAATTGGTCCTCTTGGTTTTGGGTAGTATGTTTTCCTCGAAATCCCATCGTCAATAGTCATGGTGCCTCTTCCCATGTCTATAATTGCTCCACAAGTTCGTAAAAATGGTCTTCCCAACAATAGCGGTAAACTCTTGTCCACCGGAATATCCAAGACAAGAAAATCTGCCAAATACGGTTGATAGCCAATTTGCACTCTTACATTCGTAACTTCTCCCATTGCCTTTGCTTGAGTGTTATCCGCCATAGTGAGCTTAGAATGATTAGGTTGAGGATTACTTAGTCCCAAAGTTTTGAACAATGGATACGGCATCACATTAACACTCGACCCGTGATCGCTAAAGCATAAACGGTGTAGTTCCATTTACTTTGATCGGCAACACAAAATTACCCGGATCCTTTTCTTTCCTTGGCATGCCTTTAAACAAAATTCGATCTCGCTCCTCATCCGTGAGATTCTTATCTTCCAACCTAGCCCTCGCTAGCATCAATGCATCCAACTTCTTACGGTAAAGCACATAATCTTGGAGAACTTCTATAACCGGCTTCTTTTCATTGAGCTCTAGAAATTTTGTTCTAGATTTTCTAAAATAGCTTCTTTTTGGTTGTCGGTTAAGGGTTTGATAGTAGTGGTAGGTGACGATGGTGTGTAATCATTTTTGGTGGTGGAGGTTGTTGTTGGGGTTAATTTATTTGATGATGGTTTCTTTCGGTTTGCTTTTCCCATTTTAACCACTTCCACATTTTTTTCTTCCATGTTTGCACAAACTTCCACTAGCATCTCTTTGACTCCTTTTCCTTCTTCCAACTCAGTTATATTAATCCGCATTTCTCCCATACCAAAATCTACTTGACACTTGGTCGTGACAAGAAAATCTCGACCAAAACACACATTAGGTTCATCCGCATTTCCTTCTTCTAAAACAACAAAATCAGTTTCAAAGATATGTCCATGAATATTGACCTTCGATTTTGACCATTTTCCTTCCATATGCTTCATAGTCCATACGCACATGACCGATTTCGTCAAGAACCTCTTCCAAGATATAATTCTCTCCATAAGCCATATTAAGTTGTGCATCCCAAGCACGTACTCCTTCCACGCTACACGGCGTTCCAAATCTCATTAGCGGTGAATCATACACCGTTGACGGTGCTTGTGTAAACACTACAACTCTTTTGTTTTTGGGTAGTTGAACCTTGTTTTCACATACTTCTTCCATATCACCTGATTTTGCTCCAAACCGTCAAGTTATATCACTCAAGCCGGCCACTTGTGAATGGCCAACCGTAACAAACTCAAAACAAAGAAGCAAATGCAATTTAGATCAGAGGAATATAGTGTATTCCTGGGTCGTTAAGTCCCACGGAGGATGAATTGGTGTTTAAACAACTTCAGATGATAGAATGATCACTAAGGATAGTGATCAGGAAGGTTTTTGATGGATAATTACCTAAAGAAAAGATCTATAAATTAAAGCGACTAAAATGCAAATTAAAAGAAATAAAAGATAAAATATATTAAATAAACGCTATCACTATTTTTAAAATGATGAACGTTTAAAACCTAAAACGTACGTTTAAATAAAATTACGTAAACGTACAAAATAAAAAGTGAGTTTTAAGAAATAAAATGCCTACAAATATGAAAATGATATTTTATTACGTACTATATGACAAAAGAAAATTTTAGAAAAAAGATTTATATTTTTTTTACTTTTATATTTTTTATTATGAATTAAATAAGATTTTACACTAATTAAATGTTTAAAAATACTAAAACTATTTAGAAAAATCTGAAATTTTTTTATAAAATACTTTATACTAATACAAAGATAAGAAAAATAAAAAACATGAAAAAGCTGGATTGGATAAGCTGATAATAAGCCAACTGCTAAAATAAGCTAATAAGGCAAAGGTTGGTTTAAGTATATAGATTGTGCGAATCATGACAAGAAAGACCCAAGGGCGCAGTCTATCCAGGTACACACTCTAACACTCTCGTAAAGGTGGGAGGTCTCAGGTTCGAGACATGCCTTCCCCACCTTTTTGCAAAACATTTTTTTTTCAATTTTTATTTTACAAACTAATTAAGTACATTAAGATAAGCAATTTTACAACTGAACTTTTCTAAAAACCACCAATAAGCTCTGATTTGGCTTAAGATTTCTTAACAGTGAACAAAATTTGGAATTAAGCACTAGGATAAACCAAAATGCTAATAAGCTAGTGAATAAGCAAATTGAAAACTGGAGATAAGCTAAGAGAATAATTATAAGCTAATGTTGTAGCTGAATAAGCACAAAAACATAGAAATAAGCACTTTAGCAAAATCCAAATAAGCATAAAGATTAACTGGTACACAGTACACCTATTAGTTTTCTAGGCAACTTCTAGCTTAATTTTAAGCACTAAAATGAGTTAGGAAATGTAAATAAGCACTGGAACTAACTAGTTAACCAGCTAAACTCTCTAAAAAACTAATCTATTAAGTTTGGCTTCCATTTAATAAGCTTGTTAGAAGCTTTTGAAAACTGTAACCACTGACTGATTGGTAAACTAGATAAAATGGACAAAATTAAAAGCACTTCAGGCTTATTAAATAAGCTACAAATTGAAAAACAAGCTTTGGAATATTGAGACAGCTAGGTAAGCTACTTAAAAAGCTAAATTACACAGGCTTAAGCTCACCAATGAGCTCTTAATGAGCTTATGAAATGAGTTATCTAAATCTGTGTAGGGACATACATTTTGAAAGGGTGCTTAAAAGAAAGCTAAGAATAAGCTAATTTAATGAAAGCTAGTATTTTTATATTTTATTTTAGCAGCTAAATATTACTATCCCAAAAGGATTTAAGCTAAAACTTAATAATGAATCCTATATAAAATTATACATTTTATTCAAAAACAGCTACTAGTACAATTTGACTTTTTAGGAAAATCAAATAAGTTGACTATTATGAACTTGTAATCAATCTTGTGGACTGAATAAGTTATATTAAACTATATTAAGATGATTTTAAGCTAAGAGACCAAGTTTTAAGCTACTATGGTGAGGTTTGCACTTAAAAATTCTAACAGTTAACTAACAAGAATGAAATTAAGATGGCTTTGATTTTTTACAATTGACCCACTTGGTTTTATGACTTAACTGTGCTATTAAACACTAAAGTGACACAGGTCAACAACAAGTAACAACTTAAATCCCTTCTAACACAGATTAATATGCAGAACCAAACAGTCCTTTATGAAGACTGTTTTGAAGAGTTTACTACTAAAACAAGTTTTTAGACCAAGGTAGCTATTAATTAACTTTCATAAGCTATATTAAGACAGATTTAAACTAGAATTGACAAGCTTGAAACACATAAACCAAAAATGCAAATTTTAAGGAGATGACTTACAAAATGAGTTTAGGCACAAAACTGAAAACTGAGATCAAATAACCACTCCTATATGCTTACCATTAAGCTCTAAACCAATAACAATCCAATTCCAGCTCTGCTACACTGTCTTGATCATCATGCCCATGATTTTTTATTTTCAAGCTATTTTATTGGTATTTTTGGTACCTTTGAGTTTTAAGTCTAAACTGGGTCTTTAATGTTTCTAAGAGCTTATAAGCTTTATCAAAAGCTTATATGAGCTTAAAAAGCAATAATAACAACCATTAACAACTTTTTGCAAATTATGAGGATTTGAACATAAAAATTGCATATACTAAATTCGTACATAAAAACTGAAATTGAAACTGGAAAGATGTTTGAAATACACTGAAATAAGAGTACAAGACCTTTGAAAGCTTTGAAATACACTGGAAACTAATTTACACTACCTACGATATGAAAAACTAAAACTATTCTACATGTCTTTTTTTTCTTGCTTCTTTCTTCTTCTTTATAGCCTTTTTGAACTCCCCACATGTCTCTGATCATATCCCATCAACAATCTCAGCCTTTGATTCAGTCAAACGTATCCTAGCCATCAAATTGGATTTGGCGCCAAAAGTGAATAAGGTTGCTTGAGGCAATTTTAGTTCAATTAAAGAACTTTGGAGTATTGTAGAGGTGGAGGGGACAATATGTGAAGTAGGTATGGGTTTAGGATGACTTGAAAAGCAAAAACAGGTTTATGTGAGTGCTACAGTAAAGGTTCATGGTGGGGAAGCATTAACTGCTTGTGGGCTAAGATGTGAGGAGGGGGAATGAGCTGGAAAGGTGGGTAGAGAGGTGAGGTGGAAAGGAGGTGGTGAGAAAACCACCCTCGGGTTTTGGGTTTTCGGCGAGGTGAGGGAGGCAAACAGTGAGCGCGGTTTTCTTTTATTTAAACACTGGACCGGGTTGTGTTTTGGGCCTGGGTTGGGCTTGGTTTAATATATAAGGTACGGTTTGGTTTTAGTTAGTACACAAGGACTAACTTTGCAATTTCTGCAAAGTTAAAGGTTGAACCTGCCAATCATCCAAAGGTTATTACAAGGACCAAAACTGCCAAACTTGAATAGTACAAGGACTATTGTTGATTATTTTTCATTTTTAAAATGTCCAAGGACTAAAATTACCAATTTTGTAACTCTAGGGACCAAACTTGTAATTTTCTCCAAAGTTTATCATAAGGACCATTCTTGTCATTTATAAATAGTACAAGGTTAATATTTGATAGTTTTCACTTTTTAAATTAACCAAGGACTATTATTGACATTTTTCAAAGTTAAGGGACCAAAGTTGTCATTTTGTGATTTTTGAACTTTAAAGGGTTTATTTTGACAACTTTTGAATCTATGGACCTTAAATGACATTTTACAAGTTTTTGAATTACCAGGGACTAAATTTGACAACTTTTGTAACTTGGGGGACTAAAACTGCCAATTATGCAAACTTGATACGTTTTTCATCTGATTTTGGTATTTTTGCATTTAAAACATATAAAACACTGATTTGTGATATTTTCATCATTTTGATGCATTTCTGAGTGTTTTCAGATGTTTTTAGCATTCTAAACAGTACAAAAATGATGAGTATTTAGACACTCATCAATCCCCCACACTAAGATATTGCTAGTCCCTAGCAATGATTTGAGAAAATTTAATGGATTTTATCTCTTTACCAAAAGCCATTACTTCTGGAGTAGCCAATTGTTTTAGTTCAAGTAAGAACTTTGGTACAATGATAACCAAATGATTTTGAGCAAATCACCAGCTGTAAACGGATTTGATTTGTCTTTACCAGAAGCCGTTTGCTTCTGGACTAGCCAACTCTTAGATAAATTATCAATATTATCTTTGGTGAGCCGATTACCAATTATGGATTTTCAACTGCCTTTACCACAAGCCATAAACTTGCGGGCTAGCCAACTTTTCACTAATTAAAGATATGGTGAGCTGAACACCATACAATTTTTGGGCAAATTGCAAGCCATAAACGGATTTGAGATATCTTTACCAAGAGCCGTTTGCTCCTGGATTAGCCAATCCTTATGTGGGTTAGACATGGTGGACTGATTACCATTTGTTGTGTTTAGTACATAGTACTTCCACTAAATAAAAAATTTTAAAATTTGGCCATTTTGGGGGAAAAAGGGACTAAAAGGGTACATTTATGATCAAATTCGCCAGAATTTCCCCCCCACACTTAGAAATGAATATTGTCCTCAATATTCAAAGTACCGGCTGTTATGCCGAAACTTAGAACGTAAAAAGATAACATTACTAGCTAAGTGTAGAAACACAACAATTATTCTCTTTTTTAATTTATTTATTTTATTTTTTTATTTTTTTATTTTTTTTTGAGGTTTATATACAACAGCGGGGGGCAACTCCCCCACACTAGGGTGGTACACACGGGTGAAAACCCATGTTTAACTATTGTTTTTGATTACCGAGTCGCTAGCTTGACTCGACCCCGAATTAATTTTGTTCATGGGGAAGTAAGTGGAAGAGACAATCTCCATCGGACTTTCATTCAAGATGTTTGGATAAACATTGAAGTATGTGAAAGTTCCACACCGACGAGATATACATAGAACCGGCTCAAAAATGATAAATGAAAATGCCGGGATCAAAGATAATGTCTTCATTCCCGAAGGAGTGAAGAACAGGAGAAGCCACAGGATAGGTGAAGAAAAGAAAGAAAATCATGATACAAATCATGACTAACTCTTCATCCTCAATAGGAGAATTCATAGTTTCATGAATCTCCTCAGTTAAGCTCGCTTGATCAAGACATATTATGGGAATGTCTAGATCAAAGTGGAAATTATCATACTCCGGCGGAGATATGATATGAGTGAGTTCATCGGCGAACTCCTCGTGAAGAGAATCAATCACAAGATGTAAATCTGTGAATTCTTGTTCCACTGTAGACTCATCACTATCCTCAATCTGAGCATCAAAGAGTGGATTCTCAGAAATTAAAGTGAATTCAGAGTTGAATTCAAATAGAGGATTGGTGAAAGTAGTTTTGAATGTTTCAGGAACAAAGTGATTAATATTCTCTATTGGACTGTTGGGATAAGAACTGAGTGAACGATCATTATCAATGAGACTTTCAGTCTCTCCCAGATCGGCTTTGAAATCAAAAAGACTATCATTACTTTCCGATGAAAGTGGATTGATGTGAGTGAGTTCATCGGTGAACTCCTCAAGAAGATGATCAGCCTCAGACTTTGGGAGTGATGCCTCAACATACTCGATGTTTCCATGAGAAGTACAATCTTCGCTAACATCGGAGAAAGTTTCAAAATGATCTTTTGAACACTCAAGAGGGAAAATAGAATCACACATATGATCAGAAGTTCCCTGTGATTCTCTCGGGATTGGGACAAAGTCCTCAACACTAGACTTTATGAATTCGTCCGATTCCTTTTCAGGAACAGTGTCAAGAAGCTCATCCCCCATGTTCAGAGAGTGAGTGGGAGCTACGGGTGTGATAGCAGTTGTTTGAGAATGAATCTCAACTGCTGGGATATCATCTGATGAACTTGATGAATCAAGTGTATCCTCATCATCACTGTCATCAGGAATAAAACGAAATTGAGAGCTAGATCTGGCTGCTTTTTCTTTTGTAATTGATTCCCTAACAGATTTTTCAAAGGCAATTTGGGATTTTAATTTAGAGCGCTCTTCAGCTAGCAATTCTTCCATGGATTTCTATGTGAATTTTAATGACGGGATATTGTGGGAGTGGAGATTTGTCAAAACCGGAAGGTTGACATTGATAATCATCATGAGGACCCCCACAATATACACAAGAAAAACTGGGAACATTATGAAATGCTGTCTTACTCAACTCCTCATTCTTTTCATGACTCTAGAAGCTCTAGATAAGTGTCTTGTTGGGTTTGCTGAGGAGTTTGAGTTATTTGGCACTGTGGAGGTTGGTCGTGATATGGATAGTCGTAATTGTTACAAGGAAATGGATTCCCTGTTTGACAATCAGAGCTGAAATGGGGACCTCCACAGTTCTCACAACAGTAAAACTGTTGAGCCTGGATTGGTGAATCATATGGATATTGGTCATAACCAAAGTTCTGAGCATCATCGGAAAACTGTTCATAGACAAACGTGTTTCCGGATTGACACTCAAATCCTTGGTGAGGACCTCCACAAAATTCACAGCAGTATTGTTGATTATATGAAGATGAGTCGGACTGTGGTGGGTAGATGGAAAAATTTGAGGGGTCGTTAAATGAGTTCGGATTAGGATCATAATCAAATGAATTCCTCGAACCACAGAACAAACAACTCCCGTTACGAATATCATTACCACACTGTACACATGTACACCAGCAACATGGTGAACCAAAAAGAGGCTCACCACAACCGACACAAGGAATAAACGATTCTATTTGAGAGTTATGAGAAGGAATCGGTTCATTCAAAGAATCAACAAAACCAACATGGTGATTTGAATGACTAATAATATTCAAAGAACATTTTGAAAAATCCGGAGATGGGACAAGTGGTGTGCTCTGAGAGCTAGCAATTTCCACCACTTTCGTTATGGTCTCGGTTCTCGCTTCGAGAAACGTGAAGATTAGACAAGTCATTCTTACTAGTCACCGGTCTAAATTCTGCATGTTTGCTTTTAACCGTAAATCGTGAAAGTGTAGGATCATTTTTAGACGGCTTAGGAGCAATCGAGGGGTTAGATCTTTGGATAACCGTAGGTTGGACGTATTTAGCACCTCCATTTTCAAAGAGAAGTACCTGGTCCTTTGTCACCCCGGTTTCTCGTTCTATTTCCCTACGCAGAATCAATGGATCATCACGAACAACACGAATTCTTGACATTTGTGATAAAATAGGAAGTTTTTCAACTTCGTTCCAGATTTCGTCGTAGTCGAGAGTTTCCATTAGAATAGAAGAAGTTAGAATCAAATGGATAGAGGGTAAAGGAATAAAGAATCAAAAAGGGTAAGAGGGTAAAGATGAATATTTTTGGATTTTTGGATAAATATTTTGTAAAAACAAAGAATGAAAATATTTTTGGCGTTGTTAACACTTTAGGAAAAGTGTTAATGAACTTTTTGATTTTGATAACTTTACAAAAAGGTGTTTACAAACGATGGTATATGTGCAAGTACGGGTCTGGAAATGCTTAAAACACGCTTACAGCCTCCCCGGCAGCGGCGCCAAAATTTGATTTTGCTCCAAACCGTCAAGTTATATCACTCAAGCCGGCCACTTGTGAATGGCCGACCGTAACAAACTCAAAACAGCTCAGAAGCAAATGCAATTTAGATCAGAGGAATATAGTGTATCCTGGTCGTTAAGTTAAGTCCCACGGAGGATGAATTGGTGTTTAAACAACTTCAGATGATAGAATGATCACTAAGGATAGTGATCAGGAAGGTTTTTGATGGATAATTACCTAAAGAAAAGATCTATAAATTAAAGCGACTAAAATGCAAATTAAAAGAAATAAAAGATAAAATATATTAAATAAACGCTATCACTATTTTTAAAATGATGAACGTTTAAAACCTAAAACGTATGTTTAAATAAAATTACGTAAACGTACAAAATAAAAAGTGAGTTTTAAGAAATAAAAGGCCTACAAATATGAAAATGATATTTTATTACGTACTATATGACAAAAGAAAATTTTAGAAAAAAGATTTATATTTTTTTTACTTTTATATTTTTTATTATGAATTAAATAAGATTTTACACTAATTAAATGTTTAAAAATACTAAAACTATTTAGAAAAATCTGAAACTTTTTTATAAAATACTTTATACTAATACAAAGATAAGAAAAATAAAAAACATGAAAAAGCTGGATTGGATAAGCTGATAATAAGCCAACTGCTAAAATAAGCTAATAAGGCAAAGGTTGGTTTAAGTATATAGATTGTGCGAATCATGACAAGAAAGACCCAAGGGCGCAGTCTATCCAGGTACACACTCTAACACTCTCGTAAAGGTGGGAGGTCTCAGGTTCGAGCCTGCCTCCCCACCTTTTTGCAAAACATTTTTTTTTTCAATTTTTATTTTACAAACTAATTAAGTACATTAAGATAAGCAATTTTTACAACTGGAACTTTTTCTAAAAACCACCAATAAGCTCTGATTTGGCTTAAGATTTCTTAACAGTGAACAAAATTTGGAATTAAGCACTAGGATAAACCAAAATGCTAATAAGCTAGTGAATAAGCAAATTGAAAACTGGAGATAAGCTAAGAGAATAATTATAAGCTAATGTTGTAGCTGAATAAGCACAAAAACATAGAAATAAGCACTTTAGCAAAATCCAAATAAGCATAAAGATTAACTGGTACACAGTACACCTATTAGTTTTCTAGGCAACTTCTAGCTTAATTTTAAGCACTAAAATGAGTTAGGAAATGTAAAAATAAGACTGGAACTAACTAGTTAACCAGCTAAACTCTCTAAAAAACTAATCTATTAAGTTTGGCTTCCATTTAATAAGCTTGTTAGAAGCTTTTGAAAAACTGGTAACCACTGACTGATTGGTAAACTAGATAAAATGGACAAAATTAAAAAGCACTTGCAGGCTTATTAAATAAGCTACAAATTGAAAAACAAGCTTTGGAATATTGAGACAGCTAGGTAAGCTACTTAAAAAGCTAAATTACACAGGCTTAAGCTCACCAATGAGCTCTTAATGAGCTTATGAAATGAGTTATCTAAACTGTGCACAGGACATACATTTTGAAAGGGTGCTTAAAAGAAAGCTAAGAATAAGCTAATTTAATGAAAGCTAGTATTTTTATATTTTATTTTAGCAGCTAAATATTACTATCCCAAAAGGATTTAGCTAAAACTTATAATGAATCCTATATATAAAATTATACATTTTATTCAAAAACAGCTACTAGTACAATTTGACTTTTTAGGAAAATCAAATAAGTTGACTATTATGAACTTGTAATCAATCTTGTGGACTGAATAAGTTATATTAAACTATATTAAGATGATTTTAAGCTAAGAGACCAAGTTTTAAGCTACTATGGTGAGGTTTGCACTTAAAAATTCTAACAGTTAACTAACAAGAATGAAATTAAGATGGCTTTGATTTTTTTACAATTGACCACTGGTTTTTATGACTTAACTGTGCTATTAAACACTAAAGTGACACAGGTCAACAACAAGTAACAACTTAAATCCCTTCTAACAACAGATTATTAATATGCAGAACCAAACAGTCCTTTATGAAGACTGTTTTGAAGAGTTTACTACTAAAACAAGTTTTTAGACCAAGGTAGCTATTAATTAAATTTCATAAGCTATATTAAGACAGATTTAAACTAGAATTGACAAGCTTGAAACACATAAACCAAAAATGCAAATTTTAAGGAGATGACTTACAAAATGAGTTTAGGCACAAAACTGAAAACTGAGATCAAATAACCACTCCTATATGCTTACCATTAAGCTCTAAACCAATAACAATCCAATTCCAGCTCTGCTACACTGTCTTGATCATCATGCCCATGATTTTTTATTTTCAAGCTATTTTATTGGTATTTTTGGTACCTTTGAGTTTTAAGTCTAAACTGGGTCTTTAATGTTTCTAAGAGCTTATAAGCTTTATCAAAAGCTTATATGAGCTTAAAAAGCAATAATAACAACCATTAACAACTTTTTGCAAATTATGAGGATTTGAACATAAAAATTGCATATACTAAATTGTACATATAAAACTGAAATTGAAACTGGAAAGATGTTTGAAATACACTGAAATAAGATTACAAGACCTTTGAAAGCTTTGAAATACACTGGAAACTAATTTACACTACCTACGATATGAAAAACTAAAACTATTCTACATGTCTTTCTTTTCTTGCTTCTTTCTTCTTCTTTATAGCCTTTTTGAACTCCCACATGTCTCGATCATATCCCATCAACAATCTCAGCCTTTGATTCAGTCAAACGTATCCTAGCCATCAAATTGGATTTGGTGCCAAAAGTGAATAAGGTTGCTTGAGGCAATTTTAGTTCAATTAAAGAACTTTGGAGTATTGTAGAGGTGGAGGGGACAATATGTGAAGTAGGTATGGGTTTAGGATGACTTGAAAAGCAAAAAAAAACGGTTTATGTGAGTGCTACAGTAAAGGTTCATGGTGGGGAAGCATTAACTGCTTGTGGGCTAAGATGTGAGGAGGGGGAATGAGCTGGAAAGGTGGGTAGAGAGGTGAGGTGGAAAGGAGGTGGTGAGAAAACCACCTCTGGTTTTGGGTTTCAGGCGAGGTGAGGGAGGCAAACAGGGAGCGCGGTTTTCTTTTATTTAAACACTGGAAGGGTTGTGTTTTGGGCCTGGGTTGGGCTTGGTTTAATATATAAGGTCCGGTTTGGTTTTAGTTAGTACACAAGGACTAACTTTGCAATTTCTGCAAAGTTAAAGGTTGAACCTGCCAATCATCCAAAGGTTATTACAAGGACCAAAACTGCCAAACTTGAATAGTACAAGGACTATTGTTGATTATTTTTCATTTTTAAAATGTCCAAGGACTAAAATTACCAATTTTGTAACTCTAGGGACCAAACTTGTAATTTTCTCCAAAGTTTATCATAAGGACCATTCTTGTCATTTATAAATAGTACAAGGTTAATATTTGATAGTTTTCACTTTTTAAATTAACCAAGGACTATTATTGACATTTTTCAAAGTTAAGGGACCAAAGTTGTCATTTTGTGATTTTTGAACTTTAAAGGGTTTGTTTTGACAACTTTTGAATCTTATGGACCTTAAATGACATTTTACAAGTTTTTGAATTACCAGGGACTAAATTTGACAACTTTTGTAACTTGGGGGACTAAAACTGCCAATTATGCAAACTTGATACGTTTTTCATCTGATTTTGGTATTTTTGCATTTAAAACATATAAAACACTGATTTGTGATATTTTCATCATTTTGATGCATTTCTGAGTGTTTTCAGATGTTTTGGCATTCTAAACAGTATAAAAAAGATGAGTATTTAGACACTCATCAATCCCCCACACTAAGATATTGCTAGTCCCTAGCAATGATTTGAGAAAATTTAATGGATTTTATCTCTTTACCAAAAGCCATTACTTCTGGAGTAGCCAATTGTTTTAGTTCAAGTAAGAACTTTGGTACAATGATAACCAAATGATTTTGAGCAAATCACCAGCTGTAAACGGATTTGATTTGTCTTTACCAGAAGCCGTTTGCTTCTGGACTAGCCAACTCTTAGATAAATTATCAATATTATCTTTGGTGAGCCGATTACCAATTATGGATTTTCAACTGCCTTTACCACAAGCCATAAACTTGCGGGCTAGCCAACTTTTCACTAATTAAAGATATGGTGAGCTGAACACCATACAATTTTTGGGCAAATTGCAAGCCATAAACGGATTTGAGATATCTTTACCAAGAGCCGTTTGCTCCTGGATTAGCCAATCCTTATGTGGGTTAGACATGGTGGACTGATTACCATTTGTTGTGTTTAGTACATAGTACTTCCACTAAATAAAAATTTTAAAATTTGGCCATTTTGGGGAAAAAGGGACTAAAAGGGTACATTTATGATCAAATTCGCCAGAATTTCCCCCACACTTAGAAATGAATATTGTCCTCAATATTCAAAGTACCGGCTGTTATGCCGAAACTTAGAACGTAAAAAGATAACATTACTAGCTAAGTGTAGAAACACAACAATTATTCTCTTTTTTAATTTATTTATTTTATTTTTTTATTTTTTTATTTTTTTTTTGAGGTTTATATACAACAGCGGGGGGCAACTCCCCCACACTAGGGTGGTACACACGGGTGAAAACCCATGTTTAACTATTGTTTTTGATTACCGAGTCGCTAGCTTGACTCGACCCCGAATTAATTTTGTTCATGGGGAAGTAAGTGGAAGAGACAATCTCCATCGGACTTTCATTCAAGATGTTTGGATAAACATTGAAGTATGTGAAAGTTCCACACCGACGAGATATACATAGAACCGGCTCAAAAATGATAAATGAAAATGCCGGGATCAAAGATAATGTCTTCATTCCCGAAGGAGTGAAGAACAGGAGAAGCCACAGGATAGGTGAAGAAAAGAAAGAAAATCATGATACAAATCATGACTAACTCTTCATCCTCAATAGGAGAATTCATAGTTTCATGAATCTCCTCAGTTAAGCTCGCTTGATCAAGACATATTATGGGAATTTCTAGATCAAAGTGGAAATATCATACTCCGTGGAGATATGATATGAGTGAGTTCATCGGCGAACTCCTCGTGAAGAGAATCAATCACAAGATGTAAATATGTGAATTCTTGTTCACTGTGAGACTCATCATACTATGTCTCAATCTGAGCATCAAAGAGTGGATTCTCGAGAAAATTAAAGTGAATTCAAATTAAATTCAAATAGAGGATTGGTGAAAGTAGTTTTGAATGTTTCGGGAACAAAGTGATTAATATTCTCTATTGGACTGTTGGGATAAGAACTGTGACGATCATTATCAATGAGCTTGGGTCTCTCCCAGTCGGCTTTGAAATCAGAAAGACTATCATTACTTCCGATGAAAGTGGATTGATGTGAGTGAGTTCATCGGTGAACTCCTCAAGAGATGATCACCTCAGACTTTGGGAGTGATGTCTCAACATACTCGATGTTTCCATGAGAAGTACAATCTTCGCTAACATCGAAGAAAGTTTCAAAATGATCTTTGAACATCAGAGAGGAAAATAGAATCACACATATGATCAGAAGTTCCCTGTGATTCTCTCGGGATTGGGACAAAGTCCTCAACACTAGACTTTATGAATTCGTCCGATTCCTTTTCAGAGGACGGTGTCAAGCTCATCCCCATGTTCAGAGAGTGAGTGGGAGCTCTGGTGTGATAGCATTGTTTGAGAATGAATCTCAACTGCTGGGATATCATCTGATGAACTTGATGAATCGGGTGTATCCTCATCATCCTTTCATCATCGTGAATAAAACGAAATTGAGAGCTAGATCCGGTGCTTTTTCTTTTGTAATTGATTCCCTAATAGATTTTTCAAAGGCAATTTGGGATTTTAATTTAGCGACCGCTCTTGACTAGCAATTCTTCCATGGATTTCTCATGTGAATTTTTAATGACTGGATATTGTGGGAGTGGAGATTTGTCAAAACCGGAAGGTTGACATTGATAATCATCATGAGGACCCCTACAATATACACAAGAAAAACGAGAACATTATGAAATCTGTCTTACTCAACTCTCATTCTTTTCACGACTCTAGAAGCTCTAGATAAGTGTCTTGTTGGGTTTGTGAGGAGTTTGAGTTATTTGGCATGTGGAGGTTGGTCGTGATATGGATAGTCGTAATTGTTACAAGGAAATGGATTTCTGTTTGACAATCGAGAGATGAAATGGGGACCTCCACATTCTACAACATAAAACTGCTGATTCCGGATTGGTGAATCATATGGATATTGGTCATAACCAAAGTTCTGAGCATCATCGGAAAACTGTTCATAGACAAACGTGTTTCTGGATTGACACTCAAATCTTTGGTGAGGACCTCCACAAAATTCACAGCGTATGTTGATTATATGAAGATGAGTCGGACTGTGGTGGGTAGATGGAAAAATTTGAGGGGTCGTTAAATGAGTTCGGATTAGGATCATAATCAAATGAATTCCTCGAACCATAAAACAAACAACTCCCGTTTGATATCATTACCACAAATACACATGTACACCCGCAACATGGTGAACCAAAAAGAGGCTCACCACAACCGACACAAGGAATAAACGATTCTATTTGAGAGTTATGAGAAGGAATCGGTTCATTCAAGGAATCAACAAAACCAACATGGTGATTTGAATGACTAATAATATTCAAAGAACATTTTGAAAAATCCGGAGATGGGACAAGTGGTGTGCTCTGAGAGCTAGCAATTTCCACCACTTCCGATATGGTCTCTGGTTCGGTTCTTGAAACGGAAGATTAGACAAGTCATTCTTACTAGTCACCGGCTAAATTCGCATGTTTGCTTTTAACCGTAAATCGTGAAAGTGTAGGATCAATTTTAGACGGCTTAGAAGCAATCGAGGGGTTAGATCTTTGAATAACCGTAGGTTGGACGTGTTAGGACCTCCATTTTCAAAGAAAGTACCGGTCCTTTGTCACCCCGGTTTCTCGTTCTATTTCCCTATGAGAATCAATGGATCATCACGAACAACACGAATTCTTGACATTTGTGATAAAATAGGAAGTTTTTCAACTTCGTTCCGTTTCGTCAGTAGTCGAGAGTTTCCATTAGAATAGAAGAAGTTAGAATCAAATGGATAGAGGGTAAAGGAATAAAGAATCAAAAAGGGTAAGAGGGTAAAGATGAATATTTTTGGATTTTTGGATAAATATTTTGTAAAAACAAAGAATGAAAATATTTTTGGCGTTGTTAACACTTTAGGAAAAGTGTTAATGAACTTTTTGATTTTGATAACTTTACAAAAAGGTGTTTACAAACGATGGTATATGTGCAAGTACGGGTCTGGAAATGCTTAAAACACGCTACGACCTCAAGCAGCGGCGCCAATATTTGATTTTGCTCCAAACGTCAAGTTATATCACTCAAGCCGCTACACTTGAATGGCCGACCGTAACAAACTTAAAACAGCTCAGAAGCAAATGCAATTTAGATCAGAGGAATATAGGGGATTCCTGGGTCGTTAAGTCCCACTGAGGATGAATTGGTGTTTAAACAACTTCGGATGAATGATCACTAAGGATAGTGATCGAAGGTTTTGATGATAATTACCTAAAGAAAAGATCTATAAATTAGCGACTAAAATGCAAATTAAAAGAAAATTAAAATATATATTAAATAAACGCTATCACTATTTTTAAAATGATGAACGTTTAAAACCTAAAACGTATGTTTAAATAAAATTACGTAAACGTACAAAATAAAAAGTGAGTTTTTAAATAAAAGGCCTACAAATATGAAAATGATATTTTATTACGTACTATATGACAAAAGAAAATTTTAGAAAAAAGATTTATATTTTTTAGACTTTTATATTTTTATTATGAATTAAATAAGTTTTTACACTAATTAAATGTTTAAAAATACTAAAACTATTTAGAAAAATCTGAAACTTTTTTATAAAATACTTTATACTAATACAAAGATAAGAAAAATAAAAAAACATGAAAAAGCTGGATTGGATAAAGTGATAATAATTATTTGCTAAAATAAGCTAATAAGGCAAAGGTTGGTTTTAAGTATATAGATTGTCTTGAATCATGACAAGAAAGACCCAAGGGCGCAGTCTATCGGTACACTCTAACACTCGTAAAGGTGGGAGGTCTGGGGTTAGAGCTCCCTTTTGCCAAAAACATTTTTCAATTTTTATTTTTACAAACTAATTAGTACATTAAGATAAGCAATTTTACAACTGGAACTTTTTCTAAAAAACCACCAATAAGCTCGATTTGGCTTAAGATTTCTTAACTTGATGAACCAAAATTTGGAATTAAGCACTAAGATAAACCAAAATGCTAATAAGCTAATGAATAAGCAAATTAACGGAGATAAGCTAAGAAGAATAATTATAAGCTAATGTTGTAGGCTGAATAAGCACAAAAACATAGAAACTAAGCACTTTAGCAAAATCCAAATAAGCATAAAAGATTAGCGGTAACACGGTCTGCACCTATTAGTTTTCTAAGGCAACTTCTAGCTTAATTTTAAGCACTAAATGAGTTAGGAAATGTAAATAAGCCTTGGAACTAACTAGTTAACCAGCTAAACTCTCTAAAAAACTAATCTATTAAGTTTGGCTTCCATTTAATAAGCTTGTTAGAAGCTTTTGAAAAACTGGTAACCTTGTTGATTGGTAAACTAGATAAAATGGACAAAATTAAAAAGCATACGAGGCTTATTAAATAAGCTACAAATTGAAAAACAAGCTTTGGAATATTGAGACAGCTAGGTAAGCTACTTAAAAAGCTAAATTACACAGGCTTAAGCTCACCAATGAGCTCTTAATGAGCTTATGAAATGAGTTATCTAAACGTGCGCAAGGACATACATTTTGAAAGGGTGCTTAAAAGAAAGCTAAGAATAAGCTAATTTAATGAAAGTTAGTATTTTTATATTTTATTTTAGCAGCTAAATATTACTATCCCAAAAGGATTTAAGCTAAAACTTAATAATGAATCCTATATAAAATTTTACATTTTATTCAAAGCACTACTAGTACAATTTGACTTTTAGGAAAATCAAAATAGGTGACTATTATGAACTTGTAATCAATCTTGTGAATGAATAAGTTATATTAAACTATATTAAGATGATTTTAAGCTAAGAGACCAAGTTTTAAGCTACTATGGTGAGGTTTGCACCAAAAATTCTAACAGGTTAACTAACAAGAATGAAATTAAGATGGCTTTGATTTTTTTACAATTGACCACTGGTTTTTATGACTTAACTGTGCTATTAAACACTAAAGTGACACAGGTCAACAACAAGTAACAACTTAAATCCCTTCTAACCTGATTAATATGGGAACCAAGCAGTCCTTTATGAAGACTTTTTGAAAGTTTACTACTAAAACAAGTTTTTAGACCAAGGTAATATTAATTAACTTTCATAAGCTATATTAAGACAGATTTAAACTAGAATGACAAGCTTGAAACATAAACCAAAAATGCAAATTTTAAGGAGATGACTTACAAAATGAGTTTAAGCCATGGCGAGATCAAATAACCACTCCTATATGCTTACCATTAAGCTCTAAACCCTTAACAATCAATTCCACTCTGTACCTTTGTCTTGATCATCATGCCCATGATTTTTTTATTTTCAAGCTATTTTATTGGTATTTTTGGTACCTTTAGGGTTTTAAGTCTAAACTGGTCTTTATGTTTTCTAAGAGATTATAAGCTTTATCAAAAGCTTATATGAGCTTAAAAAGCAATAATAACAACCATTAACAACTTTTTGCAAATTATGAGGATTTGAACATAAAATTGCATATACTAAATTGCATAAAAACTGAAATTGAAACTGGAAAGATGTTTGAAATACACTGAAATAAGATTACAAGACCTTTGAAAGCTTTGAAATACACTGGAAACTAATTTACACTACCTACGATATGAAAAACTAAAACTATTCTACATGTCTTTTTTTTCTTGCTTCTTTCTTCTTCTTTATAGCCTTTTGAACTCCCCACATGTCTTGATCATATCCCATCAACAATCTCTTTGATTCACCAAACGTATCCTAGCCATCAAATTAGATTTGGCGCCAAAAGTGAATAAGGTTGCTTGAGGCAATTTTAGTTCAATTAAAGAACTTTGGAGTATTGTAGAGGTGGAGGGGACAATATGTGAAGTAGGTATGGGTTTAGGATGACTGAAAAGCAAAAAAAGTGTTTATCCGAGTGCTATCAGAATGGTTCATGGTGGGGAAGCATTAACTGCCTGGGCTAAGATGTGAGGAGGGGGAATGAGCTGGAAAGGTGGGTAGAGAGGTGAGGTGGAGGAGGTGGAGAAAACCACCGTTTTGGGTTTCAGGCAGTGAGGGAGGCAACAAAGGAGCTGGTTTTATTTAAACACGGACCGGTTGTGTTTTGGGCCTGGGTTGGGCTTGGTTTAATATATATAAGGTCCGGTTTGGTTTAGTTAGTATTAACAAGGACTAACTTTGTAATTTCTGCAAAGTTAAAGGTTGAACCTGCCAATCATCCAAAGGTTATGACAAGGACAAAAACTGCCAAACTTGAATAGTACAAGGACTATTGTTGATTATTTTTCATTTTTAAAATGTCCAAGGACTAAAATTACCAATTTTGTAACTCTAGGGACCAAACTTGTAATTTTCTCCAAAGTTTATCATAAGGACCATTCTTGTCATTTATAAATAGTACAAGGTTAATATTTGATAGTTTTCACTTTTTAAATTAACCAAGGACTATTATTGACATTTTTCAAAGTTAAGGGACCAAAGTTGTCATTTTGTGATTTTTGAACTTTAAAGGGTTTGTTTTGACAAATTTGAATCTATGGACCTTAAATGACATTTTACAAGTTTTTGAATTACAGTGGACTAAATTTGACAACTTTTGTAATTTGGGGACTAAAACTAATTATGCAAACTTGATACGTTTTTCATCTGATTTTGGTATTTTTGCATTTAAAACATATAAAACACTGATTTGTGATATTTTCATCATTTTGATGCATTTCTGAGTGTTTTCAGATGTTTTTGGCATTCTAAACAGTACAAAAATGATGAGTATTTAGACACTCATCATCACCCGTGTCAATTCCCAATTCTTTCTTGCTTTCCTCCAAAATTCCTCCAATCTTTTCTAATGAACTTCCGGTATCCTTGAACATTTCGTCCAAACTACGAAGGTATTCCGAGATTCCGCTCAAACTATCCATGTTACTAGACAACTTAACAAAGCAAAACAAAACAAATCCCTAATGATTAGCAAGTAAAGTTAGTAAAACAAGAACAAACTATAAAAACATATAATAAAACAACTAAGACATCTAACAAAATTAAAAACTCAAAACCTAAAAATGAAAAAAATATCAACTCAGAAACTCCAACCGGATTCGGTTGAATCACCAACCGAATCGATTGGTTAAAAAAATTTAAGACAGAAATACGAACCGGATCAGGTTGCGGGTTGCGACCGATCGGTTTGATCGAAAATTTAATATATATATATATATATATATATATATTTTTTTTTATAAAAAATTATTAAAGCAAATTAAGTGACATTAAGGTGTACTAACTCCAGTTAATTAAATAAAACTCTTCATAAACTAATAATTAAATAACATATTAAATCTCATTAAAACCAAAATTAAAATTAAAACTAAAACTAAATAAACTACCAATAAATTCTATCATTAAATAAACTATAACTGAAAATAAAATAAAATTACTACCTAACCATTACCATAATTATTAATATTAAAATTAATTAAAACTCAACTAATAAATGACAAATGTAAAGAAAATAAAACAAATAAAAACAATAAATCTAAGAAATGATTAAACCACAAGAATTACTCTAGAAATCAAAACACAATAAACTAAAGAAGATAGACAACAAAATTCGAACCAAAAAAAAAAATTTCGACAGAAGTCTAACCGATTCGGTTGGTTAACCAACCAATCGGTTAGTTTGTAACAAAACCTTTTTTTTTTTTCAAAACTACTAATTTCAAAGAAAATTAAAGAAAATCCCCGCAAAAAAACTTGATGTGCTCCGTTGGTGCAAGTTTTAAAAATTTATAATCACGAATTAACCGAATAACCTATTAACACATATGAGCAAGTATACTCGGCCCCAAGCATAGCAAAGTTTGGTAAGTCGAGATCGCCCCAAGGGATTTTTGTTTGAAATAGATTTGATTAAAAAGTTTCTAACAAGAAAGCTTGTCAAGGCTTCCTCAAATAAGTGTTCTAGTGAAAATACGAATCAAGAATATAAATATATACTTGTGTGTAGTCTTATAATCAACCATAGATAATGTTCATAAAGGTTTGGTGTATACTCCTAGTATGATGCACAAATCATAAGCAAATGATTCCCCAACCATGGTATTTGTTTGTAAAAATCATTCTAAGAACAAAAACATTTAGGTAATCCTTTCGGTCCTTATCCCAATGATTATCCTATAAAAGTTCCATTTGTTTGCAACATGTTCTCATCAAATTTGTTCTTACGAATGTTTCGACCCTTCGTGGATGAAAAATGTTCCTAGTCTTGTTTTAATAAGCAAAACATGGTGGTTGTCAATCACCATATCCCCATACTAGTTTGTCACTACACTTTTTGGAATAAAACACAAGAGAAATCCTTTCTGTCCTTTTTCTTAAAACATGTTTTATTGACAAATCAATCCAAGACTAGTATTTTTCCAACAAACTCATTTAAACAAGATCATATATAATGCGCATCACATTTTGAGAACACTATTATGATTAATCACATTCCAACACACAAGTATATCACAAACTACTCCATGAAAACAATCATATCTAAACACAAGTCATAACAAGGTAATTCAAACAATTCAAAAGAATAAATTTCCATAACAAAGTTCATAGAATACCTAAACTTTTGTGATTACAAGAATTAGAAATCGGGGATTGTAGCAACCACGCTACCCAATCACCTAGGATCACCGCACAACTTCAAATTACCAAAACAATGGACAAGAATGGTTCCCTCCTTGCTCCCGGCGTTTTCCAAAGAAATACTAAGCTTTGGGGTTGAAATAAGGGTAGTATTAGTTTTGGTGTAAACTAACACTCTTTTGTTGTGTCACACTTAGTATACAAGTATTAGGTCCATTATATAGCCAAAGCTCTTGCTTAACTGCCCAAAACGTTTCCAAGTTAATATCAAGAAATGATCGGACTCCAATGATTATGGGGAGTAAAGGCAACAATAAATGCGAATTTGTGTAATCATAGCCAGTAAACCGATCGTTTCTATGCCGATCGAATCGGGTAATAGCTTTGACCATCCCGCCAAATTCGATCCGTCAAGGGCTACACCGATCGGCCGGTTTTTGCTTATTTTGACTTTTTGCTGACTTTTTCCTTTGGCGCTAAATTCTTTGTTAACGCTGATGATTTCCAGCCAAACTTGATCTTTCCTTGCTATAAATGCCCAAATCATTATGCTTCCATATCATTGAATCCACAAGCTTCCAATCTCAACTTCCTTCCTTGAGAATCTTCCAAATGTGCATAAAAACTTCATTTCTTCATTATTCGCGATATCTGGCTACATATACATACAAAATACACATCTTTGCACTTTTGCAACATTTATGAGTAAATATAGCCGAATATCATGCACAAAACTGACAATAACGCTACTAAAAACATGTTCATTTTAGACGTTATCAATGGGGTGAAACAATTTTGTGGGAACAAAAAGCCATAAGTACCTTCGATGGGCTCTAAAGAGAACCAACTACTCCACGCTTAGCATCTAAACTCATAAGTAACTCAATCATTTCTCGATCTCGCAAATTTAATCCCAAATAATGAGATCCCATGATGCTTAATGATAATTAAATTATCTATGGTTAAGGGAACAAGCTAGCTCAACACGCCCGTCAAGCGTCCAATTTATCTACTCTCACCAAATGAAAGTCAACAAGGTGTCAAAACATATACATTATTTTTGCAAATGCTTCGTCGGATGAAATCAAGTTTTGCATATTTAAAGTCACTCAGGAAACTTGCAAATTCTGGCCTTGTGAGCTAGAATTGTGATTTTATAGCTTCTTGTCTAAAAGACTAGCAAACTTTTCAATCAAAAAGACTAGCAAAAGCTTCAAATTTTTTTAATTTTTCACAATTTTTGCACAATTTTAGACATTTTGTAAGGAAAAACGGAGTTGCACGAGTACACGGCAAAGTGCTAGGCAAAAATCTAATCGAAGATTACCCACCCCAGACTAAAATCAAACATTGTCCTCAATGTTTAAAGGTATGGGTCTCAACGAAATCTAAAGCCATTGGTTAGTTATGCTAATAGATAAACGATAATCGATAAAGATTTTGGATATTGGATTTCCATAAAAGCTCCAAACATGAAACTCGAGTGGAGAAAAGACAAACTTCGAGCACGAGAGTCTTCATGTATCGAGGAGAATCCTGGACATAAACAACAACAACACGAAACACGAGAAATGGAAGAGGCGAACCTCCTCACGCCACTTATTAGAAAACATAAATAAGATAAAAGGATAAGCATGGGGTGCCTCCCACTAAGCGCTATCGTTTTTGGTCACCGAGTCGCTAGCTTGACTCGATCCCCATTCATTTGTCCTGGGGAAGCAAGCGGAAGGGATACCCGGATCAAAGAAGGTATCCTCACCCGAGGGAAAGAGAATGGGTGGGTTGGGAGGGAAAGAGAATGTCGGCTCCAAAGACAAATAGGATAACATCTCCGAACTCACATAAGGTTTATCAAGAAAGAGTGATCCATCATCCGGGTTTTGGCGCGGACGGGGATGATGGATAGATAAAAGAATACCAAAGAAGGTGGATCTCATGATAAGGCATAAGATGTGTAGGCTCAACAACGAAGGCATCCATCGGAGGATCCTTATCTCGACAACGTTTTAGCATAAAGCTCATCTATGTCGAATATCCCGGGGTTGAAAATCTTGTCTTCACATGTGGGCTCAACGGGATAAGTGAGGTTCGACTTAATAGAGGAAGGAGAATCATCATTAAGCAAGCTTTCAAGAAAAAGGACATCTTGATCGAGTCGCACTCCGCCACTCAATACCCGGCGGTATTGGATCATCAAGAAATAAGTCGATTTCTTCCATATCAGAATCATAAGGCGGATTATCAAGAATATCGTCTTCAACCACTTTAGCTGATTCATTAATCTCGGGCCTCATTTCTAAATCAATCTCCATAATATCATGTGTCGGATTCATTACTTTCTTCATCTTGCATAACATCACATGACGGGAGAGAAAGGTCGGAACACAGAGATGAGACAAGTGGTGTGCTCTGAGAGCTAGCAATATCCACCACTTCTGTTGTGGTCTCTGAATCGGACTCAAAATCTTTGTCGAAAAGAGGATTAACTTCAAAAAGGTGTAGTCGTCATTGAATTCGAAAAGTGGATTTGAGAAAATCCCGAAGTAACCTCGAGATGTCAAGAGAATCACATAAAATCAATCACAATCATCGTCAGATATATCCTCTGACTCACTTGGGATTGGGTCAAGACTCTCAACACTAGACGATCCGCTTCCGAAATAGTGCTAAGAGGCTCGTCCCCCATTTTGAGAGAATCCTCGGGTTCAACAATGTTGAAGAAATAGAATCATTGACCTCTTCCAAATGACGCCACTCTCTCAACCGGTGTGAGTGAAGGGGAAGAGTCGGAAATGAAAGGCTCTGAAACGGGAGTGGTTCAGCCGACAAACTTTCATAATATTCTTTCATTTGGATGGAATCCTCATCATCATCGTCAATGTAAGTCTCGAGCCATCGGGCACGTCTTTCAAGTGCTTGCTCCTCAATTCGTATTTCTTCAAGACACTTTTCAATCTGAGCTGCTCGTTTTTCTTCTTCGAGTAATTCTAACATAGATCTTTCGTTGCGAGATGCTCGATCTTCGTCAAGTAATTCACCATAATGCTTGATGAGGATCTTTTTCGATACCATGTTTATCCATAAATTCTTCGAGTATATTAATACATCTTTGGAAACTATCTTGAGGAATTTGCGGATGTTGTCGTTGAATCTCTTGGTATTGTGGAGGTGGGTCATAAGAATAGTCATAAGAAACTTGCTCGTAAACAATTGGATTCTGCATTTGACAATCGGAATTAAAGTGCGGACCTCCACAATACTCACAACAGTATGATTGTTGTGACGGGTTTGGTGAAGTATATGGATAAGGTTCATAACCAAAGGTTGTATTGTTAAATTGGGCTTGACATTGGAAACCTTGGTGAGGACCTCCAAGATTCACACGAGTATGACTCGCCTCATGGTATGGGGATTGGTTAAGGAAATCGTTGTTTCATTGTAGGGATGTTGGTCGAGACAAACTCGCTTCCATATTCACAATGCTACAACCGGGACAATTCCCACCATTTTGAGGTCCCCCACACCATTGACAACCATAATGGTAAGACGAAGACATCGAGAAGAATTATACGAATAAGAGGGTAAAGAGATAAAGAATTGACGGTTCAGAGGGTAAAGAAGAATATTTTTGGGGTTTTAATAAAAGCAAACATAAAAGGAAAACAAATTATGAAAAGGAAAATCTTTTTGGGGTTTTTTTTTAAACTTATGATTATTTTATTTTTGTATTTTTATAATTTTATGAAAAGTATTTACAAAAGCGAGGGACCTTAAGGAGGTCTTCAAACACCAAACTTCAAACTCCTAAACTAAAATCGCTAACACACTCACTGCAATGGCCATTTGATAATTCGTTGCACATAAGATTTACCTAAGTACGGAACTCCCCGGCGTTTCTCCCAACGAGGGTGTAATGGAAAATTGATTCGTTGTTTAAAGGTCGAGTGATTTGAATAGGATAAAAAAATTTTGGGTTCTGGAAATTAATAAGAAAGAAACAATTAAGCATGTAAAACAAGAAAGCTAAACACAAATAAGCAATTACACAAATTTAACTAAAAACGTTTAAGTGTATAAGTTTTTGATTAATTAAAATGATAATGCTTAAAGTAAAGGCAATAATAAAACTAGTAGCAAGTAAATAAACTAAAGTGAACGATAAAAGATAACAACTAAAAGTAACGAACTAAATTATGCTAAGCAAGCGAATAAGAAATATATGATGAAAAGATATACTTGTTAAGCAAATTGTCAAGATCCTTAAGTGTGGTTTATTATTTCAATTTAGTCATTTATTGATGAATTAATATCTTTACAAATAATTATTTTCTCACAACATTGGTTTCTTTTGAAAACAATTTTTCATAAAGAGATATCAATATCTAAATTAAAACCCATTATTTTCACGGCTTTTGCCCGCTTAAACAACCAAAATTTCAATCTAAGTAACTTAAAATTACTAACCAATATATTTTCTACTTTTGTAAAACCACACTTAATTCACGGAATAATCTACTCAACAAGTATATTAAAAGCCTACTCACTAAGCATAGCAAACCAACACATAGCAATTAATTCAATAAAAATAAGCATAACTATTATATTAAAATTTATAACTACTAAAGATTTAAAAAGTAAAGAAAATAGAACCCGGACGATGAAACGAGAGGAATAAAACCACCCGATCAAATAAGCACAATTAATACAAAAGTTTACAACTTTATTAATCTTATCCACTAATTAGTAAGTAAAGTTTAAAACTTTATTCACCAACAAGCTTAAAAATTACTAAAGCTTCAAACTTTATGTATTAATAATGCTTAAAGACCCTAAGCTCGCCATAGCGTAGATATGATGATAAACAAAAAAAGATACAAACTTTAACAAGGGTTAATCAATAATAAGCAATAATAAGTACTACTACTAAATGTAAATAAGCTAAAAATGATCTAAAAATTAGAAAGATTCAAACTTTATAACAAAACCTATTAGGTCTAAGTCCACCCGAAGCTAAGTTGTTCCATCCGAAGATTAAACGCTAATCGGGTATATTTAAGGACTAGATCTACATGAACAAGCTAATAAATAGCTTAGTGTTCACTAAAAACTCAAAAAGTTGCAACCTTTATATGAAAAACTTGATAAAACTAATAAATCTAATTAATAAGCTAAAAATAGAAAATGTGCTCTCAAACTTAAGAGATGTCAAGGCTTATTTGTAAAATAAGCCGAGCTTAATAAGCCTCATCTCTTTTGTTGTTTGAATCGAGCTAGAGGATGAAGAAGAGAAAAGATAATAAGACATAATAAGCTAAAACTTATAAAAATGTAAACTTTTATAAAATAAGTGAAATAAAAACTATTTATGAAAAGTAATAAAGAAAGTTTTATAGAAGAAAATCAAATAAAAGAGCTTAATGGATAAACTTATAAAAAAACCTAAAAAAGCAAAACCTAAATAAGTTATAATAAGCTAATAAGCTAATATAGCATAATAGGTAAGAAAAGAAAAAGAAAATAAAGAGAGATGATGAGAAGAAAAATAAGATGCAAAGATAATAAATAAGATGAACTAACTTGCAAAAAATAAAATAAAACTTTTATAAAACTAAATAAGCATAAAAATTACAAGAGTTTGGGTACAAAAATAAATAAAATAGATTTTTAAAATGAGGTGATGGAGGTGGGTATTTATAGACCCACTAGTTACACTTTGGCCCCTAATAATATTTCATAAAGACCCCTAAACTATTTAACTTGGCACAAAAATATCCTATTAAACTTGTCCCTGTATATTAGTAGAAGGTAAGTAGTAGATTGCATCTGGTCTTGGGGCTGGGTGGAATGGAATTGGGCTAGTTTCAACACGGCTGGATCGTCAATTGGCTTGGTTGGGCCTCTCGTGGGTCTCATGGTCTTGCTAGAAGTTGATGAGACATTAGTTGTGTAAAAAATTTAATTATGCCATGGATGGGATTAGAACCCTTGACCTCTTGCTTGATAAAGATGCATCCAACCACTAGACCAAGAGCCCTTTTTTGTGTTAAATGTTGCATTTAATTTTCATTTAAGCTCCTTTTTCTTCGATCCATTTTCCTTCTTTTCTTTCTTCTATTTTTATTTTTTCTTTCTTAATTAATTAATTTTCGCTTGGTCTTTAAATTTTTCTTTTCTTGCCTCGATGCTCCAAATAAAATTATCATTAGTCCCGTAACTTCATGCTCCTTCCATTCTCGTGCTCGTTTGTGTCCATTTTGTCTTCTTTTAGTCCATTTTATAATATCCAAGTAATTCGCATATACATAAACACAAAACACAAATATTTATGGCTTTAGGGGTTAGTTTTTGCCTTTGGTCCGTTTTATA
>OU343219.1:49172998-49275282 GCA_910596185.1 Chrysanthemum makinoi | reverse complement strand
AGTTCATTTTATGGGGGAGGGGTCTGAGGGGTGGTAGTGGGATCACGAAGTTGATGGACTAATGCAGTCATAGCTCTTTCCAATTGTCTTCCCTCAGATCATTGATTAGCTTTGACAAATCGTCAATGGTGTTTACATGGATTCTTTTCTTAGTTGCTAGGGTATTTGTGCTGTGATTGAATTTGATTTAGTTGAACCGTTCGCTTAAAGATTTTATCCATGTGACCTTTTTTGTCTGCTTTAGAATGCTCACTGTCGTTGGTTTCCATTGGTGTTAAAAGGTTGAAGATAAGAAGGAAATTCTGGATTCTAGAGGTGATGGCCTTCTACAGGAACAAAATGCAAGATCTCGTGTGTATCCATTCTTCTCAATATATGGATCAATGTCTGCCCATAAATTTACTGCATTATACACTATATATGGGAAGACATGTGTATTCACCTCCTTTCTTCACCAGGTGTTATACAAAAACAGATGTGATAACCGCCTTAATGAGATTACAGAACGAGCAATAGCTGATAAACGTGAGGTATATTGGCGATTTGAAATCATGTCTTCTTTCTATCTTTTGATTTGGGTTTTTTCGTGGTTGTTGAGATTTGTCATTATCTAATTCCAGGCAGAGATGCTTGCTAAGAAATATGAAGAGAAGTACAAACAGGTGGCAGAAGTTGCCTCAAACAAAATAAATTATATTTGCACCCAGAAAAACGATAAAAAAAAACTATACGACGTGACAATAAAATGGTTTCAGTCGCTTTGACTTCGTCTATTGTGCTGCTAAATCCCCATTCTTAGCAATTGCTAATACCTCTTCCACAGTTCACCAACATTATTATTCACCATGCTGTGGCCTGTGGGTGTTGTCCCATTTTATCTTACGTCAAAAATATGGGACCAGACTCACGAGCACATTGCTATAAGTCTATAATTCTCATGTGCCATAAAAGAAGTAATGAACGGAAAATGTTGGGAATTATGGGTGCAGTGGCACATGGATGGGCTGGGTAATCGGTTTGGATTGTGTTGGGGTTGATGTGTTGGCAAATAAATTTGTTCTTTTTTGGATTAAAGATAAGTTTATCAATGCCTATTTATTATGTTTGAACAAGTCAAATTAATATGTTGTAAACACTGGTTGACTTTTAAACCATTTGGCCAGTTTCCACATAACTGCATGCGTTGAATTGCTCCCTCTACTTTTAAATTGCTAAATGACCTAAGAAATAGCATTGTGTTATTTAGTACACTTTTGATCAGTTGCAATTCGTTTTGGTATGCATGTCATAATTTGGAATATATAAACCTAGAACAAAGCCTTTTGGAGTTTAAAAGAAAATAGGAGACCTATCTCTATTATGAATGATACTTATGCCCTTACAAATAACATTATTTATACAGGATGCCGAACATACGAAACATGGAGAGTTATTTCTTTGACTCCAATAGCTTCACTGCATGTCCAAGGAAAAGTTATTCCCCGCAAGGCAATAACACTTTCTTCCAGAAAAAGAGTCCATTTGGGTTTGATGATTCGGTTCCTGGCTCACCAGCTTCTCGAGCTGGCACCTCACCACAATACAGTGGGGGAGGAGCAGAGAATTCTTCCTTTGATAATTTCTCGAGATACGACTCTTTCAGTGCCACTGACCGAGGTTCTCCCAAACAAGAAACCTTCTCGAGATTTGATTCCGTGAGCTGCTCCACACAGGATAATAACTTCTCAAGATTTGACTCAATGAGCAGCAAACCTGCACAAGACTGTAGTTTCACAAGGTTTGATTCAATGAGTAGCAATGCAGGTTTTGACCATGGTCATACATACTCATTTGATGATTCCCTTGGGTCAAGTAGACCGTTAAGTGTTGTCAGAAAGTCAAACTGGGAAAAATGAAACTGGTAAATGGGCATTTTAGTTTGGAGTTTGGTGGTGTTAATTTTTTCTTCTACCGGCTTGATAGTTTCTGTTTGTATCACTTGCTTGTCTTTGATTCCATTGCATGAGAACTTTATGATATTTCTTTGGTATTTTTTGACTAGAAATTCTAATATTGGATTGCGATTACTATAAATATCTGGTTTTGATTGTTAGATGCTTATTGTAAAAATAATGTTCGCTAAAGTTTAAACATTTTTATGCTAGAATTACGCATAGTCAAATTTGATATTCATTGTGTGTTCTACTAACTATGGATTGGTTTGTCTTGGAATATTATCGTGAGAAAGTGTTTCGTGCGTCGTTGGACTTGTTACGAACATGGTTGATAGCATTATACACAAAACGCGTGCTCGCACACCTGCACACGCACATCTCAAGTGCTTCCACTGTGGTTTTCACCTTTCCTCCTGGTGAACCAATTTTTACTTATGTAGACCTGTAATATAGATTAATGCCTTTTTGTGATGAAAGTGTAAAAGAAATGGATGACTTACAGGTTTTCCAATGGGTTAAGAAAGAGGACATGAATGCAATCAAGTCTCCATGTGTTTTGATATCTAAAAGTCAACTTAATATCCACAAGTTACATTTCTAGTCCCCCACTTTTAGATAAACTGATACTTCAGTTTTTGTATATCACATGAGGGGTGTTTGGACCTATAAAATAGGTCCAAGTAAATTGCATTATGAATTCTGATCTACAAATGTGAACATTAGAGAGTGTTCAGACTTGGGATAAACTATAGAACGGAAAAATGGTCGCTATAACAAATTTAAAGATTTGTTTAGCTTTAATAGTATAATGGTCCACACGCATGTTTTTCACTTATTGTTTTTCTTCATTTAAACCGTCTATTCTGTCCTGTGTCAGCATCCTATAAGTAGGAGTACGTGTAGAAATATAAACTAGGAAGATGTAGCAATTCTTTTATGTAATGCAGTACCTATTGATTGATATCTCAATTTTATAAAATCGTTGTCGGTTAAAGACAAATAAAAACAGTTGCAATAACAATCGTCAATTTAATATTGACCTTAATAGTCTTTAATCTTTTTAGAAATTAACCCACATTTGTCTACGACTCTACGTATACAACTTAGTTTTGTACGCATCCTAAAGAAGTCTACAATGTAGTAATCTTCCTCCGTATTACTTCCAGACTTCTGGTAGACTTATTCAACTACAGAATCAATCGTGTTGCTTGAAATTTCTTGAACTTAAGTTGAAATTTTATCTTGAAAATTATTGAACTGATATGTGTTCGAAAGTATAGGCAACACAATGATGAGCAATATAATCTTTATTCAGATCTAAGCTGCAATAGTCAGCTTAGATTATGTTTACAATAGTATCCAAATGTTACAAGATTAGATTAATGTCAATGAGACAATAATCATGTAAATGTAAAGACAAGACAAGATCAGTGAAATGATCAGAAAGAGAAGAAGAGAGTGATACAAAAAGACTGCACACTAAAGTGTATCTAACCCTAGATTAAGGGACTTATTAAATAGGAGATTAAGTTACACTAAGACCCCTCTAACGGCTATAAATGACTTATCAGCAGAAATGAAGAAAGCTTCACAGAAAACCGCTTCTTGGAACTTTAAACCTTTTATTCTTTGTCCATGATTAACCCCCTGTAGAATCTCTCGCAATGAACATAACTTGAAAGCCATTAGGAATCGAGAATGATATGTTTGCCACAAATTATTACCCCAAATTTTAACATTCCCCTTAATCTGATGAGCAAACATATCAAACAATATCAATTTTTCACACAAAAATTTATGCTGATAAATAGGGAGATTTTTAGTGAGAATGTCTGCAGTTTGGTTTGAAGAGCCAATCTTCTTAGCACTTATAACACCTCTTGCAATTTTCTCCTGATGAAGTGAACATCAATTTCAAAGTGTTTTGATCTTTCATGGAAAACGGGTTAACAGAAGTTGTGTAGGATTTGTTATCACGAAAAGATTAAAGGAAGATTAATATCAACTTTTAGATCTTTTAATATTTTTTGAATCCAGATGATTTCACAAGCAGCAAGAGACATAGATCTATACTCTGCTTCTGTGGAAGATTTTGAAAGAGTGTTTTGTTTTTACTTTTCCATGAGATCAAACAATCATTAAAGAAAACACAATAACTGTGATGATTTTTGGTTTTCTTGCATTTGGCCCAATCAAGATCACTATATCCTTCAAGGTGATTTTCAGAGTTGCTGAAATTATACCTTAGACCTTTTCCTGGAGCTTTTAGATATCTCGAACATTGAGTGCACATTTCAGATGAGATTTTAAGGGAGAATGCATATATTGTGCGCACAATGAACTGAGTATGAGATGTCAGGTCTTGTATGGGTGAGATAGATAAGTTTCCCAAGTAACTTCTGATAGCCAGTGATGTTGATAAGCAAAGGGTCATGCAGTGGAATGTATGGAAGCACAGAATTGGGTTCCATAGGAGTGGACACAGGTTTGCACCCAAGAAGTCCAAATTCTTTGAGGAGTTCAAGACAGTATTTTCTTTGGGAAAGACAAATGTCATTCCCAGTTTTTAAAACCTCAATGCCAAGGAAATATTTTAGATTTCCCAAGTCTTTGATATGAAATTTGGATTTTAGAAACTCTTTAAAAAGATTTATCTCATCAATACAGTTTCCAGTAAGAACAATGTCATCCACATAAACAAGAAGAGCAATAAACTTGTCATTTTTTGTTTTGGTGAACAAAGAGTGATCATTAACAGATTGGACAAAATTATTTTCCTTTAAAACACTGACAAGTTTTTCATTCCATTTTCTGGGAGCTTGTTTTAGGCCATATAGAGACTTGACAAGTTTATAAACTTTATTTTTATTGTTTCATTAGAACCCCTTGGGAATGGTCATATAGATATCCTCATCAAGATCTCCATATAAGAAAGCATTGTTAACATCAAGTTGAAAGAGAGGCCATTTGTTTTTTACAGCTAAGGCAATAAGACATCTAAGTGAGACATTTTACAAGGGAGAGAAAGTTTCATCATAGTCTATTCCTTCCCTTTGGTTATAGCCTTTAACAACTAATCTAGCCTTGTATCTATCAACTTCACCATTGGCTTTATATTTGATTTTAAAAATCCATTTGTAGCCAATGGGAGTTCTATTAGGAGGTAGATCAGTTATATCCCAAGCATGGTTTTCATTATAGGCCTCAATTTTAGAATTCATAGCATCTACCCAATTACTATCAAGGATAGCTTCTTCATAACAGGTAGGTTCAATACTTTTATTAAGACTGGAAGCAAAGCAATAATTATCCTTGTTAAGATTAGAGTAATTAACAACTTTTTCAACCCCATATTTGACTTTTCCTTCAACAATAAAGTCATTTAGATTCTTGGGCAACTTAGAAACTCTAGTTGACCTTCTAGTAGTAGTGGTCGGCAAGCCTCTTCTTGTTCAGCAGAATCGGATGATGTATCATAGAATCACAAGCATCGCCAGGATGTGATTCATGTGATATGATGCCCTCGTGGTGTGTATTATCATCTATAGATGTTGCAACTGGTTCATCAATCCTAGTAGGATGACTTACCACTGTGCTATCATCATAGGATGTCACTCTCCCTTCATCATTGGGACTTGTTTGTGAGTCAAAGAAATTTTTGTGGTTTAAATCTTTAGGCACATAAGTTTCAACAAAAGGTTTTGACACAGAATTTTTCATTTTGAATGGAAACACAGTTTCATAAAATTTGACATCTCTAGAATAAAAGATATTTTTTGTTTCTAGGCTCAAGAGTTTATAGCCTTTTTTCTCATTTGAGTAACCAATAAGAACACTTTTTTCAGTTCTACTACCAAATTTGTCGAGATGTTGAGAATGGTGGCATAGCATAAGCAGCCAAAGACTCTAAGGAGAGAGAGTGAAGGGTCATGCCTATACACAAAGGAGAAGGGGACTTGCCGCATGAACTGAAGAGGGCAACCTGTTTATGACATAGGCAGCAGTTAGAACACATTCAGGCCAAAGATATAGAGGTAATTCCACCTGAAACATAAGGGATCTAGCAACATTAAGGAGATGCCTATGTTTCCTTTCTGCAATGCCATTTTGTTGAGGTGTATAAACACAAGAGGTTTGGTGTATAATTCCTTTTTCATGAAAGAATTTTTGAAGTTTATTATTGACAAATTCTGTCCCATTATCACTTCTAAAAATTTTGACATTGTGTTCAAATTGATTTGATAGCATATGAGTAAAGTTAACAATGGAAACATAAACATCATCCTTCCCCTTAAGCATATAAACCCACACTGCCCTGGAATAGTCATCAACTATGGTTAAAAAATATTTATAACCATCTCTGCTAGTGATTTTATATGGTCCCCAAACATCAAGGTGAACAAGTTGACCAATTTTAGTGGATTTATGTTCACTTAGAGGAAATGGTTCTCTGGTTTGTTTAGCTTTATTACAAGTATCACAGAGATGATCAGTTTCAGATGAACTATCAAATTTAAGAGTGGGTTTAAGTATGTGTAGGACTTGGTCGAGGGTGACCAAGTCTTTGATGCCAGAGATTTCTAGAGACATGACAAACAGATATGCAGTTATTAGAAGTAATCTTACATGTAGAATCTATATCAAATATATATAACCCATTGTATTGTTTACCAATCCCCACAATCCTTTTTTGATGTAAATCATGTATATAGCAATTAGATTCATTAAACCCAACAAACATCTTATTATCTCTAGCAATCTTATGAACAGATAGTAAACTAACATTGTATTCAGGAACAACAAGAACATCAAAAAGGGTTAGGTCATTATTGACCTTTAAATCACCAATTTTAGTAATTAGGGCCTGAGTACCATTGGGATGTCCAACAGTTAGGCCAAGATTAGAAATGTTAACAACATTGATTAAAAAATTTCGCACAGTCATGTGCTGATTTGCACCAGAATCAACAATCCAACCAAGACTGATGTTTCCAGATAGGGATTTTGTGTTGTTGTTAAAAAACTTGTTGAAGTTTACATTAAACTTGACAACGCCAAGTTAAAGAAGGTTCCTGAAAAATTTTTACGCCAAGTTGGCATTAGCGAAGACACATTGTTGTCATTGGGAGACTCATAAGTCTTGAGAGTCGTTCATTAGACAAGGAGACAGGAGAGTTGATAGCACTATTATCAGTGACATGATTGGTTTCAACAGAAACATTGTTACTGCTGAAAAGTTTACCATTAAAATTTCTTTTAACATATCCAGCAGGATAGCCAACAAGATCATAACATCTATCAACAAGTATGACCGGTTTTTGCAATTAGTACATTTGAGGTTCATGTTTAGTCCTCTGCTATTAGAGCTGTTACCATTATTAAATTTGTTGTTAAAACCTCTTTTGTTATCAAAACATTTTCCACCATCGAAGTTTTTGCAGAAAAGTCTGTAGCATTGAGTTTAGAGCTATTCCCAGATGAGACATTTCGTGAGATTCTTCTCGCAGACAACAGAGAAAGCAGTTTTGACATTAGGCAAAGGATCTCTGGTTAAAATATTGCTTCTGATGGGAACATAGGAGTCATCAAGACCCATAAGAAATTGCATTAACTTGATTAGTTGATTGTATTTTTCAAAATGTTTTGCGACCTCACAAGTGGAGGCAAGCTAATCATACAATCAAATTGTTTCCATAAAGAGTTAAGATTGTTATAGTAGTCAGCAAGAGAGGACCCACTTTGACTAAGAGAATTTATGTTTTGTGTGCAAAAATAAAGCGAACCATCAACTTTATCATAGGTATCTTTAAGATCATTCCACATTTCATAAGCAGTTTTAGCATATATAGCACCAAAGAAATAGGGGCTAAGAGAGTTAAGAATCCAAGTAACCACAACAGAGTTACAAGTATCCCATTGATTAGCAAGACTAGGGTTCGAATCATCTCTTATGCAGGTACCATCAATGAACCCTAACTTATTATGGTTCCTTAAAGCAAAAGTCATGGCCATATTCCATATTTTATAATTTTCAGTTCCAGTGAGTTTAATAGAAATAATGGGAGTACCATTGGTATTGTTAGGATGCAAATACAAAGCATCACCAAAGGATAAACTTTTCTCAGTGGGAGAGCCACCAATATTAACATCACCAATAGCCATAATTCAAGCAATAAGACAGACAGATAAGATAAGACAGAGATAATAATAAGACAAGATAGACAAAGAAATAAGACTTTGAATTTAAGAAACAACAAGCACCAAGCCTGTGGACTAGGGTAAACCAGAGCAGGTATTCGTACCACTCAAAGGTGGCAGATCAAGAAGTTAGTCTACCCGTTTGCACCCACAAAGACTTAAGTACTGTATGTTTGAAGAAAGGATAAGACTTAGACTTACAAAGAAATATGCAGCGGAAGAACAAGACATAATTACCCTAGATTCACTTAGTCTAGGGCTAATTGTATGTAGAAGATAACCAGTGATTACGCCAGCAGCAATAACCCCAAACCACCAATTTGTTGCCGAAGAGAATCAATGAGCCTGTAGCTCTGATACCATGTTCGAAAGTATAGGCAACACAATGATGAGCAATATAATCTTTATTCAGATCTAAGCTGCAATAGTCAGCTTAGATTATGTTTACAATAGTATCCAAATGTTACAAGATTAGATTAATGTCAATGAGACAATAATCATGTAAATGTAAAGACAAGACAAGATCAGTGAAATGATCAGAAAGAGAAGAAGAGAGTGATACAAAAAGACTGCACACTAAAGTGTATCTAACCCTAGATTAAGGGACTTATTAAATAGGAGATTAAGTTACACTAAGACCCCTCTAACGGCTATAAATGACTTATCAGCAGAAATGAAGAAAGCTTCAGCAGAAACCAGCTTCTTGGAACTTTAAACCTTTTATTCTTTGTCCATGATTAACCCCTGTAGAATCTCTGCAATGAACATAACTTGAAAGCCATTAGGAACTGATAGAATGATATGTTTGCCACAGATTAAAACCCTAAATTTTAACAATATGTATAGCCAACCTCTTAATAGACTATCTAGTGGTACATGATTATTCTACTTCCAGAAACATAGCCAAAGTGGTGGTGCATTAGTTCCTTAACGGTCATATGTTGTAATGCTTTAGATGTATCCTTGTTTGTTAGTCTCTATTTTGTCTCATTGTGAGTCAGTCATACTAATTTGGTACTTGTTAACACTCTATCCGTTTTCAATCAAGTAACTATATATAGGAACTGATAAGCATTTTACAGATTATTCAAGTACTGATAACATTAAAGCATCCAGAGAGGACAGGGCTAAGACCAGGAGACAAATCGACGTATGTTCTTTAACCGAGTATCAAAGTAACAAGACATATTGGGAAAAAAGGATTGTATAGGATAAAGCTTATATGTAGGAAGGTTGCTGAAGTGACAATATAATCATAAGATCTTAGTTGGGAAGAGATAGTTATGAGCATTTTCTCTAACACTTGGTGTATTAAAATTTAAACTGGCAGTGGCAGGGAAGGCTGCTATATCTGTGTTTACCTGTCTTAGATAAAAAGTATTTATTGTGTTTGTCTCAGGTACAAAGACGAAGGTGAAGACCAATGATAAGGGTAAGGCAATCTTGGAATAGAACCAGTGGTTAATACTCTCACATAAATGGTAAAAGATGTAATTTTGGGAACGGGTTGAAATCCGTAGCATGTCCAGTCACGTAATTGCTACGTAATTAATTTTAAAAGACATGAACTACAGCAAAGGTTTATTATCTTACAGTACAAATCGCAACACAACATCAATTCTTAATACATCATAAAATCCAAAAAATCTGCAAACAGGCTGTAGGGTAAATGATTTCTAGTCATGCATTTCATCAAACACTTGGTGGGTGTCTCGTACATGAAAGCTATTGCAGCTAATAAAAATTACAAAATCTACAGGGGACATATAAATGATTATATTAAAGGTTCTCTTTTTTTTTTATCGGACTACCATGTCCAGTTGATTGTTCCATAGTCCCCAAAGTGGCACCAGGCCCCACCATGCTCTGATAGAGTTGGGAGGTCTTGGAACATACTCACGTCTGCTTCTTCTTGATCTAAATCTTCATCACAAACAACTCTTACACCACACTCCTTCACTTCAATTCCTTCATTCTCATCAAAACAAAATGTTACAAAATTCCTTGCTTCCTTCCATTTATCAATTTCACTTGTGGTATAATGCAACCATATCATATCTGACTCATCGATTCTTATTTCTTCCCTCCTATAATGCTTACGGTCCAAATATTCCAAATAGCGGTATGGAATCCATCCACCCATATAAGCTCCATCAAAGTTCTTTATAGAGTATCCAAAATAACTGGAAGGTCCTTTTCTGTTAAAAACAACACAAATTCCATATCCCCTAAACTTACTGAAGCTCCAATCTAATGGTAATTCGACCTTTACTTGATTTCCCATACTTTTATTTGTAAACCACTTCGGAATGCTATTTCCATGATAATATATATCCATATTCTCAATGGAACTTCCTGGCAAACGGAACAATCCACATATGTTATGCGCATAACGAAGGAAAGAATAAAACCGGTTTGTAGAGCCTTGGGAAGTTACAGATGAGTCGCGACACTCATTCTCAAACAATTTTGGACAATTGTTGAGATAAGTATACCTTTCGCTCATGATTGGGTTTAATCCCTTAATTGAACATAAGGAGGTGCAATCAGATGCAAAAAGATCATATAGGCTATGTGGAAGTTCGGGCAACACTTCCAGCTTCTTGCAATCTTCAACGTTAAGCCATTTAAGACTAGAAAGTTGACTCAAACTTCCAGGCAAGCTAGTAAAATTGTTCCGTCCCAAGTTTAGAACCACTAGACATGATAAGCCTCCAATGCTCTCAGGCACTTGTACTAAATTGTTCCGTCCCAAGTTTAGAACCACTAGACATGATAAGCCTCCAATGCTCTCAGGCACTTGTACTAAATTGCAGTAGCTGAAATTGATAGACTTCAACATATGTAAACCTTCCAATGAAACTGATCTTTGGGAATGTTGTTGGTTCCATATGACCAGAGATTTAAGTCCAGCATCTAGACCAAAAGGCTTCAGGCTTCCATTTAAGCATCCCGAGCGATTCAAAACTCAAGAGAATCCGTTTCCACTTTGCTAGGAAAACTCGCAGAGTCTGCCTGGTCTCTCATATTTAAGACAACAAGTCTCTTGAGCATTCCAATTGATGGATGAACAGTAACCAAATTCACACAACCTTCAAGATCTAGCTCTTCAAGACATGTAATCTCCGAGAAGTCGGGGTGGTTGTTAGGTTACAAATACCTTTAGCTTCATTACTTTCAACCTTCTTAAGCACTGACATCGAAAGACAAAAAAGATAAGTTTGTATATCATTAGGTGTCGAACACAAACACACATATGAACAAGTAAATACCTTTGGTGTTGTCCAAAGTTGTTTTATGTGGCTGTAAGACAAGTCGATGGCAACAATGTTTTCCGGATAAAAATACGAAGGTAAGGACTCTAAAGGCAATCCATGCCAGTAAAGCAACCTTAATTTATTGGACAGCAAATCCAGTCTTCCAGAAAAGTTTACTGCAAATGGCTGCCAACGTCCTTCGACTTTCGGAAAGCATATTTTTAGTATCCGCAAGTTTTTCATACGTTTAAGAGCTCGTCTATCCATAGGAATATTTTGACAGTTTTTCTTAAGCAAAAGGACTAGAACTTCAACTTCATCTGCTACCTAGATACAAATAACAAGATCATCAGATTGTACTTGCTTTTATTAAAAAAAACAACAATAAAGGCAATTGCTTATACTCAAATGTAATGTTTATGTTGAAAAAGGAATCATATGCCACTTAATACCTTGTTTACATTAAGTATATAGTCCTCTGATGAAATCCACAATCTTCTGCTGTGATTCCCAGGCTTGCTGAATTCTTCACGTATAATTTCCCTTGCCATGCATTGAATCAATTCATGCATTTGAAGAAACATATTACTTGGAGATACTGTTATCAGGAATTTATCAACCAAAACTTCAATAACATTTGGGAAACAGTTGCTGCTGTCTAGTACACTTGCAGCAAAATCTTTTTTTTCCCCGATGAAGGCACATGCAATATCAAGAAACATTCTTCTCTCATCATATTCCAACCCATAAAAACTTGGTAGAAGTTTTTGTTGTATATCTGGATTAGGATATGTTTGGCGTCTTTTCAGTTCGCCTTCCCAAAACTCTACAGATTTTTTATTCAATGATCGACCAATAACTTTGAGAGCCAAAGGGTGACCATGCAAATATTCCACAATCTGGGAAGCAGATTCTACAAAATCTTCTGTAGGACGCCTTTCACCAAATGCATTCAAACTAAAGAGCTCAAGAGCTTCATAATAATCTAAAGACTCCATTTCATAGATTTCCACATTATGAGAACTTAGCAATTGTTTGTCTTTACTGGTGAAAATAATAAGACTTCCACGGAAAAAAAACTTTGCCTTATTCAATCAGCAGCATGAACTGCATTGCCATGCTTCTCCAACACTTGATATCTTTAGATCCTTATTCACATCATCCAAAAATGCAGCACCCGCACGCGAGCAATTAGCGCCAAATCAAGTCGTTCTCGTACCAAATATATAAGGTCCGGCTCACAATTTTTGTGAATTTCTCTGGAAATGGAATCGATGAACTTATACTCATACCTGTTAACCACAAAGACACAATAAGTAACAGAAAGAGTCAGAAACTACATAGTGTTAAGCTTTAGTAGAGCTACAAGACTAATAACACAAAAACAAGAAATTTACCCATTTGTCATATCCTGGAGATCCCATCCAGATAAGCTAGCCGCCTTGGATAAAGCTTCCTTCCAGTTGTCGACCTCTAGTCTATTTTTTTTTTTGGGTAAAAGGGATGTTTCACCCTGGTAAAATGCATTACACCAAAAAAATTGAAGTACAAAGGATGCATCTCAGTCCCTTAGGACACTTACAGACTCTCATATAAGAATGACAAATCCTTCCTATAACTTAAGTGAAACTACCAATACTCACAATATAAGAGTGACAAACCACTCTTATAACAAATAATTGAACATAAACTACAACGACTATAAAAATATAACAAAATAAATGCTATTCAAGTAGAGACACTTGATTCTTCATAAGTCGTCATAGATGTCCAAAACATACCACGAAGCAGCCCACACCATGGTAAGAATAACCACCATCCTCACCAAAAGACTACAACGAACCCCCATGCTATGGCACTATTCTTTACATCATTAATATTCACTCGCAAAAATGAATCAGATTGAACACGCAACAAGAACCTGCCATAGACGACCCATAGGGCTTTAACATACCCTAACTTATATTGATACCCCAAGCAACTTGTGAATAGCATGAATCCTAACCGAACCCATACAAACCCAAGCACCATGGCTGAATACAAACACATACATGTTAAAACCTCTTGATAAGAATTTCGCCCAAACATGGTCCGAATAACAAGTAAGGCTTAAAACAATCCACAAACATGAATCCAAACATGCCGACAAAGAGTATCTTCTAAGCAGCAGGAACCAATAAGTAACCATATGCAGTTTAAACCACAACTTACAAATCAGGTAGCGAACACCTGCACTTTCAAGCCTGGCTAGAATGACGAAATAATTAAGTAGATAAAACACACCATTATAGCCACAAAGCACCACCAAATAGCAAACAAGGAAATCAAAGAAATATGTAGGACTGGAACGCATCCACAACTTGCGTGCCAATCACAATAGCAGTCGTACCACTCTTCCAAATCACCATACAACCCCAAAATAAATTTCAACACCCAACTCTCTAAACCCACTTACAATACATGCAAAGTAACAACCAGATATAACATCACTTAGAAGATCGATCAAACCCAATAAAGGGTTACAAGCATCTCGTAGTCGAATACAACCAAATAAAAATTAAAACCTAGATAGGTTTTGTAAGCGTTAAGTGCAGGTCCAACCAAAGAGGACCACCTGATCGTACCAAGCAAAGAGGGGACGGTTTAATAGCAAAACGCCTTGAGTGATGTACCATGAACCTGAATACGATCAAACGAAAAAGCGAATAAATGTGGCACCGATCCATGATTACAAAACCAGTAAGGTTTAAGAATCGTAGATGGTGTTTAAAGATATTAAAAGATTCGCTTATGAAGGAACCAATATTACCACCGACCCACTATGTGATGAAGGTCAATGGAATCAGATTTTAGAAGCATGCACAATAGAGGTAGGGCCAAGTACAATTGAAAGTAAATTAAATAAGAAGACCATGTACAAAGAAAAAAAATCGATAAAGAATGATATATGAATTAGATCACCACCGACCCTACGATTAGAAGACACCAAATAATAAGTAACCGACCAACGATTGGAGAAGATTAAAATATTAGAGGGTTAAAGATTGAATGCACATGAATCGTAGGGAAGGTTTATCGATCGGAATTCGCCCACAGAGAGAATACTTTTAGGGTTTCACTTTTTTCACACTTCCGACCTCTAGTCTATTTGAAACTTGATGTTTGGCAAACGCTTCGGCGTAGCTCCGTGTATGTTTCCTCACGACGTCAGGTTCTCGCACTTGAGTATTTTGACAAGTTCCCTCAGACACCATGATGAAGAAGCGTAATTCTTGGAGAAGATAACTATGAGAAACCTTGATTCTTCAATGGCTTTGTAGAGATGAGGAGATATCTCTTCTCCTTTAGGCAACTGTGTGTCATCTCTAAAAGCGTGGATTCCTTTTTGCTTGAAATCATTGAACATGTGATCCATGAAGCTTTTGCGGATATCTTCACCTCTAAAACTTACGAAGACATCATATTTCCACCGATGAGGAATGGATGTAGTAGCCATTATCAAATTATTTTATACATCAAAAGTTAGAAATATACATACGAGCTGAGTGAATTTAACATTTAGACCTATTATATGTTAGTATTTGGTTATTATTTACACCTGGTCATTTGGCCCATTGGATCTAATATCACTTAAAATGCGTTTAGACCTTGTTATAAGATGGGCAAATAAAAACTGAAACAATAGTAAAAAGTTAAATGTGATTTTGCAATTCAATTTTGATTAATAAGGCATAACGTATTTAAACCTTGTTATCTAGTCCAGATTACAGTTTACCAAAGTAATTTGGATACTATTTTTTTTTTCTTTTGAAAATGTAAAGTATTTGTTAATTACAAAAGAAGATAACAAATTAAAGTTTGGACCCTAATTTTCCACAGATGTGTCCAAAATTTGGGTTATTAAAATAGAGATTTAGATCTAAAAAGTTGTGTAATTATTTAGACCATGCCACATATAGCCCATTGGATTGATTATTATATTGAAATGTTATAAAATGAGACAATATTAAAAGTCATTAGAGTATAAGAAGACGACTTACAGTTTACCAGTGGATGAAAAAGTCTTTGAGAGTGAAGTACTGTTGGTATGGATGACTCCAGTAAAAATGGAAGATGAAATGAAGTTACAAAAAGTAAAGGCAACTGGGGGTTGACTCCAAAGTCAATTTATTTGCATTTATGGTTGTTGACGTATATGGCCGGATGGCCCACGTCGAACAATTATCACGAACGCCTATGGCGAATCACTCTAAACGAAACCATTATGTACCGAAAGGAAATATTGCAGTTCCGCCTAAACTATTTCCCCCTAAACTCTTTCCGCCTAAATGGTTGCCGCCTAAATACGTCGCCATCAGGTATATGGACAAGGAAGTTTTCTTACACCTACCTCCTCCTATTTCTATATATAAGTGTAGCATCATATCTCATATAGAGTATATACAATACAGTAATACATCACATACACATTTCAAGATAACATACATCACAAATTATTCTCACAACATTATATTCACGCATATATACTTATGCTAAAATCCTCTACCTACGAGGTTCTGACTTGACCGTTGGAGGGTGGTTCCCGGCTTCGCCTCGTCCCCTTCTAACGGGTTCTTTCATGTTTGTCGTATACTTTCAAGCTCGGGAAAAGATGAACGGTACGTGGAAGCCATCAAGATCAACCCGACAGAAATATGCTTCAACATTTGGCGCCATCCGTGGGACCCGTTATTCAGTCTACCAATAGCTAAGAATGACGGGTCACACTTTCAATCCGGTACGAGTGTTCGGACGGCGACGTGTCACCGACTAAGGGTTGTCCAAGATGACTTCCTTTGGTCTTTTGTTTGAGTATACTATCCGTTCGATGTGTGTTGTTTCGTTCGAACACACTATCTCGTTTGGTATGGACGTTTGGTATAGACATCCGGTATGGACGTTGAGTTCAAACGGGATGGATCAACTAAGGGTTTCTCGGAGGTACTGTGTTCTTCGTTAACTCTTCCATGTCGCCATATCGGTATGTTTTCGATTCCTTTGGTTCACGTACGCCATGCCAAAGCATAAGCGCATAAGAAGATATGTTGAAAAACTATGGTGTTTTCATTTTAATTACTACACTTTCTGTCATATGCAATTTGGCATCTTTATCTTGCTAACTTTGACCATATGACTATCATTGCATATACTACCTATTATGCATAATATACAACTTCAACTATTATGATGCCTATGGTACAAGAATATAGTGCGCTCAAAGGAAAAATATGATGTTTAATAAAAAGATAATTTGTTTATTAATTGATCCCACTAGTAGGTAGTAACGCATCTCGTTTTTACTTTTTGACCAAAGTACCAATCCTAGTGAATAATAATAGTTTATATGTACTTGATTATGCACCTATACTAAAAGATGGACCAGGTTAAGTTGCGCTAGTGATAGGTGACTTTTTCCTTTGAAAGGCCTAAATTAAATGTTATACAATATTTTTTTACTTTTGTTTTAAAGCTAGCTTAGAGATAGTAGAAAAGGACATGACATGATGGTGTTTGTAGAAAAAAGAATCACTGTTCTTTCTGGAAATAAAGACACACACTTTTCTTTATGATTATGTTTTTATATAACTTTATTAACAAATAACCATGTGAACATAAATACAACTAGTATCTCTGCGATGAAAAAAATGCACAACCTGTGAAGCCCATATTGTCACATGAGCATAAAAGTACTCAAAATACAACCAAGTGTAAATCGCCAAACTTTAAATGCGTACATATTATTATACGTATAGCAAAAGTTCAAACATCAAAATATAGCATGAAGAACAAATAATAGACATAAATATTATTTGGTCAAAACTAACAGGGTGTATGGATATGTTAAAACCAAAACCAGGCCAAAAATGTATATGTACATATATCAGAATCAAGAGTTTGAGACCATGCTATATGCGACTAAAAATTGTCATGTTATTAAAAATACTCGCACTTTAATAACTAAAACTTTTGCGTATGATTTACAAGTCAATACTGGGGGGCTTGGTAACATGTTGTTACACCATACGTACTTTATATACGGAATGGGAAAAATACAAAGACAAGATTTGCTACAATATTACACAACAATTATACTTTTTATTTATTCAAAAGTTATGTTCCTACCTTCAAGGTTAAAGGTGCATATATGGGGAAATTAAAACATGTGTACACAAAAGAAGCATGGTTAATGCCTAATGGAACTATTATCTAAGGCCGCAACCGTAAAAAAAAAACCATAAATTGCGGCAAAAATGAAGAGGAGGGAAAGCTACAAAAGTTAAATTTACAGTATAATGATTCAAACTTAGAAGGGAGACACGTGAATTATTTTATGCTCCCAAATTCAAAAGTAAGCCTACTATGTATGTCTTTTCTGTACTATTTTTAAGATACTACTCATATATTTCTCTTCCAAAATAATACTAAAGGCATAGAACCTTTCAAAGTTGTTTTATATCTAAAGTCAAAGCAACAGGTTACATCAAAAGTACCCTCATGCACCAATCGGCTATCACAACTAAAATGCATGGGTAATGTACAAGCGATATAGCATATGGTACTAGAAAACTCCATTAAATATATGTAGGGCATGATACGGGTAAGGCAACATTACCCGTGACTCGCATCACTTGATTTGCTCTGTCAAATAACTAACTTAATAGAAGTATATACCTTTAATTCATAAAGCAAGGGAAAGAATGGAGGATGGGTATGGATGTATGGTGGGCTTTTTACCCCAAACCCTCCGACGGTCACTAGATTTGCCTCTCTAGACATTTTTTTTTTAAAAGCCGATGGCATTTATTAGTAACCTCCGGATCCGACTAATAAACCTTCGTCAAATTCTCAACCACTTTTTACCAGAAAATGAGTTGCTCGACAAAATTTTATATTATAGATCAAATATGTTTTTTTTGTAAGGCCCAATCTTATGAAATTGAAAGGATTATATCACTACTTTTATCGCACAATAAACGAACTAATGTCTAAAAGTTTGATTGGAAACATTGTTTTTTTTTTCTCATAAAAGAAAGAGATGGAATCACATGATTCATCAGGACTCCTAAGGAACGTTCATAGTTATCTCAAAAGCATACTTATTTATCTTCATACCTTCGTAAAAAAAAAAAAAAAAAAAAAAAAAAAAAAAAAAAAAAAAAAAAATAGCTCGCACATAAAAACCACCACCACAATGATAACGTTTTTTATAAAATTATGACCAATAATTCGGATTAGAATACTTCTTATTTAGAGTCTCAGATGCTCTGGGCCCGAAGGCTTTTAAACATTAGAATCACCTTTATTGATCCCTTTAGTGTCGACCACTTTTCTTAATCCAAGCTTTGTAAGTTCAATCTTCGTAACTGTCAGACTCTAGACGGGGCTACCGCATGAACTGCGGAACAAATATCAATATAAGCTCCAATCTTCATGAGCTTCGACATTAGTCACGTAAACCTTTTTTTCAATTTCTACCTGGATGGGAGCTCTGGCCTTATTAGATGTTATCTCAAATAGCACACCCTCTCACATCCACAAATTCATAAATAGTACCCTGGGCTATTACCTTATATATATATATATATATATATAAGAATAGAATATACAAAGTCATAAGCTATTATCAACAAGTTTTTATTCCATAACTCCACGAGTTGTGCTAACTGTTCACAAGAGATTGCGTGGCAATTGAAATGTTTGGAGAACCTAAATATCTATGCCCAATTATTACACTTAAATCCATCTGTGCTGATAATCGTCACCTTTCGGAAACCTCTAAAAAATAGTTCTCAAAACTACCTCCAATAGAAAGGATATTCCAAAAGAGAAGTTGCTAACTCTCTTGTTAAGAGTATTAAAACAACATTTGAGACATGATCTCCAAAGAACAATGTTACAAGATTGTTGACCAATGACCGGTTTCTATGCATGGACTATAGGTTGTTCACACACCATTACAAAGAATAATGTTTTGAATCACTATTATTTACCATTAACTAAAAGAAATATATATTTGATTGGTGTATTAAAACATTGGGACATAACGTTGAGTTCACAATGGTTGGCACCATATTGTCAAGTACGAGAAAACATCACATTTTTTATAGTTATTATTCATGGGCAAGTGTTACTATTATTTGTTGATTATGTTATCTAATATGTTGTTTTATTTTAAGTTCAACGATACTAGTGAGATATAGCACCGTTGAACTGGGGAAGTATAGTGGTATGATATCTCCACTGGTTATGTTACGGTTCGGTTATGACCCAATTTTTGAATTGATACATATGAAAAATATATTTTTCATGTCTAACAAAAAAAGAGAAGATCTTTCTTGTTTTACTTTGCAGGGATATCTCACGGAAAAAAGGAAGGACCTAGGTGCTAAAAACACCATAAGGTTAAACTTCTGAAGATAATTAGTAAATGATCCCCCCGATAGGCTCGCGCGACCGGGAAATGATCAGTGTTCAAAGATGGTTTATATCCAAAAAGGATTGCAATGAAACGCCGAACGGTTTATACCCAAAAAGGGTTGCCCAGGCGACAACGAAGATGGTTTATATCCAAAAAGGATTGCCATGAAATGCCGAACGGTTTATACCCAAAAAGGGTTGCCCGTGCGACAACGAAGATGGTTTATATCCAAAAAGGATTGCCATGAAATGCCGAACGGTTTATACCCAAAAAGGGTTGCCCAGGCGACAACGAAGATGGTTTATATCCAAAAAGGATTGCCATGAAATGCCGAACGGTTTATACCCAAAAAGGGTTGCCCAGCGACAAAAATGGTTTATACCTAAAAAAGGTTGCCATGAAATGCGAACGGTTTATACCCAAAAAGGGTTGCCGCGGCGACAACGAAGATAGTTTATATCCAAAAGGATTGCCATGAAATGCCGAACGGTTTATACCCAAAAGGGTTGCCAAGGCACAACGAAGATGGTTTATATCCAAAAAGGATTGCCATGAAACGCCGAACGGTTTACACCAAAAGGGTTGCCCGGCGACAACGAAGATGGTTTATATCCAAAAAGGATTGCCATAAAATGCCGAACGGTTTATACCCAAAAAGGGTTGCCCAGGCGACAAAAAATGGTTTATACCTAAAAAAGGTTGCCATAAAATATCGAACGGTTCATACCTAAAAAAGGTTGCCGAGGTAGCAAACTAGATGGTTCATACCTAAAAAAGGTTGCCGAGGTAGTAAACTAGATGGTTCATACCCAAAACGGGGTTGCCAGGAAAAACCGAATGGTTCATACCCAAAAAGAATTGCCATAACTAAAGAACTCCGAATGGTTCATACCCAAAAAGGGTTGCCATAACGAAAGAAGGCGAATGATTCATACCTAGAAAAGGTTGCCATGACAAAAATCAGTCGTAAGGCTTATATCACTCAAGCATTTTAAATTGGTCTCTTCGAAGGATGAAAAACAACCCAGCCGACCAAAGTGACAGTATACATATCTATAAAAGGGGGACAAAAAAGAGACATCACGAACAAAGATCATAACAAAGGTAAAATGTTCGAGTGTAAAACACTCCGGAAGACTTTGGTGCAAAAAGCACCGGAAAGGTAAAATATTCAAGTGCAAAAAGCACCGGAAAGGTAAAATATTCAAGTGCAAAGAGCTCCGGAAGACCTTGGTGTAAAAAGCACCGGAAAGGAAAAATGTTCGAATGGTTCTATCTAAGTATTACATCATTAGTCTTTTACTAATAATGCAATACTGGGGGGACATGTTGACGTATATGGCCGCGCAGTCCACACTGAACGATAGGTGCCGAAAGGCATAAAGACATTCTTTAAGTATTGCACAATCGGTGGGGGACATGTTGTCGTATATGGTCGGATGGCCCACGCCGAACGATAGGTGCCGAAAGGCGTAAAAACATTCTTTAAGTATTGCACAATCGGTCTTCAACCAATAGTACAATACTGGGGGGACATGTTGACGTATATGGCCGGATGGCCCACGTCGAACCAATTACGCAACGCCTATGCCGAATCACTCTAGCCGAACACACGTACCGAAAGGAAATATTGCGCTTCCCCGCCTAAACTATTTCCCGCCTAAACTCTTTCCCGCCTAAATGGTTGCCGCCTAAATACGTCGCCATCAGGTATATGGACAAGGAAGTTTTCTTACACCTACCTCCTCCTATTTCTATATATAAGTGTAGCATCATATCTCATATAGAGTATACAATACAAGAATACATCACATACACATTTCAAGATAACATACATCACAGATTATTCTCACAACATTATATTCACGCATATATACTTATGCTAAAATCCTCTACCTACGAGGTTCTGACTTGACCGTTGGAGGGTGGTTCCCGGGGCTTCGGCCTCGGGTCCCCTTCTAACGGGTTCTTTCATGTTTGTCGTATACTTTCAAGCTCGGGAAAAGATGAACGGTACGTGGAAGCCATCAAGATCAACCCGACAGAAATATGCTTCAACACTGGTCCCTCGTGTTTAGATAATATACAATCAATTGGATTAAGCTACATGTCAAATTTCAACCAATGTTTTGTGAGATAATATACAATCAATTGGATTATAGCATCGTCAAAAATCACATGTCAAACGAGTCATACTTTTTTAAGCGACAAAATATATACAAATATGTGTATGTGTGTTATAAGGCTGAGCATGGAAGGTTCAAAACAGAATCGGACCGACAAAACCGATCGAACCGACAAAAACCGAGCCGACCTGACAACCCTAGAGTTCGGTTTAGGTTTTTCACGAGTATTGGTTTCGGGTCGGTTCGGTTCTGTTTGACCCAAATCCGATAAAAACACACATAAATCGAACCGAACCGACGGATCTGACACAAAACCGAACCGAACCGACCATATTCGGTTCCGTTTTAATTTAGGTTTTTCACGATTTTTGAATTTTGATTTTTTCGGTTCGGGTCGGTTTTAGAGCGATGCTCAGCCCTAGTCGGTTAGGTTGAATTACATGTACTAATCCAACTCATAATGCCAAAGGTTTTTGTTATAAATCCCAACAACCTATAAATTAACTTAACTTGCATGCATGCGCTAACATTAATTGTTTTCTAACAGGTAATCTAATTCGAACAATCCAATCACAAAACCCTAGTCAAGATCAAAGCGAACAACATCTAGAAGAAGAAGAAACAACGTTCACTTGCGAGATTTGCATCGAACCCGTAATGCTCCCCAACGGTAAATTTAAGAATAGTAATAGATGCATTTACCCGTTTTGCACGAATTGTGTGATCAAATATATTTAACTGAAACTCTAAGACAATGTTTCAGATATCAAATGTCCCGCTACCACATGCGATCATTCTCTTGACCCTTTATCATGCCGCCCCAAATTAACACCCCAACTTTTTAATAAATGGTGTGATGTGTTATATGAATCAACGGTGTTAGGTGTTGATAGGGTTTATTGTCCTCACATCGAGTGTTCGGGATTGATTTTGAACGAGTGTAATGATACACATAGACTGAATAGATGTGAGTGTCCTTATTACAAGAAACAGTTTTGTTTCAAGTGTAAGGTAGCTTGGCATGCTGGTTTTTCTTGTGAAGATGGTCACGAACGATGTCACTTTTGGTGTTGTTTGTGAGAGTGAAGGGTGGAAGCGGTGTCCCAACTATAGGCATTTTGTTGAGTGTAATGGTGGTTACGAGTTCATAACATGCAGGTAATCTATGATTTAGTTTACATATGCATTAGTTGTTAGATCTAATCTCTTTCAATTTTGTTTACTCAAATATAATTAAACAAATACAAAGTAACAAATGTTGTTAAACTTAAATAATTTATGTCTTTTCAAGTGTGGGTCCGTATTTTGTAGGGGTGGCAATCGAGTCGTGTTCGTGTTGATCTATTCGGGTTCGCTTGTTGGCGGGTTGGTATAACCTCTACCCAAACACGACCCATTTATTAATCGTGTCAAGAAACTCAACCCTAACCCAAACTTGCATAACACGTGTAACCCGTTTCTGACTCGTTTAACCTGTTTAACTAAATAGGTCAAGTAGTTAATAAAGTTGGTGGTTTTTTATTATAACTAGTTTAAATGCGAAAATGATATAAGGATCTAAAATATAATAAAAATAAAATACAAATAATTATACGACAATTTTCAGAGTTATAAATGTCAATTTCAATTATATTTGGGGTATAATCATAATTCACTCATATTAAGTACATAAAAATACATTTAATCCACATCCAACATAAAAAACTAGGTGATATTTTTTATTTTTTTGAGTCTTGTATACTTAAACAGGTTCACGGGTTCACCTGTTTAATATTTACTCAACCCAAACACAACCTGATTATTAAACGGGTTAGACGGTTTGACCTGTTTTTTTACCTAAATCTGTTTATCCTCAACCCAAATCCGTTTAACGTCATGTCATTTATCGTGTCGTGTCGAAAATTGCCGCCCCTAGTATTTTTTTTTATCGGACTACCATGACCAGTCGATTTTTCCATAATTCCCATCCATCCCATACTTCTTAAACAAGCACAAGGCCCCACCATGCTCCGATAGAGTTGGGAGGTCTTGGAACATACTCACGTCTGCTCCTTCATCTAAATCTTCATCACAAACAACTCTTACACCCATCTCCTTCACTTCAATATATTCATTCTCTTTAAAACAAAATGTTACAAAATTCTTTGCTTTCTCCAATTCCCTTATTTCACTTGTCGTATAATGCAACCACATCATATCTGGTTCATCGATTCTTATTGGCTTATCCTTAAAATATTGCCCATAGAAGTATGGACCGCATGTTCCCAACCAAGCTCCATCAAAGTTATTTACAGAGTATGCCAAAAACGGGGAAGGTTTTTTTCTCTTAAAAACAACACAAATTCCATATCCCCTTAACTTACTGAACCTCCAATCTAATGGTAATTCGACCTTTACTTGATTTCCCATACTTTTATTTGTAAACCAATTTGGAATGCTATTTCCATGATAATATATATCCATTTTCTTAATGGAACTTCCGGGCAAACGGAACAATCCACATCTGTTATGCGCATAACGAAGGAAAGAAGAAAACCGGTTTGTAGAGCCTTGGGAAGTTACAGATGAGTTGCAACACTCGGTCTCCGATATCGACACCTGGCTATCAATGGCAAGATTCTCAAACAATTTTGGACAATTGTTGAGATAAGTGTACCTTTTGATCATGATTGGGTTTGATCCTATAATTGAACATAAGGAGGTGCAATCACGTGCTTTAACGGTTTTTAGGCTATGTGAAAGTTCGGGCAACACTTCTAGCTTCTTGCAACCATCAACATTAAGCTCTACAAGATTAGAAAGTTGACTCAAACTTCCAGGCAAGCTAGTAAAATTATTCCCTTCCAAGTATAGACGTTCTAGACATGATAAGCCTCCAATGTTCTCAGGCACTTGTACTAAATTGCAGTAGCTTAAATTCAGGGACTTCAACATATGTAAACCTTCAAATGAAACTGATCTTTGGGGATGTTGTTGCTTCCATATGAAACCAGAGATTGAAGTCCAGCATCTAGACCAAAAGGCTTCAGGCAGTTGGTTGACATTGGAGCATCCAATTGATGGAGCATTCAAAACCTGAAGAGAATCCATTTCCACTTTGCTAGGAAAACTCCTAGCCCGTCTGCAGTCTCTCATATTTAAGATAACAAGTCTCTTGAGCATTCCAATTGATGGATGAACTGTAACCAAATTCACACAACCTTCAAGATCTAGTTCTTCTAGACTTGTAATCTCTGAGAAGTCAGGGGTGGTTGTTAGGTTACAACAGTGCTTTAGCTTCATTACTTTCAACCTTCTTAAGCACTGCATCAATAGAAAAAATATTAGTTCTTATATCTCTAAGTGTCGAACACGAACACATGTATGAACAAGTAAATACCTTTGGTGTTGTCCAAAGTTTTTTTATGTTGCTGTAAGAGAGGTCGATGACAACAATGTTTTCTGGATAAAAATCTGAAGGTAAGAGCTTGAAGGGACATCCATGCCAATAGAGCAATCTTAACTTATTGGATAAACAGTCCAACCTTCCAGAAAAGTTCACCGCATCGTCCATTGGTAGTTTAAGAATACGCAAGTTTTTCATTCGCGCAAATGCTTTACCATCTATATCAAACTTCGGACTAGATTTCTTTTGCTGAATGTCAAGAATTTCAACTTTTTCTGTTGCCTGCATACAAGAAATAGGATTACTAGATTGTATTATGAAGCATATGGAAATGAGTTGCATATGCAGTAAAAATCAATTCTTACTTGGTTTTCACTCAAGATATTGTAGATCTCTGATGGATTAACCCACAATCTGCTTCGGTTCCCAGGCGTGCTAGATTCTTCAGATACAATTTCCCTTGCCATTGCTTGAATCAAGTCATGCATTCGAAGTGAATTACTGATCGAGATCGTGATTAATGACTTATCTACTAGAACTTGTATATTTGTATCTGCAAAAAAGTTACAAGAATCTAGTACGCTTGCTGCAAAATCACTATTTACTCCAATGAATGAACATGCTATATCGAGTAAGATATTTTGCTGATGGAGGTTTAGCCCATCGTAACTTAAACGAAGCACTCCTTGTATCTCTTTGTTAGGATGTACTTTGAGCTGATCCAACTCACTAACCCACTGACCCACAGTTTTTCCATATAAGAAACGACCCAAAACTTTGAGGGCCAGAGGGTGACCTTGCACATATTTCACAACTTCCTCAGCAACTTCTTTGAAGCCTCTAGAAGAATCTTTTTCCTCAAAGGCGATGGAATAAAAGAGCTCAAGAGATTGATCCTCATCTAGAAAGTCCATGTCATGGATTCCATCCATTCTATGAGATCTTAGCAACTGTTTATCTTTACCTGTTAATATAATCAAACTTCCTGGGCAAAACCAACTAGCTGAACCCGCAAGCGAGTCTAACTGCTCATGATCATCCACATCATCCAAAACAAGCAAGATCGGCTTTGATGACATCATCTTCTTTATTACCATAATTCCTTCACCGACACTTGATATCCTCAAATCTTCTATTTTCATGATCTTTCCAATCATATGCAGTTGGACTTGAATCAGGCCTTGTCGTTTCGTGACTTCTTTAACATCTTCACAAAAGCAACTTCCTTCAAAGTGGACATACATTAAGTTATAAATAGCTTTGGCAAGGGTCGTCTTTCCTATCCCACTTATACCGCATATTCCAATCATGTTAACCTTATCTGACCCAATGAAGCGTGACAAGTCTAATTTGTCGAAATGGATATCTATGCCAACAAGGTTTTCACCAACATGCAAGGGCCCGTCACATAATTTTTTGAGTATGTGTTTGGAGATGCAATCGATGAACTTATACTCATACCTGTTAACCATAAAGACACAATAAGTAACAGAAAGAGTCAGAAACTACATATTGTTAAGCTTTAGTAGAGCTACAAGACTAATAACACAAAAACAAGAAATTTACCCATTTGTCATGTCCTGGAGATCCCATCCAGATAAGTTAGCCGCCTCGGATAAAGCTTTTTTCCATTTATCCACCTCTCTTCTATTTGAAACATCATGTTTGGCAAATGCTTCAGCATAGCTCCCAGTTTGCTTCCTCACTACCTCAGGTTTAACATCATAAAAGATTATTTGAACCTCTTGTTTAGGCTTTCCCATATGCTTGCACTCGAGTATTTTGACAAGTTCCCTCAGACACCAAGATGAAGAAGCGTAATTCTTGGAGAAAATGACTATCAGAAACCTTGATTCTTCAATGGCTTTGTAGAGATGAGGAGATATCTCTTCTCCTTTAGGCAACTGTGTGTCATCTCTAAAAGCATGGATTCCTTTTTGCTTGAAATCATTGAACATGTGATCCATGAAGCTTTTGCGGATATCTTCACCTCTAAAACTTACGAAGACATCATATTTCCAACGATGAGGAATGGACGTAGTAGCCATTATCAATCTGCATCCACAAGTAAAGATCATCAGAAAGAGTAGCCATTATCAAATTATTTTATACATCAAAAGTTAGAAATATACATACGAGCTGAGTGAATTTAACATTTAGACCTATTATATGTTAGTATTTGGTTATTATTTACACCTGGTCATTTGGCCCATTGGATCTAATCTCACTTTTAATGCGTTTAAAATGATAACTACATAAGGCATAACGTATTTAGACCTTGTTATCTAGTCCATGGAGTATAATAATTACAATTTACCAAAGTAATTTGGATACTATTTTTTTTTCTTTTGAAAATGTAAAGTATATGTTAATTACAAAAGAAGATAACAAATTACAATTTGGACCCTAATTTTCCTGAGATCTGTCCAAAATTTGGGTTATTAAAATAGAGATTTAGATCTAAAAAGTTGTATAATTACTTAGACCATGCCATATAGCCCATTGGATTGATTATTATATTGAAATGTTATAAAATGAGACAATATTAAAAGTCATTAGAGTATAGGTAGAAGACTTACCGATTACCAGTGGATGAACAAGTCTTTGAGAGTGAATGACTGCAATCAAAAATGGAAGATGAAATGTAGTTACAAAGAGTAAAGGCAACTGGGGGTTGACCCCAAGTCAATTTTCATTTGCATTTCTGGTCCCTCGGGTTTAGATAATATGCAATCTATTGGATTAAGCTACATGTCAAATTTCAACCAATGTTTTGTCATAACATGTCAAACGAGTCATACTTTTTTAAGTGACAAAATATAATGTATTTATCATTTATTAAATTTTTAACACAAATCCTACAAATATGTGTATGTAGGTTAGAAGGTTGAGCATGGAAGGTTCAAAACAGAATCGGACTGACAAAAGCGACCCGACAACTCTTTAGTTCGGTTTAGGTTTTGCACGGTTTTCAGGTCGGTTTGGTTCTGTTTGACCCAAACCGACAAAAACACACATAAACACATCTAAATCGAACCGAACTGACCACATTAATTGGTTTAGGTTTTTTACGATTTTTGGATTTTGGTTTTGTCGCTTCGGGTTGGTTTTAAATCAATGCTCGGCCCTAGTCGGTTAGGTTGAATTACATGTACTAAACCAACTCATATTGCCACATTAATTGTTTTCTAATGGGTAATATAATTCGAACAACCCAATCACAAAACCCTAGTCAAGATCAAAGCGCACAACATCTTGAAGAACAAGAAACAACATTTACTTGCGAGATTTGCATCGAACCCGTAATGCTCCCCAAAGGTAAATTTAAGAATAGTAATAGATGCATTTACCTGTTTTGCACGTATTGTATGATCATACATATTCAATTGAAACTCGAAGACAATGTTTCAGATATCAAATGCCCCACTACAACATGTGATCATTCTCTTGACCCCTTATCATGCCGCCCCAAATTAACACCCGAACTTTTTAATAAATGGTGTGATGTGTTATGTGAATCAACAGTGTTAGGTGTTGACAGGGTTTATTGTCCTCACATCGAATGTTCGGGATTGATTTTGAACGAGTGTAATGATATACATAGACTGAATAGATGTGAGTGTCCTTATTGCAAGAAACTATTTTGTTTCAAGTGTAAGGTAGCTTGGCATGCTGGTTTTTCTTGTGAAGATGGTCACGAACGATGTCACTTTTGGTGTTGTTTGTGAGAGTAAAGGGTGGAAGAGGTGTCATAACATGCAGGTAATCTATGATTTAGTTTACATATGAATTAATTGTTAGATTTAATCTCTTTCAATTTTGTTTACTCAAATATAATTAAACAAATACAAAGTAACAAATGTTGTTAAACTTAAATAATTTATGTCTTTTCAAGTGTGGGTCTGTATTTTGTAGGGGTGGCAATCGAGTCGTGTTCGTGTTGATCTATTCGGGTTCGTGTGTTGGCGGTTGGTATAACCTCTACCCAAACACGACCCATTTATTAATCGTATCAAGAAACTCAACCCTAACCCAGACCTGCATAACACGTGTAACCTGTTTATGACCCGTTTAACCTGTTTAACTAAATAGGTCAAGCAGTTAATAAAGTTGGTGGTTTTTTATTATAACTAGTTTAAATGCGAAAATGATATAAGGATCTAAAATATAATAAAAATAACATACAAATAATTATACAACAATTTTCAGAGTTATAAATGTCAATTTCAATGATATTTGGGGTATAATCGTAATTCACTCATATTAAGTACATAAAAAAATACATTTAATCCACATCCAACATAAAAAACTAGGTTATATTTTTTATTTTTTGAGTCTTGTATACTTAAACGGGTTCACGGGTTGACCTGTTTAATATTTACTCAACCCAAACATAACCTGATTATTAAACGGGTTAGACGGGTTGACCTGTTTTTTACCTAAATCTGTTTATCCTCAACCCAAACCCGTTTAACTTCGTGTCGTGTCGAGAATTGCCGCCCCTAGTATTTTGTTATGTTCCCCTGAGAGAATCTGAAGAATATACAAGTTTGAAAGTACTATCTTTTGTTATTCTTACGATAGTTTTGTTTGGTTTAATAACTTTAATTAGTTTTGCGTGCTTTTTGGTTTCATGTTTGATAGTAAGAGGTTTGTAAAGTTTCTTCGACTTGGTTACATATTTTGGTATTGTTGCCACTATTTTCTCTCACCCAACTTTTAATCAAATTTCGTTGAGATCAAAATGGTAATAATACTTCTAATTTTATGAGTTTCTTTGTAACTATGAAACCAGCTAAAAGATAATAAATTTAAGACAATATTGTGGTTTATATACTCAATTTTATGAATCACTTCACTACAAGAATCTGGTCTTTTAGCCATGACATAAAGTCGTGGCTAAAAACCTTTATCCACGATTTGCTATGGCTGAAAAGTCGTGACTAAAACCTCGTACCTAAAGACCTTTAACCACGACTAAGTAAAACCTTTAGCCATGACCACTTTTAGTCACAAAAGTCAGCTATTTTTGTGATGACGGTCGTGACTAAAACTTTTGGGGTTTCGATTTAAGCTTCGATCTAGGATGTTAACTTTGATTTTTATTTTGTGTTTTAATTCGGATTTGATCTTAATTTAGGGTTTTGTTCAATGCATGTGAATATTTTTTATGGTGGCTGTCACTAGGTGGTGTGGTGGTGGGAGTGATGAAATGATGGAAATGGAGAGTTGGAGGAAGAAGAAGGAAACTATTTTTTAAGTCATATTGTTTTACATTCTTAATGCTATGCAAAAGATTGGACAAAGTTAGAAATTTTGAACATTTTGAACAGCGTAAGTTGTTCTGTTATTTAAACCTGGTCATTTGGCCCACAGGATCTAATTTACTGTAATACTTTAGAATAATAACCATACAAAAAATATGTTCGTTATATATAAATGGGATTGAGAATACTCATATATGGAGTTTTTGTTATTCCAGTCAAGATAGGTAGGTACTTGGAAAGTATTCACTTATGGCCCATCTTATTCATAAAAATTGTTTCCTTTATTCAAAAAAGACTTGCATTTATCATGGTCTATGATATTTGTAAATTATTTTTTTTAACTTTTTTATTGGCTTGTGAGGCCAACTTAAATGTGATACCATATATTTCAAATTACATCAAACATAATCAATCGAATTCATATTAGTATCATACTACCTTTTAATTAAAACCATTTCCATGGTGATTCCATGTAGCAAACCAAACACGCCTTTAAAAACTGATTTACAGTGGGTGTACAAACATAAAACCATGGTTTTGAAAACCAGTCCGTATTGGCCGGTTTAACCGGAAACTGGTGGGGTCGGCCTGCTTTTAATAGCCGAGTAAACCAGACATAGTTGAACCGGTTAAAACAAGAACTGGAAAACCAAAAAAATCTATCGGCAAACCTGCATATCATCGGAAATGATATCGGGCACCTTTAACTATTCACCCCAAACCTTAATAACTCTACAAACACTCAAAGTTCTCGTTGGAATGCATTCAAATGTACTAAGACATAAAAACAAAAGAAGAAGAAGAAGAAGAAGAAGAAGAAGAAGAAGAAGAAGAAGAAGAAGAAGAAGAAGAAGAAGAAGAGGGATCATAGTCTAATTTTTTTTTTTTAAAGCTATGTCACATTCACAAAGAGTTTACAAAATTATACTCACATAATGACTTGGCAAATATAATGGTTTGCATCATAACCTCTCTTTCTTTTTTTTTTTACCTTCATCATTTAGTTGACAAATTAATTTTGTTTTGAAAGGCAATATATTTTATACCAAACAAACACTAATCACAAACAAAAACATCCACTACCTTAACAAAATGCTTTAAAGAGTAAAGGAAAACTCACATAAAAATTATGCTTAAGTTCACGCAGGGACGGAGCTTGAGCCATATTATTGGAGGGGCCGAAATGTAGTCGTAATAATTTTGAGGGGGCCAAACCTATAGCTATTTTACATTTATACTATGATTTTATAAATTATTTACAAAACTACAAAAAAAAAATGCTTAGTGGTCCTAGATTTGGGGGGGCCACAACCCCTTCTTGCCCCTAAGAAGCTCCGTCCATGAGTTCACGTGCTACCCAAACACCATCACCAACTTTCTCTTAATTCCCAGGCAGACCCACTAGCAGTAAAGACCTGATCTAAGACTGGGAGGCAAGGATCCGTCACTCACTCACCTTAACTTCCCTCACTCGCGACTCACCTTGCCCTCCTTGTTCCCTCACGCGCGAGTCTCGCAATTCAATGCAAATTAGGGTGACCAAGTCACCTAGTTGATTTGTGTGCAAAGAGACATTGTATTGGTTTGTTTTAAAAAAAATTAAGGTGTGTGGAAGTGAGCCCCTTGTCCACAGAAAGGTGAGTGGAAGTGAGTAGAAGAGAGAGGTGAGAGAAAGCTGATGTGGCGCTGATGTGTAAGGTGAGTGAAGTAACACCTTGCCCTCCGGCCTAAGAACCAGGATTATTTATTTATTTATACCAAATGACCAAGGACAGTATCTATGACACATGCATTTTTTTGACAGACAAAAAGTCCTTGTTTTACTTAAAAAATATAGTAGGTGAAAGATTAAGTGTGTCAATCATGAAAAAAAAAGTTAAGTGATATATCTGAATGTTTAGGAAAAAAAAGAGAATAAATTAAAAAAGAAGAAAAAGTGCTATATTTATCACTCCGTAATTTGACAACAGCTTATTCATAGACAGTTTTGAAAACGGTTGCGGTCAAACCGAGAATGGAAGTTACACCTAGTTTGATCTCAAGTTCGGTTTTAAACATTGCATAAAACAAGTTATGAGATGAGCAAATAAAAAATGAAACATTTGTTAAAAACTAAAATGACTTGCATAAAGTTTTAGGTTAAGGAGGTGTTTGTTTTGAAGAGTATAGAAATCAAATGATGATGTTCATAGTGATTTTAAGTGTTTGGTTAAAATTTTATTGTTAAAGTATGATTTCAACAATCATAAATCCAAACCAAAGGGAAGGGGTGTTTTTTGTTAGCCATTCTCGTGGGGTCCGCATTTATTATTATTTCCAATACAAATATAATGGAATTGTGGCACTTGAATGGATCTCACTTAATGTAATATCAATACTCAAAATATGTAGTAGCAAACAGAACAATGGAATTAATATCCCCAATCTCATACACCTCTCTAATCCAAATCACACCATTAGTGATTCCGGCTAGCACAACAAACACACTTTAAGTTATCAAATCAGGAGTTAGGATCAAAAGAGAAATAAAATTAAAATGAGAAGGTGGGAAGAAAATCACGACCGTACATTTCAGATGCATCTAAAAAAATAGATGCTTCTCTCTTAAATTACTCCTCTTCATTTGAAATGTGTAGCTAATATTATTCTCATTTTTCTAATTTCAATTTATCTACTCACCGGATCTATTCCCATCAACTTAGACCTAATAAGTTGTATTAATTATTTAGACCTTGTCATCTAGCCGAGTGGATTGATTATTATATTGTAATGTAATAAAATTAGAGTTTAAAAGACTTAGAGCGGTGGTAATAAGCCACTTTAGACGCGTGTGGTGGCCTTAAGACGTGTGCTACCTTATTACCTTACCCGTTGAAGACGCGTCCTAGATTGGAAAAAAGAAGAAATTTGTCGTTTAGATGACCAATTTGTGGGTTGTTGTTGTTTTGTGTGTGTGATTTTATTTGTGAGGTATATTTTTGTTTAAGTGGGATATGTTTTAGTGTTGATGTTAGATGTTATTACACTATGTTGGTGGTGATGATGGTTGTGGATGAAGAAGCTGACATGACGTTGAGTTAGCGGTGATCATGTTGATCACTAATACCACTAACCTTATAGTTTACCAATGGACGAAAGTGACGTTAGAAAAAGTTAAGGCAAGTGAGTTGACTCCAAGTCAACTTTAATTGCACTTCTAGTCTTTCGGTTTTAGACTGTATGCAATTTCTTGTATTAAGCTACATGTTATGTCTAAAATAACGCAAGATAGGCAAAGATATCATTCTTTCTTTCTTTTGCTTAGACTAGTATACTCGGTAAAAATTTACATTAACAACCTCTAGAATGCTTATTAGTGAAAAAAGTAGATTACTTGATGAACATTGTATAAAAGATGTTAAAGAGGAGAATTACTTTACATATTAAACTTCTCTTACATACCAAGTGATAAATCTCAAGCACTCATTTTCTTGTTGAGCAAAAAGAGATATTAATTAATATGTAAATTAAAAATTCAATTACGCTATCTTTTATAATTCAAATATCTCATGAACAAATTATGGTATACTGTCACGACCTGCATTTAATTATCTTTCTATAGACAGGCACTTTTATATACTTTCGACAAACATTTTTTGATCGTTTTTTTCACCTTTTTTTAGCTTTATCAAAATTTGAATTACATATCACATGTGATTTAATACTAATATCGAAGTTCGAACACTAAACATCTGTACTAAAATGGACATAAGTATTTGTCTATAAATCAAAATCTTTTTTCGGCTTTTGCTATAGAAAACATACATTCTTGGCTTTCAATCCATATATCACACACACTATATTCGAATTATAAATTGTGGCAGTTCATTTATGAAACTTCTATTATCACATGTAAAAAAATCACATGTGATTGAGATCACATGTGATTTTACATGTTTTATCCAAATTAATGTAATATCACATGTGAATTCTCATGCAAGTTTCAACAAAGAATGATAAAGAAAAAAAAAATGAAAAACGTGAAAAAAAAGTTTGTTGAAAGTATATCAAGGTGCCCAACTATAAAAAAAGATAATTAAATGATCGTCACAAAGGTATATATTTTCGTTTAACGATTAACGATTTAGAAGATATTATTTGAAAGAAAAATAAAATAAAATGAGTTTGTTAAAAATGAGTGACTGAAATTTATCCTTAGAGGCTTAGGTATCATGGCATCCATTTTTAGCTATTTAGTCCCTACTGGGTGCCACATCATTTCAACATCACACCTCAAAAACCGTTTCACTCACAACTAAACCAACTTAGCCATTTGGACCACACCCACTCCCAATTTTCTTTTTCCATTTTTCTAAACAAACTAAATTTTATTCATTAAAATAAAATAAAATACGAAACAAACAAATAATACGAAAAAAGGAAAATAAAATACAACATACGAAAAAACCCCAAAATTCAAACACGAAATTAACAACCTTTTGTCCTAAAATTCGTCCCTTTGAGTTAAGCACAATTCGTCCCTTTACATAACCACAATTATTCCCTTTAATAATTTAATAGTCCAACAACCCAAAATACCTAGGGTATGTTTGGCACAATAAGCTACGGCTAGGGCTGGGGCTCGAGTTGAGGCTAGAGCTGGGGTGGGGCTTATAGTATAAGCCAAAAGTTGAAGCTTATATTTTTATAAAGTTTTTTGGCGAATTAGTTGGAACTGAAACTTATTAATGTAAAATCACAAAAAAATACATCAAATTAAATTCACAAATATTTTCATTTTTTACATGACAATTTATTATATTTTTAAAAGTATTTAAGTAATTTAACTATCTGTAAGCCCCTATAAGCCTCTTATTATGGCTTGGGCTTATGAAAGCTTGTGGCTTATTTTATAAGCCATAAGCCTCCATAAGTCAGTGTAATAAACGAGACTTATTTTATAAGTCAGCTTATTTTAAAAACCCAAACCCCGATAAGCCCTTATAAGCCTCCTTCCAAACATACCCTTAAACTAATATCTCCCAAATCCAACTACTTAGGTACCCTAAATAGTCGGTATAAAACACATACTAATCGCTACACAACCCTAAATATAACCTAAACACGTATTTCTCACCCACTTTTCTCTTATTCCAAAAATAAATTAGATCTAAATTTTCCTTTCACAATCACAAAAACCAGGACACGTGTCGGCAATAGATAAAACTTTTTTTTTTTTTTTTTTTTTTTTTTTTTTTTTTTAGAAGAGATAAAAGTGACGGCTTGGGTTTGACGGGGTGGCTTAGAAGAGGCGGCTCAACATAACCACCTTGTTCTGAGGATCAAACTCGCTTTGAAACCATGTTAGACAAAGATAAAACCCGTAGCTATAACTTTATTATTCACCATTATTTATAATGGCAAAACCCTAGATGCCCTAAACCCACAAACCGGGCTTGGGCCTATTTATCAACTAATAAAACCATCCTATTTTGTAGCTTTAATTTCAAAACATAAACACAAAGACACTTAAAAGAAACTAAAGTTTGAAAAAGTGTTTTGTCTTATATATGTCGAGGAACCGGCGCTTTGGATTTTGGCGAGCTAAGGTGGCGTCGTGGCTAAGCTTCGGTGGCGCCGAATGTGTGCCAACTCGGATTCGGCAAGCAAAATTGCCAATCACACCTAAGCCTTTTAGTATGTGAGTAAATGTTTGATACGGAAGTGAACGTAAATCGATGTTAAAAGGTAAATTAAATAAAATTGAATCAAATGATTTAATGAATGTTTGGTGATTCTTTTTATAAAGACTAAAGTTATTCGGAGTATAAAGAATGAAAACTTTATAAAGTATAATAAATTAAGTGATAAAGATGAACTAGGTTGTTTGAGAAGTTAAAACACATGATTATAGAAAAATACAGTATAGACTCAAAATTATATTTAGACTAAATGAAGCAATTATAGCCCTCTATTCTAATTAAAAAAAAAATCTCTTTTTATTTTATTAAAATTAAAAATCTCACAAACCGTTAATTGTTATGCGAAAAGAATCACACAATCACGACGAGAATTAAGTCATCTTTCTATAGAGGGGCAGTTCTATATACTTTCGACGAACTTTTTTATTGAGTTTTGAAATTTACGTCTGTTAAAATCATATGTGATTTATTATTTTAAATTGTAAAATCACATGTGATTTCTGCCTTAAAGCATACATCACATGTTATTTGTGAAATCACATGTCATTCGTAACATAAAAATCACATGTAACTTTTTTCAGACACAAATTTAACATTGAAACTAAACTCGAAAAAAAAAAGTTTGTCGAAAGTATATCGAAGTGCCCGTCTACTGAAGAATAGAATTATTCTATTCGCGATAGTGTATTTTTATTAAACAACTATGTATCGTTTGTAGGATACTTTTTTATTTATAAATGTGGAAAGTGATTTTTTTTAATGAAAAATAGACTGCCAGAATTGGTTCAATGGGTATATAAATACTACAAGGTCTATATTGATCTCAAACTCTTATTGATTAATGAATTTTTTATTAAAATATTCAACTCCAAAATATAGATGGCTGAATCAATAACATAAGTTGACTCGACAAAAGTCTTCAAGTCTATATAATTCTATTTGAGTGTTCCACCACTACTGATCAGTTTAAGTTTATGAAATTTAATAACGAATCATTAATCTAATAACGGAACCTCATCGAATCAAATAGGATCCCGATTAAAACCGAAATCATTTAGAATATGATTTATAAAAAGCACTAAGTTAGAATAAAAGAATAAACAATTAAAAAGTACAAAAAGAGAAGATGACTTACAACTAGAATAAACAATGGAGGATCATTCTACTCACGTCACATGTAAAATAGTGCAATTGGGTTGACTTCACAGTCAATTTTTATAGGGAAAAAGCTATAAATTCATAACGTATTTTAAAAAAAAACTCATTATGCTCTATCTACTTCACTTATTGTTATAATACATAACCGTTTTCATTTTATTAGGTTATTTTACGTCGTTTTATCCGTTTTGAAAATCGTCCATTTTATCCGTTTTCATTTTAATCGTATGGATAAAAGCGGATAAAAACGGATAAAACGTTTTATTATCCACGTCAAAGCGGTTTTATCCGTTTTCTCTGTTTTATCGGACATATTAAAATGAAAGCAGATAAAATGGACGATTACACGGATAAAAAGCGGAAAATAACGAATAAAATAACGATATTATGACAATAAGTGAAGTAAATAAGCATAATAATTTTAAAAGTATGCGTTATGAATTTATAGGTTTTTTTTTTTCATTTTTATATCAGAAACATACACTATAGACCGGTTTGATTTAAATAAAGAATGGCAAAATGGTGAGTTACAACAATTTGAACGCATTTGTTTACCCTAATGGTGTAAACGGGCTACAATTATTAGACAACACATAAAGAAGAAACGTGTATTTTACTTTTGAACAATCGTATTAGGTTCAAGCTATAAATAAACACAAATGCAAAATCAATAAACAAATTCATATTCAGAATAAAAACAAAGTTGAGGAGAGGACTTACAATTTTTTTTATTGGTTAAGAAGCAAGCGCAGGATATGATGAATATGGGTATTGAAAATGAAATGATAATTCTACTCATGTCGATCAAAAGTTAAATAATGCAAGTTGGTTGACCTCAAGTCAACTTTATATTCATAAGTTACACTTTAAACAAATTACATAATATCTTTCAAAACAAAGACCACTATCTTCTGTCTCTTGTAAATTTCCTCTAAATTCCCTTTTACACATTAAACAATCAATTTTCTCGAAACTACCTATTAAAATGAATGAAACTTTCATTCATTTGACAAATTTTATCAATCACTAAATGAGCAACTAGGTTCAATATATATATGTGTAGCGTACTACAATTTGATAATGTTTGATGTATAGGACCTACAACAAATGGTGTAACTATATACACGCATTACAAAAATTAGTTAAATTTTTTACATTTTAAAGGCCAAATGTTCACAGTTTTTTTTAATCGTACACACTTATATATGTAGATTATTTTTAAAATATATGTGACACCTATAAATGTAGCAAAATTATGATCCATATAAAAAAAAGTCGACGGTTAACCATACCGTAGAGAAATAAGTGTGGAGAATTCAATGACGGATTGGGGCATATTTCCCCGGATTTTGGTGTGTTAAAACTAAAAGTACATGCAAGAGGATAGCGTGGAAATACTTGGCGTCACAACATGGAGGACATCTTAGAGTGTGGAGAAAGTAAGTTAATTGTCACACTTGGTACGGTGGAAAATTTGATCAGAAAGTCCATGCTTTTTAAAGTGAAAAAGCTTCAAAAAGACCCACCCTAAGAACCATAGCAAATTATGAAACTGCACACTTTAACTAGTGATGCTTTAATCATGAACATAATGTAAACTTTTACACGTTTTTAAGTGTCACTATTTTGATACATTTAAAAAAAACCACAAATTTTGCAGCATAATTCTGCACATACAATTTCATAGCAACATCATGCTTCATGAACCTCAGGTACTCGAATAACACTTTCAAAGCAATTTCTAAGTATGTTTACAAAATATCATTGAAAGCTAGCTTCTTCTATCTTCCATCTTCAAGTATTCAACAATAACTGAAATCCATCTCACGCTTTGATCTTTCGTCTTCATCAAGTTCCTAAATAATGAGAAAGAAAACCAAAAATTATAGGATTAATGATTTAGGATTTGGTAACATCTCAAAACAGATTAGAATCAAAATGGGTCACTATATACAACGCGTCAAACGAGTTGGCTGACTACAGGGTTCTGTCGAGTCGAGCGGCTTTTATAGTGGTGCACTGATACAACTAAGTTAGGCATAGTGGGCAACCTGACTTTGAGTGGTCCTTTTCTAAAACCCGTTGTGTTTTTACTAGTCACCCAACCTCATCCCCGCTTTGTAAATTCGAGTTTGATCACGCCTTTGACTTTGAAAAATTTAAACTGGTCTCGAATTTATTTATTAGTGAGGCAGTACGGTTATCTAGATTCTTAGTTGAGTAAGTTTTAACATGTTTTCACATATTGAATTTTTCCACATCTACATACAAAACCAGAATGCACATACAGTAAGAAAACCTTAAAAAGTGCAGCAGTAATTCAACAACTTAGATTATGTTAGAAAATGTATCTTATAAAAACCTGTAAATCTTTTTGTTCAAAGATTATATCAATGCATAAAAACCTAGCTTGTCTAGGCTAGGACTTGGATCAGTCTTTATTGAGGGGTCTTAGACTAAAAGACTGATTATGTCTACCAAAAACCAAACTGAGAATTTTTAAACTTTGTTTAGGAAATATTTTTACCAAAAACCAAAAACGAAACTCAGAGTTTAGCCGACATTCACATTGTTAACATTAAACCAAACTCATATCTTTCATGATTTTTCTGTTATTTAAATTTTGTTTAGTTCTAGACGCGAAAACGCAATTCGTTTATTAGTTGACACTTTTGTGATTATTCAGAACTTTGTAGCAGATATAATTTTAACAAAATCTAATAAAACACTACCCCTTTTGCTATATGTTAACGATTTGAGCTTTGACATAACAACTTTGACCACAAAAATCAAAGTACATTTAACAAAGGATCAATTAAAATTTATTGGAATATTTGGTATTGCTACTGGCTTACCGCTGAAATGAAGTTTAAAATTAAATTTCCCATAAGTCACCCAAAGTGAATTTATAATCCATATATATATAGCATCCTAAAAAAGTAAAAATTAATGTATCATTCTGTAGAGTACTTATCCCTCAAAACTTCACCTAGTTTCAATATGATGAACGTGATCACACATTCTCACATACTACTAACAGATGATGACTTACGCCCTAAATTTGATGAAATGCCATTTACGTGCAGGGTTCTAATATAGATTTAACTGAAATAAATGCTGGAAAATGTACCAACATGGTTTAAACAGTGTTTTCTGACTTTTACTGACTGAACTTTCTAACCCTTGCAGACAAAAGTCAGTACCAAATTCTTTTGAGCCTTTTCTTATTGGTTAAGAATCAAGCACAGGATATGAATGGGTATCCAAAATGAAATGATAATTCTACTATACTCATGTCGATCAGAAGTTAAATAATGCAAGTAGGTGGACCTCAAGTCAACTTTATATTCATAAGTTACACTTTCAAAACAATGACCACTATCTCCTGTCTCATGTAAACTTGCTCGAAATTACCTTTTACACATTAAATAATCAATTTTCTCGAAACTATCTATTAAAATGAATGAAACTTTCATTCATTTGACAAAGTTTATCAATCACTAAGTGTGCAACTAGGTTCAATAATTGGATCATGTTTGATGTATAGGCTTCCTTGTGGGATTGGGGAATCATGCTTTTACGGCAGGTCAGGCTGCTTTGAAAGCCGCTTCGTGCAAAGTAACCAAACACGAGAAAGCGTGCATTAATAACCAACACACGTTTATACCTTTTGCATTTGATACATTTGGCTTCCTTGCACCTGAGGCTGTGGAGCTGCTCAAAAGAGTCCAACGGGTTATGCATGGCAATGTTACGACCCCAAGGTCTCTGAATGTAGTTTTTAAAAGACTAAGTTTTGCTATTCAAAAAGGGCTAGCGGCGCAGCTTGTTGCCCGCTTGCCTGTCGTTTCAGTGTAATATTTAAATTGTCCAAAAAATAAGTATCAGAATTTGAATTCATAATCAAGTATTCAAGATAATTTACTATAGTTTTAGCTCAAAAAAAATGTATAGGCCAAAATGCAAAAAATCAGAACCAAATAAATTAACATCATGGTCTGGGATTCTCAAACCTCTTAACACAATATGTCTGTAGATACAACATGGTCTGGTTAAATACGATCATAAGTTTGTTGGAAAATTATGATAACAAACCTGATGTTCGATCGCAGAACGCTAGATCATAATTAAATTTGTATCAAGCAAAAGCAACAATTTAGTGAACACGAGATAAACAATGATGTAGCCTAGAATAACATAACACACGAGACAATATACCCTCAAATGTTCCCTTTATTCGGTGAAAGGGTGAACTATATATTACTCATCAAAACAATACACAAACATTCAGCGGACCACCAAAAGTGCTAAGACATACCTTAGCTACTAATATATACACAAACATTCCCTTTATTTATGAAAGCTTACAACATTGAATTTACAAAGACATATATAACATTTATCTAAAGCTATATGTTGTATAGACTAAAAGAAAAATGTACGACCAAGACGAACTCCATTTGGTTTTAGAATTGTTTAGCCGACCCACATGCGCCTTCTATTCTAGTTTTCATTCTTACTAACAATTTCCACCTTATTACTAAGCCTATCCCGATACTAACCCATGTTTAAACCGTGGCCTAGGAACTATAAGTCGGTATCTCTCTATTGAATTGATAATGAATACAAAGAGTACATAAAGTATATATACACAACTATTGGGCCGTGACCCACACATGCCAAAACTGGCCCATCAATATATCATCTAACACTCCTCTGCAGTTTGAGCAGGAGGACACCGAACACTCAAGGTGTCACGAAACTCATGAAACAAAGTCGAAGGTAATCCCTTGGTGAAAATATGAGCATACTAAAACCGAGAAGGAACATGTAGAACTCGAACCTGACCAACAACAACCAAATCACGAACAAATTGAATATCAATCTCAATGTGCTTAGTCCGATGATGCTAAACCGGATTAGAATACAAGTACACAACACTCACATTATCACAATAAACAAGAGTAGTCGAAGATAAAGGAGTATGAAGTTCACGAAGTAAATTCCGGATCCAAGATGTCTCAGCAACAGCATTGGCAACACCACGATACTTAGACTCTGCACTAGAACGAGAAAGCGTCGGCTGACACTTAGAGGACCATGAGAGTAAGTTGTTGCCAAGAAAAACAAAATAACCGAAAGTTGACCGCAAAGTAGCTGGGTAACCATCTGAATTAGAATCCATTAAGCAACCAACGACTCAGTAATAGATGAAAATAATTGTAAGCCATAGTCTAATGTCCCCTGAACATAGCGTAAAATCTGCTTGAGAGTAGAAAAAGGAGGTTCTCGTGGATCATGCATATAAAGACAAACTTGCTGCACAGTATAAGTAATACCAGGTCGATTAAATGTAACATACATGTTAATACAAATAAGCCGTAAAAATGTTTATTTATATTTTTACGATCTTCTAATGTTTTGTCGATAACAAACGTAAAATCATATTAACGAAACAAATAAAATACGTAAATGGTTTGAACTAATAGTTTCTAACATATTCACATTTTCACATAAAACACTAAAACAAGTATAAGTGATTTTATGATTTAGATACATATGTACAACAACTAGTGTTTAGATATTGGGTTAACATATACTTAAACTAAGTATACCAAAATGGGTAAAAACATGTAAATACTAAAATGGGTAATAACTAGCAAATGGTATTGACCCATAACCCATGGTTTTATATATACCACTTAACCAAGTTTATTGTATCCTTAAGATACGTTGTATCTAGAAAGAAAACCATGGATCAACCCATAACCCATGACCCATGACCCATAACCAAAAATACCCATGGGTAAAGAGGAGCATTCCACGGATCCCTAGCTTTGTGCTAGCCGGATCCCTTGTGGTAGGGATCCGTGGGATCCGGGGAACAGTAGGATTTTTCCTCTATAAATAGTGAGCCATTTCTTCATTATTTCTTACCCCTTTCTAACATACTTTCTCCCTTGAGTTAAATCTCACTAACCTTAGATCCAAGAGATCTATGTTTGTAGTTTTGTTTTTGTGTGATCTTTTAGGTTCCTCTTAAAGGCAAGATCACCACCTTTGAAGTCAAGCAAGCTTAAGTCCATGAGTTGCCATGCTTCTTCATCATCAAGGCTACTGAAGTCTTCTTGTTGATGATCTATTTCTTTCTTCAAAGATGTGTAGTGTTGAAGACATTAGTGAAAGATGTCTCAAGTGTCAAGACGAAGATATTAGTGAAGGGTATCTATCGTCTATAGGACAAGCACTTGTGAGAGGTGCTTAGAAGTCAAGACAAAGAAGCATTAGTGAAAGGTGCTTAGAAGTCAAGACTAGAAGCACTAGTGAAAGGTGCTTAGAAGTGAAGACACAAGACATTAGTGAAAGGTGTCTTGTAGATCTAGTCAAAGGCATTAGTGAAAGGTGCCTTAGATGTACATTCGATATGGTGTGTTTCGATGTACAAGATAGACTAGTATAGGATCCAAGGATATTGATATCCTTGATGATGTTGTAAAGGAGTAGATCTCCTTTGGGATTAGTAATTGGTGTAGTGTGGTAGTAGTTCCTCCATTACAATGGAACTAGGTGCTTAGCCTAGTACCTAATAAAGGGTAGGTGACGTTGTGAAGGTGTAGTTCACCTTGGAGTGAAAGAACTAGGTACTTAGCCTAGTACCTTATAAAGGGTAGGCGACGTTGTGTAGGTGTGGTTCACCTTGGAGTGAAAGAACCCGGTGGTTAGCCTAGCACCGGAAAAAGGGTAGGCGGCGTTGTGAAGGCTTCTCCGCCATAAGGAGATTGGTGTAGTAATTACGAACTCTTGAGTAGGTGACTCGGGGAGTGGAGTAGGGCAAGGAAGGTGTCCTTGTAGCCGAACCACTATAAATACTCGTGTTGTGGTTTTGTGCTTCTTACTCTTATCTTTTCATTACTTACCTTTATATGCTTGTTTATCAACATCCAACACACACATCCAAATAGATTGACATAAGTCGATCTAAATAGATTAAAAGGGAGTTTTAATTGGTAAAACTATTCAACCCCCCCCCCCTTCTAGTTTTCCACAATACAGAAGAGAACATGCAAGACTCTTGTATAATGTAGGATCAACATCCAGAGTACCACAATCACCTAACTTGGACTTAGTATCAACAGGAGTCCGAGAAGGGTTACAACCAACCATATGTGCACGCTCCAAAATCTCTATAGCATACTTACGTTGTGACAAAAACATCCAAGAAGAGTCACGCGTAACTGAAACACACAAAAAATAATTAAGAGCACCTAAATCGGTCATAGAGACATCTGTATGTAATGAAGAAATGATCCGTTGTAACAAACTATCAAATGAAGGAATGAGAATAGTATCATCTACATAAAGTAACAAAAATGCGTTTTATCTCCACATACTGTAAATGAATAAAGAGGAGTCACAACGACTAGGACTAAACCCAATTGTAGTAATGAAAGCGGTAAATCGTTGAAACCATGCCCTAGGTGCACCTTAATACTATAAAGAGACCGCTGCAATGCAATAAAGAAACAATTAGATCATGTTTGATGTATAGGCCAAAATGCAAAAAATCAGAAGCAAATAAACACCATGGTCTCGGATTCTTAAACCTCTTAACAAAATATGTCTTTAGATACAACATGGTCTGGTTAAAAGTGATCATAAATTTGTTGGAAAATTAAGACAACAAACATGATGTTCGATCGTGGAACGCTAGATCATAAATTTGTATCAAGCACAAACAACAATTTAGTGAACACGAGATAAACAACGATGTCGCCTAGAATAACATAACACACGAAGTCAACACGATTGAGGAAAAACCATATTTGGTTCATGTATATTATAGTATCTTATCATAATTAGAATATAATAACCTAGTGTTTTTACGCTGCTTATTATAATTAGGAATAATATTTAAGGAGGAATTAACCTTAGGTTATTCGCTTTTTTAAAATATATAATCTCCGAGGATAGTTTTGGATTAAAAAACTAGTCCTATAAAGATTTATAGCCTATAAGGAAACATAAAACATTTTTCAACACACCTCGTGTCAGATTTTTGGAGATATTTTTTATTGTCAATATATTTAAGATATGACAAAAGGAAGTGAAAATAAGGAACCTAGTACCATAGTACACCACAATTTCAATGCCCAATCCTAAAACCCGAAAATTACTCATTATGGGCAATTCGCAGGCAAATCATCCTCGAAGCGAATGGCTTATGGGAAACAATAGAGCCGACTGAGTCGACTCAATCCAATAAGAAAAAAGACAAAACCGCTATTGCATTTATTTACCAAGCCTTACCCGAATAACAATTACTTCAAAGAACAAAGAACAAAACCGCAAAAGAAATTTGGAAAGCTTTGAAAACTAGACACGTTGGCGAAGACAGAGTTCAACAAGCAAAACTACAAACACTCAAATCTGATTTTGAGATGTTACAAATGAAGGAAGACGAGAAAATTGACACCTTCGCTACAAAACTAACAACACTCGTAAACAAAGCCGCTAGTCTAGGACACACAATTGAAGATCAAACCTTAGTACGGAAACTATTAAATGTTGTACCCGATAGGTATCTGCAAATAGTTGCATCAATAGATCAATACTCCGACCTAAGTGAAATGACGATGGAAGAAGCAATTGGGAGACTCAAGACGTACGAGGAAAGAATAAAGTTTAAGAAGAATAAGGACAATAATGATCAAGATATGTTATTGTTTACACATCACAACAATAACATTACTCACGGAAGACTCTGTGAAAAATGTGGACAATATCTGTTGCGAGGCCAAGAAAATAATTTCAAGGAAAAATCAACCAGCAACTCAAATAAATTTACTCATGATAAGAGTAAGGTGATGTGTTTTAAATGCAAGGAGTATGGGCATTTTGCAAACAAATGTCCATCAAAGAAAGAAGAACGATCTAATCTCATTGAAGAAGACTTAGAACCAACATTGCTTATGGAAACTGTTGAAGAAGCACCAGAAAAATATGATCAGCCGGAATTAAGGAAGATCACAACAATGAGGGTGGAAATAACCAAGAAAATATGATCAGCCCGGAATTAAGGAAGATCACAACAATGAAGGTGGAAATAACTAGAAGAACATGATCAACCTGGACTTAAGGAAGATCACAACAATAAAGGTGGAAATAACCAGAAGAACATGATCAACCTGGACTTAAGGAAGATCACAACAATAAAGGTGGAAATAACCAGAAAAAATGATCAACAAGGACATAATGAAGATCACAGAAGAAAAGGTGGAAGTAACCGAAGGAAAATTGATCTACCTGGATATAAGGATGATCACAAGAAATTAAAAGCTCAGATGGTGGATTTAACCAGAAGATGAAGTTAGAAGACTTAAAGACCTACGTCACAGCGATGGTGATTAAGGGGGAGAATATTGGGTTAATCCCAATCGACCCAAGTCAACACCCCATATGACCCGGTCAACCAAATTCAAAGAAGAAATTCAAACCGGTTCAAGGAAAAGTCAACGCCAGTTTTATAACTGTTTTTTACAGTTACAAATCCAAACGACATGACCGTTGGATCATTCGAACTAACACAACTATTCTTTGTACCGTTTCATTATGTATATATACTTAGAAACTCATGTATGAACAGATGATGACTAAAATATAGAAAATCGATTCAATTGTTTCTTGTTACTTTTGGTATATCTTGATTATAGATCCAGAAAAATGGGCCAACATACATTCTTAAACCAGACCTCTAAAGATATAAGCTAATAAGATACGTGTGTAAAACTATACAAAACATTTGTCACGATAAGCAAACTACGTCAACAATTCCTCTTTTTTTAGCTTTGAGATGTGCATATACTTCCTCAAGTTTACTGATTCTAGTTTCAAGTTCACCCAATGTACGAATACCATCACCACCATCATTTCTTGATCCATCTTTGCCAATAACTTCGGTCGCGATATCACAAACTGAAGACTGCAAACTACTACTCCGAAGCGATTTCACGACTTTCATTCACTCATGCCACATCAGTAGGAACATCTTGGTTCATCCCAAACTGCATCGAAACTCTATGAGGCAAGTATTATTGGATACAACTTCCATTGATCCCAATTCTTCATCGCAGCTCAGACACTCTTACACATCGAACCCGTAACTCCAATTCTTCATCTAAGCAATCCCCAATGACAACACACCTTCCTTTTTCCCGATAAACCAACTAAACCCCGAATTTTCATTTGAATCCTTAACATACGGCTGCCAAAATAAAATCTTATAATGCATAGTGATTGACAAACAAGCCAACATCATCTATGTAACACCCCCAAATCTCGGTACAGCGGAAGACTTAATCAAGTTTTTGGGGTGTTACTATTGGATTGGTATCGCACACAAGTATAGCAAAAAGATAGTCATTTAACATTCAAAACCAATCCCAAATTTAAGTATTCAAAACATTTAATCCGAAAGTGTAATATTAGGCCCAAAACATTATTTAATAAAATAGGTCCCCAAAGTTTATCAGAGTCAGAAATGATCCTTGAACCCCGCCTTCTTGCCAAGCTTCCACCAATCACGTATTCCAAACATCTCTCAAATACCTGAGAAATCATGCTAAAAGGTCAGCTTACGCTAGTGAGTTCATAGGTTTAAGTTCAACAAAATCATAGTGGACCAGTAAGAGTTGATTTGCTATGCAAGACCTAAGATAGATAAATACCGATCCTACCCGGATCACCAACCATAAATATATCCCACATCCAGGGACTACTGGCCAGCGACTCTAGTCCAGCACTGTCATGGCAAAATCTAGAACAATTGCCAATCCCGGACTAGGTCGAGGTAGAAGTCTATTCTTAGCTAGGCAACAATTATAGCAATTAGGAATGCTACCCTAGTCTAAGGCAACACATACTGCACATCTATCTAAACAGTCAAGCATATAAGCAAATCCAAATAGTTTTCACGGTCCAAAAATAGTAGCATGATTCTCACCCCAATATAGTTAATAACGTAGATAAAAGTGGGGCTATGAAACTCACCTCAAGCAATCAACGTACAAATAAACACTAGCAGAAGATAACGGTATCACGGCACACAACTATCGACTTCGACACAACCTATTAATGTAGACTAACTTTAATATATATATATATATATATATATATATATATATATATATATATATATATATATATATATATATATATATATATATATATATATATATTCCTCAAAATCAACGTTATCTACCCCAATATATTCCATTTCTTTCATTCCAAAAACGTCTCGTTTCACCATTTAATCCTAGTGTTTGGTATCCTCATGTGGGTGTATCGACTCAACATGATGCTATGAATGCACTCAAACAACCAATATATAACTCAATGCAACACAATGAGACCTCTAAACGATAAACTCCATAGTCCAATAAGTTTCGGAATAAATAGTAGACCTTATCGAATTCGTCAACTCGATAAACTCATTTATTTACTCGTGTCGCTTATAATCCCATAAATCAATCGTATCCTAATGAGTCATAAGGATAATTCATTCATTAATAAGGTTACCCAACGTACCTAGCGGGTTATTATTAGATTCGTCAACCTAATAAGTCCGCTACCCACGTGGATCAACAATATTAATGCTAGGTTATCCGTAACCCATGCATACAACGTAAGTACATAAATACTTAAACTAGTATTAAATGCCCATAATTGGCATTTATCGATAAACGTGTACTCGAAACATTAATTACTTATTTATTATATAAAACATTTCTAATTTAGTCGTTAGTTTCCATTTAAAAACAGTGAATAACAAGATAAGACTTGTTATCGATATTTTTGGTACACAAGCTCATTTATTATTTATATTTCATAGTCTATTAGCATTTTCATGTTTATATATATATTTCGTCAAATTTCAATATTAATCTCATATCGTTATTCGTTTCGAGTCCACAAGCACGAGTCATGACTTCTCGGCTTTTAATCAATCAATAGTTCATATTTTACTAAAGTTCATGTTACAGCATTGTCGGAGTCAACTATTGACTAAAAGTCAAAGTAACACCGACATACATCAAAGTTGACAATATATATATATATATATATATATATATATATATATATATATATATATATCAAGTCAATTTAAAAGTCATAATAGCGTAATTCAATCCCAAATCAACTCAAAACAATCTCGCCAACCAATCAATCAACCAAATATACCCGAAACCAATGTTATGACCCTAACGGTCATGACACGGTCACGGTTACGACCACGTGAACCAAACAAGCCCTAAAAGCTTTTCGGCTCCACGCGTCTCGTCCAAACCTCCACTACATCAACCAACAAGCTACCAAAACGACTCGACCCAGGCCCAAGGCCCATGTGGGTCTCATACACAAACCATAAGCCACGTACGAGTCCCTAGTGGCTCGTACGCCTCATAACTCACATCCAAACACAACCAAAACACTTCCACAACATCCAAATCCAATCATTCAAGCTCCAATCATTAACCAAACACAAAACCCATCATCTATTCTAACAAAAAATATGAAACTAAACCTAAACTGCATAAACCCATCAAATTGATACACCACATGCTTACCAAACACTAATTACTTGTTTATTTAGATGTTAATTAGACTTAATTCCACGTTTAAACCAAAAGCCCCAAATTTCTACATAGGGTCGAAACCCTAATTTGCCATACGTGGATTTTTATAGCTTAAACAAGCTCTAACCATGTTCCATTTACCTTATTCAAGCACCAATTGCAAAACCCATTTGAAACCCTAAAAATCTAAATCTTAATCTTTAAATTTGAAGGTGTTAATGAAGGTTTTAGTGAGAGTATTATATATGGTTGGAAAGAGGATGAAAAGATCTTTGATATGGTGGTGGAGGTGGGTGGTCACGCGCGGTGGTGTGACGACGATGGCCGGAATAGTGGCCAAATTTTATTAAGTGGCGGCTAGGCTAGGGTTTGTAGTTAGGGTTTTTAGAGAGAGAGAGAGTGTAGAGAGAGAAATGTGTTAGTGTGTGTGTTTTAAAGAGAGAAATAGAAGTGGTGAAATGGGGAGGTGAGGGGCCTTTTATACTTGGACCAAGGACTCAAAAATAAATGAAAATGGGGGAGGGGGCGCCGGCCATGGGTATATTAGGGGTTCGGAGTTGTAATTTTTCGTAACTATCCCATTTACCCATTCCCGAGCTCACATATTGTCCCCCGAGTGTCCCACAACGTTCATTCGACTTTCTAACATCGTTATTTATGTTTTTCCACTAGTTTTGACTACTTATTTGTCAATTTTTGAGTTACGGTCTAAAAGTTACAATATTTCTCGTTTTAGGCTTTTCTAGTGCCGAACCGAATAGTGCCTACCAAAAAGAGTTAAAACTCATACGATAACTCATTTAATAGTGAAATAAACCGTAAAAAAACCAATAGACGATATAAAATCAAGTCATGGTTTATAAAATAGTGATAAAGGCAAAAGCTCGGTTTAGTTTAACGTAATGCGGTTATCTAAAATAGACTCCCTAAATTGCGGTTGTCACGACCTCACGACCTCGAAGAAACCCGTCCGGGTTTCACTCCTAGTGCTTGATGTCATGAAAAGTTTAGTATACTTCCTCAAAAGCGTCCTCACGTTCCCAAGTGAACTCCGGTCCATGCCGGGAGTCCCAACGAACTTTAATAATCGGAATACGGCTATTCTTGACCTTTTAATCTCACAGTCCATAATCTCAATCGGTTCCTCAACAAAATTCAATTTCTCGTCAATACAAATATCTCTTAAGGGCACAACTATGTTTTCCTCCGAAAGACATTTCTTAAGATTACTAACATGAAAAACATTGTGTACACTACTCAATTCCGATGGTAGCTCCAGGAGGTATGCTACCGGTCCGATTCTTTCCAGGATTGGAAAGGGACCAAGATATTGGGGATTGAGTTTTCCACGTTTCCCAAAACGAATCACTCTTTTCCAAGGAGAAACTTTCAACATTACACGATCTCCAACCTGAAATTCTAAAGGTTTACGTCTCTCATCGGCATAACTCTTTTGTCTATCACGTGTGGTTTGCAACCGGTTACGAATCTGAACTATCTTCTCAGTGGTTTCTAGGACAAGTTCGGGACCTGTAAGTTGACTCTCACCAACTTCAGCCCAACAAACAGGAGAACAACATTTTCGGCCATCTGATTGCCTCAAATGGGGCGGCCTTAATGCTAGAGTGATAACTATTGTTGTAAGAGAATTCGGCCAAAGGGAGGTGTCTCTCCCAGCCTTTGTCGAAATCAATAACACAGGCTCTAAGCATGTCTTCTAAAGTCTGAATGGTTATCTTGCTTTGACCATCGGTTTGAGGATGGTAAGCAGTACTCATATCCAAATTTGTTCCTAATGCTGTCTCTAATGATCTCCAGAAGTGGGATGTAAAACGACTATCCCTATCGGAAATGATAGATATCGGTACTCCATGACGCGATACTACCTCCTTAAGATACAATCGAGCAAGTTTATCAAGACTATCGGTTTCACTAATAGCTAAGAAGTGAGCAGACTTAGTTAAATGATCAACAATTACCCAGATAGCGTCATTGCCGCTAACTGCTCTCGAGAATTTAGTGATAAAGTCCATGGTTATTCGCTCCCATTTCCATTCTGGGAGTTCGGGTTGAACTAAGAGTCCTGAGGATTTCTGATGTTCGGCCTTTACTTTAGAACAAGTCAGGCACCAAGCCCGACATCTTGAGCTATATCGACTTTCATATTAGGCCACCAGTAAAGTTTCTTAAGGTCTAATACATCTTATCGGCTCCGGGATGAATAGAGTATTTTGATTTATGCGACTCGTGCATAATCAACTCACGGATTCCACCATGAAATGGTATCCAGCTTATGTCTCTGAAGCACAAGGTTCCGTCGGAACGCTTCAAGAAGCCGTTTTCACTTTCCACCATTCCATGAAGATTCTCATAAGGACAGTTCTCTTTCGTCAATGCCTCTGCTTGAGCGGCTAAAATTTGAGATGGTAAGGGCGAAACAATGGTCATTCCTAAAGATCGAACGAGCAGGGGTGGAATGTCCTCTTTACGACTAAGTGCATCAGCCACAACGTTAGCCTTACCAGGATGATAACGAATCTCACAGTCATAATCACTAAGCAATTCTAACCAACGACGTTGTCTCATGTTCAGTTCTTTACGATCTAAGATATGCTTCAAACTCTTATGATCGGTAAATACTACACACTTGGTTCCATACAGATAATGTCTCTAGATCCTAGAGCAAACACTACAGCACCTAACTCAAGGTCATGGGTGGTGTAGTTTTCTCATGCTTCTTAAGTTGTCGGGATGCATAAGCAATCACCTTCTCACGTTGCATCAAAACAGTACCTAAGCCTTTATGCGGCGTCGCGGTGCGACAAAGTCTTCGCTTCCTTCAGGCAAAGCTAGGATGGGTGCACTACACAACTTCTCCTTCAGAATTTGGAATGCTTCTTCTTCCTTTTCTCCCCATTCATACTTAACATCCTTACGTGTTAGTTTGGTCGTGACTTAGCTATCTTGGAAAATCCCTCAATGAATCTCCTATAATAGCCTGCTAAACCTAAAAACTGTCGGATTTCTGATGGGTTCTTAGGAGCTGCCCATTCCTTAATGGCCTTAATCTTAGCTGGGTCAACATGAACACCTCGACCATCTATCACATGGCCTAAGAATTGCACGGACGGAATCCAAAATTCACACTTAGAGAATTTGGCATACAGCTTCTCCTCTCTCAACAATCCTAAAATGAGCCTCAAATGCTCTTCGTGCTCCTCACTACTCTTGGAGTATATCAAGATGTCGTCTAGGAATACTATCACAAACTTATCCAGGTATGGCTTACGTACTCGGTTCATGAGACCATGAAAACCGCTAGCGCGTTGGTCAAACAAAACGACATCACTTGGAATTCATAGTGTCCATAACGAGTTTTAAACGTCGTCTTAGGGATATCCTCCTCTCGAACTCTAAGCTGGTGATAACCAGATCGTAAATCGTTCTTAGAAAAGACACTAGCTCCTTGGAGTTGGTCGAATAGATCATCTATTCTAGGTAACGGATATCGGTTCTCTACTGTCAGCTTATTCAACTCCCTATAATCAATACACATCCGAAAAGATCCATCCTTCTTCTTCACAAACAACACTGGTGCTCCCCACGGTGATGAACTTGGTCGAATGAATCCCTTCTCTAACAATTCCGCCATGTGTTTAGACAGTTCCTCCAATTCTCTTAGAGCAAGTCAATAAGGTGACGGGGCTACGGGTGCCGCACCGGGTATCAACTCTATTTGAAATTCCACTTGTCGGACAGGTGGAATCCCTGGCAGATCATCGGGAAACACATCCGGAAATTCTCTAACGATGGGCACATCATTAAAGTGTCTTTTACTCTTCTCCTCACTTTTCTTTTCAGAAATTCAAGCCATGAAAAGACAACCTCCTCTATCGATGTACTTTTGGGCCTTAATACAAGAGATGATGCTCAACCGGTAAGGATTTCCACAGTCGATCCGATCTCCTTGTATGGAAGCATAGCGATTATTGAGAAGGAACGTACCCATAACTACGTTAGGGTCCTCACCAGCTTCCTTTCCAATAGCGTAAACACGCGATGTTCCCATGTCTCTCTGCTGATTTCTAGCACCATGGTTTCCCTGGTTCTCCACAACCTCACACTTCACAGGGTTTAAGCCATTACCTCCTACACCTCGGTTAGCAATTCCTCCTACATTACCAGGATTTCCTCTCATCAACGGCCCTCGACACTCATTCTTAAAGTGTCCCTTCTTTCCACATTCAAAACAGGTGACAGTGGCCTTCCAGTGTCTCCTTGTGCAGTTTGAGCTGCAGCAAGTGGTCGGGACCTACAGTCTTTAGCCAAATGTCCTACCTTAGAGCACTTCCTACACACATTCGGGCACAGTCCATGGTGGTGTCAGTTACAACGACCAAACACAGGCTTACTACCTACATAATATTTCCTTCCTCCATTTCCTATGGCGAACACTTTGGCTGTCTCGTGCCGTTTGTTGCCATTCCCTTTAACAACTTCATTCCTCTTTCTCTTATCACTCCTATCATTCTTACCCTTGTCTCCTACTTCTAGTACATAAGAGTCCATCAAACGACGAGCCATAGTAATTGCCTCATGCAAATTAGCTGGCTTCGCAGCGATGACATCATTTCGAGTAGCCAAAGGTAATCCATCAGTATACCTCTCAATCCTAAGTTCTTCAGTGCGAACCATATCAGGGCAAAGCAACGATAACTCTTGGAAACGACGAGTATAAGTCGCCATGTCCGTACCCTTAACCTTATGGTTCCAGAACTCACTCTCTAACTTCTTAACTTTATTCCTAGGACAGTAAGTCTTGATCAAGAGAGTCTTAAACTGAGTCCAAGTCATGCTATAAGCTACATCAATTCCTACTGATCTGTGATAATTATTCCACCAGGTTAATGCTTCGTACTTCAAGGTATATGTTGCATACTTAACCTTATAATCCTCCTCACAATTACTAACAGCAAACACAGATTCAGTTTTCTCCAACCACCTAGTTAGGAAAACTACTCCCTCAGTTCCTCCAAACTCAATGGGACCACAAAATCAGAACTCTTTGTAGGTACAACCTCGAGTTCGATTCAGCATTGGGGTTCCACTAGAGGTGTTAGAGAGATTAGTCTCAGCTAGCAGTTCTGCGACACGCTGTGACACTAGCTGGTCAATGTGGGTTGGGTTCACAGGTGGAGGGTTTTGTGGAACAGGACCATTCTCAGCACGGTCATTCACATTTGGGTTCTCTACATCTGGGTTATCAATGTTCGGGTTCTCAACAGGTGATGTGGTCGGGGCCGGATGACGACCTTGACGGACAGGGGCAACAACAGCAGCAGGAGCTGCTCGGTTGTTCCTAAGCGGGTTTCGTCTTGTTGCCATCATTCTGAAGGCAAGAAGAAAAGTTTCATAAGTTCACAATTCACGCTCTACAGATAGAGTTGGGTTCCAAGGATCACTAAATAATGCTCGAATCCATAACCAAGGTCAACAAGGATAACGCTATACCAAAGCGAAACAATCAGATACCGAATCTTAACTAAAGGATGCACGTTCCAATAACCATAACTCATAAGTTTCAAAAGTGGAAATACATGGAAGGATATGAAGAAATTCAAAAATGATCCTAATAACGATACTAGTAAGACAACTAGGATAATCCTACATCTCGAGCCAAGTACTACTTAGTTTCAAGATGGTACAAAACCATGAATCTAATACTATCTAGCCACGTCTACGAATACCACTAACTGATCTCCTAACATCATTAACCTCTCTCCACAAAGATGCTAACTCAACACGTCGAGCGTCGCGATCACTCTTAAGCTCTGCGACCTCTCTCTCCAACTCACCAATCCTGCGCCAAATCGCTCTATCAGCATCACGGTATGCGCGAACCCTCTCAGCAGGTCCCCAACACTTCGGAGCTCCGACATACCCTCACGCAAAACCCTAGTCCTTCTGACTACAGTACCCATATCAACTCTCAGATCCTCTATACTAGCCCTAGATACTCTAACCAACCGATTCGTCAACTAACTAAGCCTAGTACCCTGCGATGTAATCCTCTCCCACATCAGACCCATCTCACCATACTCCTTGGGCTCTGAAGCAATCTCCGATGGTATCTCAGATCCTAACGGGCTACCTATATAAGGTGAGTAAGGTGGTGAGTCAATGTATAAAGTCTGTCCAGGGGACTCAGGCTTAGGCAAAGGAGAACCTGGTACCGGAGAATGTGCAAGACTCTGCAATGGAGGAGTACCCCCTTCTGGGATATCCTCACCATCCTCCTCCTGAGGATCCTCATCCTCATCTACATACTGCTCCTCAATCTCATGCTCCTCCTCGACCTCATGCTCCTCAACGCCCTCATCCATAGGGGGAGAGTCCATGAGTCAGAGTCTCTGTGCAGGTAAATCCTTAGGTGGTACACTAGGAGATCTAGGCCTCCTAAGACATGGTGATGCTGATAAACGGATAGGTGAAGATGGTGGTCTCACGGACACGCGGGCAGTGCTATAAGCAAGCCTAGGAGTTTGTGCTCGCGCTAAGACCTGATGTAAAGTGTGCTACACCTAGATGAGCTAGGACGATCTGATGATGATGAACTAGTATGACGGGCAATCTCATAAGGATCACCCTGCACAACCGTCATGAGAGTCAATGCTGGTGAACTAGCAACAGCAAGGACCTCCTCAGATACATAAAAAGCTAGTGAAGGCATAGTCTGTGACAATGGCATAGGGTAGGTATAAGTGTTCAAAACAACTAGTTTTAACAAGCGCATCATCTTAACCAAAACATATATCACATAATGAAAGCTTTAAAAATAGAGGTACCGCATTACTTAAAATATGCCTTAAAATAAAACACATAAGTTCCGTTCCATCACATAATCCCATATTAAATCAATCGAGTTCAAAATCCCAAAATCACAATATACCGTTTCCTCAAATCAAATTCCGTAATATCTCGATAATCACATCTCATTTTCCAAAATCAATAATCATATCTCATTTTTCCAAAATCAATAATCATATCTCCAAATCATAACGTTCCCATAATCAGTTCACAATATCCGTTAACAAATCATCTCATAATTCAAATCGTAGTTCATACCTTAATCAAATAAGAAGCTTCGGCTTGGCAAGCGGGCGTGCGTCGGTCGAGGATCAATTTTCTCAAAAAGTTGTTATAGTTTAGGGTTTATAAAATACCTAATTCTCTATAACCTTGAGCTCTGATACCAATCTGTAACAACCCCAAATCTCGGTACAGCGGAAGACTTAATCAAGTTTTCGAGGCGTTACTATTGGATTGGTATCGCACACAAGTATAGCAAAAAGATAGTCATTTAACATTCAAAACCAATCCCAAATTTAAGTATTCAAGACATTTAATCCAAAAGTGTAATATTAGGCCCAAAACATGATTTAATAAAATAGGTCCGTAAAGTTTATTAGAGTCAAAAATGATCCTTGAACCCTGCCTTCTTGCCAAGCTTCCACCAATCACGTATTCCAAACATCTCTCAAATACCTGAGAAATTGATAACATCAAATAGTCCTGAGTTTCTAAGTATTAATTTCCCCCTTTATCATCACATTTTGAATATATTATTAGCAATAACTTCCTTATTCCTCGATATTTCATTTCAGGACGCATTGGAAGCAAGAAAGCTGCTATTGGACGTTTTCATAACATATTATGATGTAACCAAGTGATGCAGTTACGACGCAACTGATGATTTCGATGACTACGGCGCAATCCTTAGATCAGGTTACGCCGTAACAACTGATGACCAAAACTACGGCGTAGTCTCAGCTTAAGCTACACCGTAACTATGATTTACACTGGAATTTAGTAAGCTACGGCGTAACACCGAACAAAGTTACGCCGTAGCAAATGGATAAGCATTGAAGATTGAAGAAAGTTATGGCGTAACTACCTAATAGGTTACGCCGTAACTATTTTGAAGCCTTTAAATAGTCGACGATTTCATCCGTATTAATCATCTCTCCTTTCCCAAACCTTCTAGGGTTTGGGGAGATCAAAACACAGAAGAAGAAGCATGGTTTAGGAGCATGAATAACGAAGTTCTCGCCTACGATTTCCTTTGTATTCGAGTTTGGATTCTTTTTATATTTTTTCTAGATTTTATATTATGAATTCATGTTATTAATCAAAGTTGCATTTATGTTTTTGTTACTCTCTATAATTCTTTATAGACATTTGCTAGTCTTTTCATAGAACGCTAGCCTTAGTAGTGTTATAAGCTCGATAGTATCTAAAGGGCTGGGAGATATGACCAACTGACCCCAGTCTGATATATAGCGAAGTTTGGGAGGAATTGGCCATAGTACGACCACTCTTCGTGTACGAATCGACCAAAGGATCACTTATCAAGTGGAGGCACTTAAGAGGTTAGGGGGAATCTAAGTTCCTAACGGTAGGGTTCCCACCGTCTAGATATAGTAGATATGGTGCTTAATGACTGCTATTAGGTTGCCGAATGATCCCGGGTGACCTACTCATCTTGGTGAGGAACCTAAGAACCATAGGCCATGACGAATCGACCAAAGGAGTCTGGTGATAATTAACCACTATATTGAATCTTAGTATATGAATTCAATTCATATTTGTTTTCTTTATTAAGCTTCATTTATCTTTCTCTTTTACCTAAATTTCTGGTGTCAGTGTAAGTAGAATAATTACACACCTATCACATCAGTTTTGTTTACCCATATATTATCTATGTTTTATCTAATCATCTTAGATTCTTTTCAAAGTCACAGCTCTCTTGGAACGATACTCGGATTTACCTAAGGCTTTACTACATCTGATCGGGTACTCTCCCCGTTAGTATGTGTCTATCCTAAGTTATTCAAGTTTTATAAATATTAAAAGCAGGATGAAATAGCACATCAGCTTTTTGGCGCCGCTGCTGGGGAGCAGTTAATGTAAAGATCTAAGGTATTTTATTCACCTCATTAAGAGATTTGAGCATTCCCAAAAGGTACGTTTCTAATCTCTCCTATTACAAATTATTATTCGGACGCTATTAGTTACGGCGTAACTACTTTATCTAGTTACGACGTAGCCTTACTGCAATTTATAAAAACTTCTAAAAAATAAATAATAAAATAAATATCTTTTTGACTTATTAGTTACGACGTAACCTCCCTCCGAAGTTACGACGTAACCGCTATAAAATCAGATTTATCTGACCTTTGACTAAAATTAATTACGGCGTAACCCGTAATAGGATTACGACGTAACCCTTTCACACATTAGTTATTTTCTAAAAATGTTAGTTACGGCGTAACTAAATAATCTAATTACGCCATAACTACTGTAGCGGTGTAAAAACCTTCCTGAATAAAAATTAGGTTTTACTCACAAATTCACCGCCCACTGGAACAGTAAATTTTTTTTTCTCTCTAAAATTTTATATCGCTTCATCTAATCCATCTTCATGGCTGGTAAGACCCATATTTACTCTTTTAGATTTATTTCTTTTGATTATTTCAATTAAGGTTTTATTTTAAATATTATAGGGATCTTGCCCATTTGAATTAATTGTTGATGTTGGAATAATTAATTGATAGTTTGATAATTCCCCCATGATATTTTGATTCGTGTCCTAGTTCTACGGGTTGATTGGGATGTTTTGGGGTTATTAAAATAAGGTTTTAGGTCAAGCGCAAACTTGGTGGATTAGGCACGATCCCTCAACACTAGTTGGTTAAAAATATGTCGAAACTTTTCACCCTTGTTATAAAATTGATGGTTTCGGCGTAATCTATCGCGTAATTAAAGCATCTGTAGGTGCTAAGGGGTTTTCTGGTAGGAGTCCTTTGTAGGGGGCACATTTGATCGGGAGATTTTCTAGGAGTTTTGATCTTATGACCGATGAAGCTTTGGCCCGAGTAACCATTGGTAGAGATACTAGCTTGATTGGCTTGTCGAAACTAGTGGAGTTAGAAATTTGCGTCCAGGATGTTTATGGTGCAATTCACCTAGCTGGGACTGCCCCTAGAATGGAAGAAGGAGAAGCTAGTGGTGCAGGTGGTGAAGCCGGTGGAGAAGCAGAGGAGCAGGTGCCCTTGGGACGTAGAAGGGCACATGTGAATGTTGGGGAGAGATTGCAAATTATTGATGAGAGGCTCGAGGGAATGTCATCCCACTTCAACGAGGAAATTGAAAGCCTTGGAGTGGGTCTTTTTGGTCTTAGTAACCAATTTGAGGGTTTTTCAGGTACATTGGATCAGGTGCAGCAGCTCCAGCAGGATTTCTTTCATTGGAGTGCAGAACAGACTAGCCAGATGCTTCAGCATATGCATTTGAGCCACCCTAGGTGGGGAGGTCCAAAGTACGTGTACCAGCCCAAAAATCCCGATGTCGGAGTCCAAGTGGGAGTGGCCTTCATGCAACCCGGCGCCACTCCTGGAAGCGCCGCGAGCACTCTGTTTGAGCCTTCTCAATTCCACGCTATGGATCATGATCTCCTCGGGGACGAGTGATGACCCCATTTGATGAAACAATTTGAAACAATTTAAAAAATATTTGAAACTCAAGTCTGTCATAACTTAACTATTAGGATGTTTGCCTTTTCTATCGTTAATTGTACCCGTCGGGTACAAACTTTTCCTGGTATGCTGTGCAGGTTTTTGTTCTGTGACACAGTTACGGCATAACCTTATGATTTAGTTATGCCGTAACCACTGCTGGAGTAGGGAATTTTGGAAGCAACACAACTAGTTAAGGCCAACCCCTGATTCAACAAACATTACCCCACCCATGACCCACCTTCGACCTTTAGTGATACATCTTGAGCAACCATTCGAGAGGGGAGTTTCTTTCTTTCTTGATTATTTTTCATTTCTATTTTATTTTTCCTTTTTCTTCATACAAATGGGACTTTGTACACTTCAAGTGGGGGGGGGGATAGGAATAGAAATGAAGTGTATGATTACTTAGCGTACTTGCCCTAATTGGTTTTAAAAAAAATTAAGAGTATTTGAACATGTTTGTCACATTTTAACCTAACTAGAATCGCATAAAAGTCGAGCACACATTAACCCTTATTTCCATTGGTGAGATTTAGCCTTTCCGTTTCCCCCATTTTACCCAAATATGCAATAAATTGAGTGTGCCGATAGTATTGTAAACTTTAGAACTTGGCTTTTACATCACTTCGAGACCATAGATGAGTAATGTATCAAGTTAGCTTGGTACATTTGGAAAAGACAATTTGAAAAAAGAAAGTAAATGTTTTAGGATTTCACCCCAAATAGCCTATATGTGTTCACTTGTGTGTGTTTATCGATTAGTCGCATTGGCTTTTCGACCCCCGTGTTAACCCTATTTGTTGCACTCATCTTTAAGTGCAAGATACCCCTAGTTACACCCTTTTTGAGCCTATCCTTTCATTTCATAACCTTTATTTTCATTACAACCTTACGCCTTAGCCTACCGTGTAGTTTTACCTTTTTACCTAGAAGCCATTATTCACCCTAGTTTGAGGTTCAAATAAAAAAGCGTATATCTCGCGTAAAAATATCGGAAGACCCTAAGTAACCACCTCATGCTCAGCTCAAGTGGGGGGAAGTATATCATTGTATCTCAAGCATATCTTAGTATATGCAAAAATATATATATATATATATATATATATATATATATATATATATATATATATATATAAATATATATATATATATTTTAGCATGACTGCTTATAAGTGCGAAAATGTATTAGCACTACATGAATTAGCATTGAGAATAATCTTCTCAATCACGTTAAAAAGATTGGAAGAATAAGTTCAAGAATAATTTTGGAGGATTCCGGAGGCATGCACTGACCATATGAAGACGAACCTTGAATTATTGGTTGGATGATGGCAACTCGGTTTTAAGCTAAAACTATTTGTTTTCTTTTTCCTTTTCGCCCATTAAATATCCCATGCCTATCCTTACCCTTTTTGTCGTGAAGCATGTCTAGGTGATGCAGCGAGCAATCCTTGATGTCTTGGCCATGGATTTTGTCCACTTCGCCGTGACACGTTAGTAATGACACTACCCCTTTAGCCTCTATGACTCAACCCAACATTGCATTTTAGATTTTGTCTTAACCTTAGCTCTAGTGGTGGAGTTGTGTGTAATTTCCAAGCTTATGATAGAATACTTACTATGCCCGTGCATTTGAGTGATCACCCTGAAATTCACACTTAGAATAGGAAGAGTGAGAGTGTTTTCGTTCCCATTTCGTGAGGTGTTCGGCTCTTATTAATATTCTAGCATGGAATTTTAAATTGCGCATTCTTCATGAATGTATCTTTTGCAGTATAAATTGGTCTACTTGAGGGCAAGTAGAGTTTAAGTGGGGGGATATTTGATAACATCAAATAGTCCTGAGTTTCTAAGTATTAATTTCCCCCTTTATCATCACATTTTGAATATATTATTAATAACTTCCTTATTCCTTGATATTTCATTTCAGGACGCATTATAAGCAAGGAAGCTGCTATTGGACGTTTTCATGATATATTACGACGAAACCAAGTGATGCAGTTACGACGCAACTGATGATTTCGCTGACTACGGCGTAATCCTTAGATCTGGTTACGCCGTAACAACTGATGACCAAAACTACGGCGTAGTCTCAGCTTAAGCTACGCCGTAACAACGATTTACACTGGAATTTAGTAAGCTACGGCGTAACACCGAACAAAGTTACACCGTAGCAAATGGATAAGCACTGAAGATTGAAGAAAGTTACGGCGTAACTTCCTAATAGGTTACGCCGTAACTATTTTGAAGCCTATAAATAATCGACGATTTCATCCGTATTAATCATCTCTCCTTTCCCAAACCTTCTAGGGTTTGGGGAGATCAAAACACAGAAGAAGAAGCATGGTTTAGGAGCATGAATAACGAAGTTCTCGCCTACGATTTCCTTTGTAATCGAGTTTGGATTCTTTTTATATTTTTCTAGATTTTATATTATGAATTCATGTTATTAATCAAAGTTGCATTTATGTTATTGTTACTCTATATAATTCTTTATAGACATTTTCTAATCTTTTCATAGAACGCTAGCCTTAGTAGTGTTATAAGCTCGATAGTATCTAAAAGGGCTAGGAGATATAACCAGCTGACCCCAGTCTGATAGATAGCGAAGTATGGGAGGAATTGGCCATAGTACAACCACTCTTCGTGTGCGAATCGACTAAAGGATCAATTATCAAGTGGAGGCACTTAAGAGGTTAGGGGGAATCTAAGTTCCTAACGGCCGGGTTCCCACCGTCTAGATCTAGTAGATATGGTGCTTAATGACTGTTATTAGGTTGCCGAATGATCCCGGGTGACCTGCTCATCTTGGTGAGGAACCTAAGAACCATAGGCCATGACGAATCGACCAAAGGAGTCTGGTGATAATTAACCACTATATTGAATCTTAGTATAGGGATTCAATTCATATTTGTTTTCTTTATTAAGCTTCGTTTATCTTTCTCTTTTACCTAAATTTCTGGTGTCTGTGTAAGTAGAATAATTACACACCTATCACATCAGTTTTGTTTACCCATATATTATCTATGTTTTATCTAATCATCTTAGTTCTTTTCAAGGTCACAGCTCTCTTGGGACGATACTCGGATTTACCTAAGGCTTTACTACATCTGATCGGGTACTCTGCCCGTTAGTATGTGTCTATCCTAAGTTATTCAAGTTTTATAAATATTAAAAGCAGGATGAAATAGCACATCAGAAATCATGCTAAAAGGTTAGCTTACGCGGGTGAGTTCATAGGTTCAAGTTCAACAAAATCATAGTGGACCAGTAAGAGTTGATTTGCTATGCAAGACCTAAGATAGATAAATACCGATCCTACCCGGATCACTAACCATAAACATGTCCCGCATCCAGGGACTACTCGGGCCCAGCGACTCTAGTCCAGCACTGTCGTGGCAAAATCTAGAACAATTGCCAACCCCGGACTAGGTCGAGGTAGAAGTCTATTCTTAGCTAGGCAACAATTATAGCAATTAGGATTGCTACCCTATTCTAAGGCAACAACTACCGCACATCTATCTAAATAGTCAAGCATATAAGCAAATCCAAATAGTTTTCACGGTCCAAAAATAGTAGCATGATTCTCACCTTAATATAGTTAAAAACGTAGATAAAAGTGGGGCTATGAAACTCACCTCAAGCAATCAACCTACAAATTAACAGTAGCAGAAGATAACGGTATCACGGCACATCAACTATCGACTTGGCACAACCTATTAATGTAGACCAACTTTAATATATATATTCCTCGAAATCAGCGTTATCTACCCCTATATATTCCATTTCTTTATTTCCAAAAACGTCTCGTTTCACCATTTAATCCTAGTGTTTGGTATCCTCATGTGGGTGTATCGACTCAATATGATGCTATGAATGCACTCAAACAACCAATATATAGCTCAATGCAACACAATGAGACCTCTAAACGATAAAGTCCATAGTCCAATAAGTTTCGGAATAAATAGTAGACCTTATCGAATTCGTCAACTCGATAAACTCATTTATTTACTCGTGTCGCTTATTATCTCATAAATCAATCGTATCCTAAAGAGTTATTAGGATAATTCATTCATTAATAAGGTTACCCAACGTACCTAGCGGGCTCTTATTAGATTTGTCAACCTAATAAGTCCGCTACCCACGTGGATCAACACTATTAATGCTAGGTTATCCGTAACCCATGCACACAACGTAAGTACATAAATACTTAAACTAGTATTAAATGCACATAATTGGCATTTACCGATAAACGTGTACTCGAAACATTAATTACTTATTTATTATAAAACGTTTCGAATTTAGTTGTTAGTTTCCATTTAAAAATAGTAAATAACAAGATAAGACTTGTTATCGATATTTTTGGTACACAAGCTCATTTATTATTTATATTTCATAGTCTATTAGCATTTTCATGTTTATATATATATTTCGTCAAATTCCAATATTAATTTCTATCGTAATTCGTTTCGAGTCCACAAGCACGAGTCATGACTTCTCGGCTTTTAATCAATCAATAGTCTAAATTTTACTAAAGTTCATGTTACAGCTTTGTCGGAGTCAACTATTGACTAAAAAGTCAAAGTAACATCGACGTAGCTCAAAGTTGACAATATATATATCAAGTCCAATTTAAAAGTCATAATAGCGCAATTCAATCCCAAATCAACTCAGAACAATCTCGCCAACCAATCAATCAACCAAATATACCCGAAACCAATGTTATGACACTAACTGTCATGACACGATCACGGTTAAGACCACGTGAACCAAACAAGCCCTAGAAGCTTTTCGGCTCCACGCGTCTCATCCAAACCTCAACTACATCAACCAACAAGCTACCAAAACGACCCGACCTGGACCCAAGGCCCATGTAGGTCTCGTACACAAACCATAAGCCACGTACGAGTCCCTAGTGGCTCGTACGCCTCATAACTCACATCCAAACACAACCAAAACACTTCCACAACATCCAGATCCAATCATTAACCAAACACAAAACCCATCATCTATTCTAACAAAAATATGAAACTAAACCTAAAATGCATAAACCCATCAAATTGATATACCACATGCTTACCAAACACTAATTACTTGTTTATTTAGATGTTAATTAGACTTGATTCCACGTTTAAACCAAAAGCCCCAAATTTCTACATAGGGTCGAAACCCTAATTTACCATACGTGGCTTTTTATAGCTTAAACAAGCTCTAACCATGTTCCATTTACCTTATTCAAGCACCAATTGCAAAACCCACTTGAAACCCTAAAAATCCGAATCTTAATCTTTAAATTTGAAGGTGTTAATGAAGGTTTTAGTGAGAGTATTATATATGGTTGGAAAGAGGATGAAAAGATCTTTGATATGGTGGTAGAGGTGGGTGGTCACGCGCGGCAGTGTGATGGCATTGGCTGGAATAGTGGCCGGATTTTATTAAGTGGCGGCTAGGCTAGGGTTTGTTGTTAGGGTTTTTAGAGAGAGAGTGTAGAGAGAGAAATGTGTTAGTGTGTGTGTTTTAGAGAGAGAAATAGAAGTGGTGAAATGGGGAGGTGAGGGGCCTTTTATACTTGGACCAAGGACTCAAAATAAATAAAAATGGGGGAGGGGGCGCCGGCCATGGGTATTTTGGGGGGTTGGAGTTGTAATTTTTCGTAACTATCCCGTTTACCCTTTCCCGAGCTCACATATTGTCCCCCGAGTGTCCCACAACGTTCATTCGACTTTCTAACATTGTTATTTACATTTTTCCACGAGTTTTGACTACTTATTTGTCAATTTTCGAGTTACGGTCTAAAAGTTACAATATTTCTCGTTTTAGGCTTTTTCTAGTGCCGAACCGAATAGTGCCTACCTATAAGAGTTAAAACTCATACGATAACTCATTTAATAGTGAAATAAACCGTAAAAAAACCAATAAATGATATAAAATCAAGTCATGGTTTATAAAATAGTGATAAAGGCAAAAGCTCGGTTTAGTTTAACGTAATGCGGTTACCTAAAATAGACTCCCTAAATTGCCAGTTGTCACAATCTACACATGTATTCGTTGTCTCTCATCTAGCAAATGTTGGATTGCAACCAATTTCGCATTTAGGACTAATCTTCAGAACCCTTCCTATATCCAAATTTGAACAAGCTTTTTAGGAGCCCGAGTAATAACAGGCGTTTCATCACTAAGACGAATCCTATATCTCAAAAAGCTTAAATCTTTATAAACACTAGCAAGAACAGCAGACTCAAGAACAAGCCTAACACCTCTAGCTAAACAAACCGCAAGTTTGCATAAACTTTTCACAACCATGTTACTAGACGAAGGAAAAAAAATCTAGACAACCATAACGCAAGAAACACCTCATGCTCAATCTCACTACCACTATCTTTAAACATCTTAATCGAACCACCTTGACTCGCATTCCTATAACTAGACCTACCCAACTCCGTCATCTCCTCCCTTAATGCCCCCAGAGACTTTTCCGACTCCATATCACTCCCCGCATCATCAAAAACATTTCGACCCAAAACCAAAAAACCACCAATAACCAAAATGTCCTCCAAAGTAATACCAACTTCACCCCAAACAAACACAAATGTTTTAGTCTCATGGCACCATTTCTTAACAAAGGACAAAACCAATTCATGGTTTTTTGTAATTTTATAAAATGAGTTTAATACAGCATTATAAATTCCAGCTTTTTGCCACGTGGATTATGTTTTAAGTGCATGGTATTAACTCAATATTTCCAACCTCCTGGTGGGTTTTTAAACCCATTTTTAAAGGTCACATTTTTATTAAAATTTTTATCATTAGTACTTAAAGGAAAGGGTTTAAGGTTATGGGTTGAAGTTGGAGCACAGGGTTTAAGAAATGTGGATATTTGTCGGGTCGGGTTATGGGGTTTGGTGGGTTTGATGAGTTCCTCTGATCTTTCTTCCATTATGATGGTGATAATGATTATGAAGGTGTGTTTCGATAGTTGGATTATGGGAGTTTTATAAGGCTAGTCACAATGGTCGGTTGGGCATGGAGGTCGACCGACCATTTTGCTCAGTTGTGGCCATTGTGGGCACTAGGTGATGATCGGTTGGTGTTAGGCATTTGGACAAACTAGTTCGTGCTCACAACCGAGTTGCATGCACACAAAAATCCAATTTTTGTTACCGTTTCATATTAAACAAAAAGAAACTTTTTTTTTAAATAACTTTACCACTTTTACATCCTATAAATACTAACTCAAACACACTTCTAAACACAAAATTTCAAACATAATTCAATCTCAAACTACTTCTCAACACAAGATTATTATGGCTTGCAGTCTTCCCCATTCCGTTGAAGATATGCAAATGTACGTTATAAAACAACGCAAAGAAGATGATGTGGCTCGAAAAAGCGTTATTATAGATGTTATCAATTTGTTTGAGCAGGAAAGGGCAGAGAAGCAACATATAAGAGCAGACTACACGATTTGCAACGACACTACGCCTGAACGAAAAGCTGTTATCGACAAATTTTTTATGGATGAAGCCCGCAAAGACGACGACATTGCTGACAAGTTGTGGGAGTGTGTTCAACAGATATCGAACAACATCAGCACCAAAATCAATTGGAGCTATCGGGAGAACAAAACCGATGGTGTAGGTGCATCAAGTTCGTCTGCTAGATTTGCTAGGCAGCCTCTGCTAGATGAAGATCATTTGGCTCGCATCAGGAATTTGCTGGTTATCGGACTCCTTCGTATGATTCTGCATGCTGGGAGCATTCAGATTAGGATTTATGATTTATGTATTTCGTATCATTTTTATTTTTAATATATTAATTTTTTTTATTTAGTATTGTAACATTTTTATTTTTAATGAATTTTAAATTTGTTGTTAAAAATATTTGGAAAAAAATTCCCAGGTCACCACTGTGGCAACTAGGTCGTCGTCATGTCGTTGGAGAGAGAAAGCTGATGTGGCAGGGTCGACCCAGGTTACCACTGTGACTAGCCTAAGTAAAGTTTTGTTTGGCATCATAGTTTATGAAAGCTTCTGTAACTTATAAGATGAGCAAATAAAAATAATATTCTAGAGAGGTGAGAAGAGCTTGCGTTTTATATATTTTTTGTAACATTAGTGAGTAACACGGAAAATTTAGAATACATGTGAGTTCGATTTGATTTTCTTTCTAGTTTTACAATAATAAGTTGTAACTACAATTAATTAAACAAACACTTAAATGACAAAAACCTCTATATTACATCTTATAGTATAAGCTCGAGCTCCTACACCAATCACACTTTTAAAAGTTGGCTTGTAAAGTACTTTTTGTTTTATCACATGAGTTTTTGTAAGCTTTTATCTGATAAAGGTTTTCCATAAGATCAACCAAATAGCAATGACCTCTTAGACTAAGTAAAACTTTTAAGGGAAATTTCAAAATTCTGAAAGTAGGCCAGTTGTCCTAGTGCATATTACTTTCTAGACCTTAAATTTTCAAAAAATACAACAAAAATCGAGCGACTAAGCAACTTGTACAACCCAACCATAAGTCAACAAGTGTCAAAATATGATACCTGAATTAATTTTTTATTCGGTTGGCTAGGACACATGTCAAATGTAGACAAAGGTTGCCTCAAACAAGAGTCGCCTCCGATCTATTTTGAACTTTTAAAAAATAGGGATAAAAAGTGATATGCACTAGGGTGACTGGTCTATTTTTGAAATTCTCCCAACTTTTAGTTAGTCAAATTGTATAAAGAGTATTATATGCTTCGATGAACCAAAGGGTGTTTGTCTTAAAGGTTTAGGACCTTATTAGCTTATTTAGTCAATATAAGGATATTTGGCTATTTAGATAAGTTGAGTCTATATGTTTACATACAAGCATTTTCATCTAACATCTTTTAGCTTATTTGAGAGGACGATGACTTGTGTTTATTTGAAAAATGTCATAGCAAAAGAAATTTTTTCTCCCGGGTTGAGGTGTGGAACATTCTTTACCAAGTATGTCAGACATTCACGTCAGTATGATATCAACTTTTATCCCTTTCATAACTTGCCAAAAGAGTTTGCAACACATTCTTCATCCCTCAACTTTTTCATTTATAAATACCTTTGATGTACACACAACACACACACACCAAAAGCTAGCGCCAAACAAAGGAGAGTGGGGTAGTCATGCCACATGGCATTAAAAGTTGGCGGCAAACAAAAGAGAGGAGCAGTGTCTTTTGTGCTTTCATTAGAAATTGGAAAAATGCTCTTGCCGTGCTGCTAAAAGAACTCTACACCCTCTGTTGGGATTTTAGAACTACGTTAACCAAGTAACGCATACGAGTACGCAACGGAATTAGGATCTAGTAATTGCAATTAGAATAACACGTATTTAATAAACAATATTGAATAAAAGGTAAATTACAAAACTAACCTTTTTCGGTTAATGCATGCAAGTGAACGAACAAAGAATACCAATATGAAACCCAAGTATCTACCGTAGATACCTCTACGAGTATCACACACAACACTTAAAACAAATACATTCGATAAAGAGCTAGTCGAGAACGTATAAACCAATCAACCCCTTGATAACTTGAATACCACACGAACAAAAGAAAACCAAGAGCATTTCTTTCACCTCCTGCCCGAGATCTCAAAACTGTCCAAGGATAGTTTTATGTACAACCCGATATCGGACAAGTATGTCCGATATCCTATTCCTTCGCTATCCGAGATCTATGACGAACAGAACCATAAACCTTGCTGCCAATCATGTTCAACCAGGAACCTTGCAAGTATGAGACACCAATTTAATTAAACCTAAAACACTTGGATCATATATATACAATGCAAGTTAGGATATTAAACAAACAAACCAAACCTAATCGTTTTATTGGATAAACGATTTTGTACATTGGAGTTTTTAGGTGAATTGGTTAGTGGATTAGGAATATATATATATATATATATATATATATATATATATATATATATATAAATATATATATATATAATAGTGATTACTGATTTTAGATATCATATTAATCGTACATTGCATACGTTTTAGGTGTAGGGTGTTTTATTTAATAGCAAAACAAAACCAACCCTTACATGGGTCATATCTTGATCGACAAGTAAAACAAGCCCAAGCAACCCATTCCCTCACTTGCCTGATCGGATGGAAACTCAAGGCCCAAGGCTTCTCCATATTCGACCCAAGTCCATCAAGAATCTGTCCATGGATAGTATAGCATATCGGGTCAAGTTGCATGTATGTAACGGGTATATATTCAAGTATAAATATACGTTCAACACGTACTCTCGTGTTTATCGTGTGTGCCCCATAGGCTCACACACTCTTAGCCGTTTACGTGTGATTACAACTCCCACAAACCAACAGCTCCCACTTGGGAGTTGGAGTGTTGAATGGCACACAAAACTAACGACGGAAATGCCTAGCAATGCTCTCACTCGCTTTTGAACTAAAAGTGTCTGAGAGAATAGTTTCATAAAAGTTTCTCAATAGCATGGTTATTAATGTCTTGCTTATAATTATCCTTTGTTATAGATACCGTTAAACCATGGATATGGATCCGAACTCATTCCATATAGTTTAACCATTTAGGTTCTCGTTATAATTTAATTAGATATACCAAATGTAATCAAGAATCATCTTGCATTACCCTGTGGGTTTAGCCAAACAATTATCTGATTAAATCTATAGAGGGCCCATGGTATCTTTCTGCACATATCAAGTGGAGTAACAAAACCTTTATTGACTACAAGTGTTGTAGATGCTGCTTCACATCACTCCGAAATATAGCCTTTATAATTACCTTATTCAGATAGCGTTTTGCGTATACTTACAAAAAATGATATCCACACATAACAGAACTTTCTTATATATCAAGTCTAAGGACGATTTTAACAAACCATTTCAATATTTTACTTATGACAAGGATCCAAAAGTAAATGTTTGAAAGTTGGGGAATCCAATATGCATCTCTAGTGAATACATACGAGTTTGGCGGGAACAATCCGAATTCTCGTTAGAATTATAACCAACACTCATATATGCCTTATCATAACAATATTCCCATATTGTTAACCGACAATTGACATATTTAGAATAATAAAATCATTCAAGGATTAAACATGCAAATATATGATAACAATTATTATATGAATGGATAACAAATACCAAGTATCTTTATTCATCATAAAGTAAAAATTGTCTTTCAATCCCAATTATCCAAATACTAAAACAGATATGCATGAAACTCATTTAGTAAGTTGAACCCTAATGTTTCCAACATTTTCAACCTTTCTTTAAAAGAAAAACTAAATAGTCATCTGAGTAAACTTTCCGAATACTTGTTTCAAATTTTACTTATAGTGATTGATTTGAAATGTAAGATGAGTGTCTTATCTCATATGCTCATACTATTGCAAGAGTTATAGTATGGAGATGTCGTCTTACCTTGCATGAGGTATTAGAAATCAACGACATACTGACAGTCATCTTTACAGTTTCTAAAAGTGTAAAGTATTCTTATTCCTTAATATGTAATGCAAAAATGCTCTATGTTGAGCATAGCTAGTTAGCATATTTAACCTAAAAGATGAAATCCTACTACAACTAGTATTAATAATCCACTAGCATCATTTGTACTTATACAACACTATGCTTTATAACTCGTAAACATCTATATAAACAATAATCTAAAAAACTCTCAATTAGATATTGTTGTTGTCAACTCATTTTGTTCTTGTACAAAAAAGACAACTAGTCTTATACACAATACAATATATACATGATGAATCCTTAGTTAAAACAACATAGAGTTTCCATCCATGTAATAAATTATTCCAAGTGAAATATACCATTTAAGACTTGCTTAAATGATATATTGCATTTTGTGTTAGACTTAATTTTCCACATTTGTTTATTCCAGATAAACATTTATTCCAAGGTTGTTTGTTTTATTCCTTAAATTCCAAGTGAAGTTTCATTCAAAGCTTAAGGATCAATATCTAGCTTAGATAGAATGATATTTTCAACATATAAATTTAGAGGAAAAACACAATGCTCCCACTCAATGTCAGATATACTCAAGAGTTGTATTAATTTAATTAGAATCATATTGTAATTAAATTCAAGATCTCAGCTCTTAGATGCACGATACAATCCAAACTTGGATTGCTTATTACATGAAGATTATGTAGATTCATAACCCTTTTGATTACACACCATCCTCGCAAAAGGTAACCATAAAGAAAGAGTTATAAAATCTTAATTGTCATATTCCACATACAAGAAATCATGTATGACAATTAATTATCTTTATATAATTCATGCGTGTATATATAAGAAACTTTAATCACAATCAATTGCTTAAGTATGATTAAAAAAACTTCTTATAAAATGTCAAAATATGTATACAATTTTGTCCTTGTGAGTCATTCTTCAAAAGAAACTCATTCCAACTTCATAGGTTAAAGGTTAGGCGAAATAACAATCAAGCTCAAAACTTGATTTTCCTTTTAAGGACTGCATCTTATCATTCATAGTTTTAAAATATTTATCAGATTCAAGATGTGATAATGTATTCTAGTAGTTAGTTGATTTACAATAATCTTCTAACTTATATTCCTCAGCATTGATATTAAAAATATCACTCAAGTGATGAGGCATCCTTGCGGATTTATGAATGAGAGTAATCATTATACTTTGGTCGACATTTACATGTTTATCCTTAGTATGACATTAATAAGTGGATTTTAGAAGGTTAAGTATTTTGTTCTCAAAAATTTTGAGATTTTTATATGTTCCCACTTACTTTTGTTAGTAGAGACAATTCTCTAAGTACTAAGTATTTAAGCAACAATAAATTGTTCTTAATTGGGAACCACAAAATCCATTTTAAGTTCTCATCTCTAGAATAAAATGCTTCATAAGATTTTAATAAATTCAGAACTTAAATCAAGACATAATGGAATTCCTTCCAACAACTCAAATTAGGGTTCATAGAAAAACTCTAATTTAGTATCACTCTTTAACCAAAAGTTCTAGCAATAGTTTGGTGTTTCTTCAAGCTAGGAAGAACACCAAAACTACAATCTTCAAGCTAGGAAGTGTAGAAAAATCAAAAGATCCAAAATGGTTTATGATTCAATTGGTTTGAGTGGTAAAACCTCAAATCCCTAATGAATTAGGGTTTTCAGTTATCGGTTGTCTTGAATACCTTATAGGTTTGAACTATATTGAGTGTATCCATGACACACGCAATTTCTAACCTTGATATGATTTGGAGGTAGAGCAATTAAAGCTATCATGAACCAAACTATGTTAATAAGGTTTGATTCAACACATTAGACATACCATAATGAAGTGGTATCCTCTGAGTTATTAGAATTGTGAAACTATATCAGAATTCTATAGATAATATAATTCTCTTTGGACCAAATACTTTTCAATTGGGTCGAGCCAAATTCCATATAAAGTATTTAGGAACCAAGTGCATGCAATAATGTATATTCATTGAAAAATACAAGAACCTTACGTTCATGTGTTCACAAGAAGACATAATTGTTCAAGTATTATATGTTCATGTGTTTACAAGAAAACAGAACATTTCAATAATGCATTATAAGTCTTTGAATAATTCAAAGGCCTTATGTTTATTTGTTAACTAGAAGACATAACAATTATACTATATATACTTTATGTTATAAGTCATTGATTAATTCAAGGACTTTATAATTATGTCTTAACATGTAAGCATAATTATACTAAAAAAAATAATCATGAACGCAAACTATTGAGTTCTATAGTAATTTCAAGTTAATTATATACTTTAGAACTATGATCATTATCATATAACCATAATTATGTTGACTAAAACATGTAGTCAAATGTTGAAGTATCTTTACACTATATCATGACATTTGAATGCAGTAGGCAACAAACATCTAGCGTGTTCAAGTCCTAGTAGAATCATTATTTGAATGTAGTAGGGCAATAAACATCTCGTATTTTTAAGTCCTAGTAGAATTCTTATTTACATATAGTAGGGCATTAAACATCTAACGTGTTTAAGTCCTAGTAGAATTATTAGTTTCCTTTACCTTGTGGTCAAAAGATACCAATAATATTGTTGTTCCTTGCACACACTTTGAGATTTCTCCCACTTGTGAAAGGTACAACATCATATTATGAAAAGAAACAACACGTGATTGATTGTTCAAATGATATGATAATGTCATATATATCATAAGTAGTATTAGAACCATAACCTTTAATAAGGAATTGTGGATTATTATTCTATAGATAAAGCTTCAGGAAGTGACAGCAGGAAGGCAACGAGTTATCTGATAAAATAAAATGCAATTTTCCTTTAAGCAATGGTTGTTCATATTCGGAAAGTAATCAATTATTTCAAAGCTAGTTTGAAATGATATAGGTGACTAACAGGAAATAAATCCTGTAGCTCCCACTGAAATTGACAACATTACATGAATGATATTTCAGTAATAAAATGCAACTGCTCCCACTGGATTTGTCAACATTGTAAGTGTTACATTTCCAGTCGAAAGCATATAGCATTTTTATATACTTTCCTACTCTCTTCAAATGCCTACGAGTAGCATGTACTTAGGTATTGAACAGAGTATATGAAGTTTTACTTATGTAGACAATGGACTAGCCATTCTTTCATTCAATTAACTTGAATCTTTAGCATGCAATTCCTCCATTATCGTCTACATAGCCCCAAGGGTAATTAGCACTTTAGGAATAATAAGAGTCCAAGAAGATTACCTAGCATAATATGCTAGTAATTCCTATACTCTTCTCGGTTTAAACTCATACATCGTGACAATTGCAGGATGTTATTTATTTTGGTAGCTCTAAACACAATGTTTCCGGTTACACAAAATATCCTATCTTTCAATTAACACTAGACAACAAAAGGGTAATGAAAGATCATAAATGAGTTTATCAATTTGTAATCCTATCTTAGTTAGTTAACCAAGGAGAAAATATAAGAATAAGTCTCACTCTTCTTACTAGGAAAAGAGACTATGTTTGTTTTTCAAAGAAAAAACAACTTTGTTTACGAATTATGTTGCAATAACACAATTTAATCAGAACATAAAAAGGTCAATTCAAGTATATTCGATAATTACATTCTTAAAAGAATTAACTACCCAATTAATTACTAATTATGACTAAGATCCATCTTGCAACCCCACTTAATTACCATAGGTCTGACCAGTGCATAAAAAAAAGGACAAGAGGTAAGCGACGAGCGTTAATTGCAAAATGCAACTCTTAGATTTATGAGACTGTTTAAGGCATTAGTATCAAGTAATAATGTAAAAAGCATGTTTAGTTCTCAACTTATGCCTCGGGTTCAAGGTCTGACCAAGCTAACTCGAGATAAGTCGACCAAGTAAAACGTGTAAAAATAACCATAAGTCTGACCAATGAGAAATAATTACCATGGGTTGGAAAGGCCCTTAGGTCTGACCGGAGAAGACAATCCAAATGCACGTGTTCATAATTGGATGGCATAGACTTAAAATTAAAAATAGGTATGCACATATAAATGTGGTAAAAGTCATGTACAAAGAAGCATGCAAAACAACTTTGTAGCACTAATTTTAAAAACTTTTTGGTAATGACACTGTAGTGGTCATCATGGTTCACGGTAGCTCCAATCGAACGCACAGGGAGGCAGAGGACCAGGTAAGCGCTGAAGCATAACCTTACACATCCTTTCGGTGCGACTGTGCGCACCTCTTTGAACCCCCTTTTGAGTTTTTTCTAGTGGGTGAGCCGTACATCCCAAGTGCCCATAGCGTCTAGTTTTTAAATTCTTGAAAACATGTTTCATATATCAGGTCACTTTATTTTACAAAAACGTCTTTCCATGAATCAAATAGCAGGTCACAATGAGCATGATATTTTGGCGTGTAAATAAAGACCCATATTAATGTTATGGTTACGATATGTATTATTCCATATTGCATACAATTAGGTGTCAAAGCAAGTAACAATAATGCACATAATGGAATCACAAACATATAACCACATATTGTTCCGAGTTCTCTTGCGAGTCTTTCCCAAACGGAGAACCATAAGAGCGTCACTAGGATACAATACCTAGATCACCCCATACATCGCAAAAGCAATTGAGTGGGTCTTGTGGCCAGAAAACACATAAAAATGCATGGCAATCTCAATTAACAAGTAATTACGCAATTTTATGTATTTAATAAACAATATGTAATTCTAATTATCATTATAATTCTAACTAACAATTAATTAATTCTAATTAACATTTAATTCTAATTAGCAAGTAATTCTAATTAACATGTAATTCTAATTAACAATTTAATTCCAATTAACAAAGTAATTCTAATTAACATGTAATTTAAATTAGCAAATTAATTCTAATTATCAATATAATTTAATTTGTGTGTGACTAGTTATTTTTTATTAAAAATTGACAAGTATTGCATATAGTTGTCAAAACAAAATAAAACGAATAATTAAATTAGGTTTCATGCAGCCTTTTAAACATGTTTATTAATAAGAAACGTGTAACCCATAATCACAAAAACGAGATGACTCGTGATGCCACTATTGGGATTTTAGAACTACGTTAACCAAGTAACGCATACGAGTACGCAGCGGAATTAGGATCTAGTAATTGCAGTTAGATTAACACGTATTTAATAAACAATATTGAATAAAAGGTAAATTAGAAAACTAACCTTTGCCGATTAATGCACGCAAGTGAACGAACAAAGAATACCAATATGAAACCCAAGTATCTAACGTAGATACCTCTACGAGTATCACACACAACATTTAAAACGAATACATTCGATAAAGAGCTAGTCGAGAATGTATAAACCAATCAACCCCTTGATAACTGGAATACCACATGAACAAAAGAAGACCAAGAACACTTCTTTCACCTCCTGCCCGAGATCTCAAAACTGTCCAAGAACATTTTTATGTACAACCCGACATCGGACAAGTATGTCCGATATCCTGTTCCTTCGCTGTCCGAGATCTATGACGAACAGAACCATAAACCTTGCTGCCAATCATGTTCAACCAGGAACTTTGCAACTATGAGACACCAGTTTAATTAAACCTAAAACACCTTGATCATATATATACAATGCAATTTAGGATATTAAACAAACAAACCAAACCAAATCGTTTTATTGGATAAACGATTTGGTACAGTGGAGTTTTTAGGTGAATTGGTTAGTGGATTAGGAATATATATATATATATATATATATATATATATATATATATATATATATGAAATAGTGATTACTGATTTTAGATATCATATTAATCATACATTGCATGCGTTTTAGGTGTAGGGTGTTTTATTTTATAGCAAAACAAAACAAACCCTTGCTCATATCTTGATCGACAAGTAAAACAAGCCCAAGCAACCCATTCCCTCACTTGCCAAATCGGATGGAAACTCAAGGCCCAAGGCTTCTCCATATTCGACCCAAGTCCATCAAGAATCTGTCCATGGATCGTATAGCATATCGGGTCAAGTTGCCTCTATGTAACGGGTATATATTCAAGTATAAATATACGTTCGACACGTACTCTCGTGTTTATCGTGTGTGCTCCCATAGGCTCACACACTCTTAGCCGTTTACGTGTGATTACAACTCCCACAAACCAATACCCTCCTGCCTCAAGTCCAATGTAATTTCACTTACACTTATAGTGCAAGGTGCAGTTGCACCGTAAAACTATTATAGGTGTCGCTACGTCAGCATGTACCTTATAACACTCCCATAACATAAACATCCTCCTTAAGAAAATTTCTGTAACACACCACTATAAATACCCACTAACTCAAGAAAAAAAAAGAAAAAAGAAACGCATAACGAATGTAAAGGGAATGGCGAGGACACCTATACCACAAAGGGACGGTGCTGTATAATAGTTATAAGAACCACTACACCGTGTGCTCTTACACATTCTTTAGGTCATTTATCATCAATAGCCGGCACAAATACTTGGGTTTACCCACTAATAAGCTTATAAAATCACTTATAAAGTTCTTTCATAAGCACGAGTTACCTATAAACTTATTTCACAAGCCATAAGCTTACGCCCAAATTGTAAGCTTAAACAAACATCCTTTAAACTTTTTACTGTTTTGAAATATATGTTTTAATCTTCATCCCAATTTATTTGTCCATTTACATTTTTTTTTTGTTCTTTTATTTTTTGAAAAGATTGATATTATAAACAGAGGAACCCCAAAAAAGGACCTCACAAGCCAAGGGCGGAACTATACAAAGAAAACCAAACGGACAAAAAGCCACAACCGAACAAACTATACTAAAACATAGACTATACAAAGCAACAAGATAATTAAGAAAATAAATCGAAGGTTCTAGAAACCCAACAATTCCAATCCGTTTTCACTTTTGAGCTTATACGTGCGGACATCCATAACTTAGCCATACGTTGGATACCCGAGAAAATGTATTCGTTCTTAATACAAGAAATGTCATCATTAGTGGCATGACTGAGACGATTTCACCAATTCCAGATAGCTCATATAGTAATTTGTAAGACCCCATTCAACATTTTGATAAGGTTCGCATCACCATGAAAATTGACGATCCCACTTGCAATGTCAACAGCTGAAAACGAAGTGAATGAGACCAAGGGAGGAAGATTCCACCAAGTCCACACCTTTCTCCAAATGCCACAAACTTTTTGGCAACTAACAAAAACATGATCAATGTCCTCTATATCCATTCCGCAAAAAGGGCGGTTGTAAATGGAAAGAGTGATACCACTAGCCATAAGTTTAGAGCGCGTTGCCGTTGCCAGCCTATCAAGAGACGCCTTCCAAGCCACGATGTTCACTTTCTTAGGAAATGACAACTACTATATCTAATAGAAAGTTTTGATCAAATTTACAATATTATCTCACTTTAACTTGTTATTAAAAAGTTTTTAAAACACGTTTATTGATTAATTGACACTACCATTTTTTAAAAGTGAACAATGGTAAGCTGATTTAGTTATATTGTTCTTCAAGGAGTTAGGATCAAATGAGAAGAAAACTTAAAATGAAAAGGGTGAGAAGAAACCACAACCACACATTTCAAATGCGTCTGCAAAGAGATATGCATATCCTCTTGAAATTCTCCTTCTTATTTGAAATGTGTGGCTCAAAATCATTTTTATTCTTCTCATTTTAGTTTTTTCACCGTATCCCTTCCCCATCTAGTGTGTCTATTTTTGCCTACAATAATTTTGATACAAAAAAGTATTTAAATACAAAAGACTGAAAATATGTGTTATGTGTCATGGTTGTTTAAGCATGTTTTAAGTAAATATACAATTACATAAGTTTAGTGAGTATATAAGTATTTGAAAGAAAATACCATAAAAAACTGTTTGCCCAATATGCATTGCTAACCATCTACCCACAAGTGCTTCATTTATAAAAGCCGGCTTGTCTAAAAAACTTGTCTAAAAACCTATAAACCATGACATGCAATGTAAAATGGATTTATTTTTGAACTAATATATAAATTTCTCAAAAGATACTTTGTTTTAAGCATAAATTAAGCAGAAGAAATAAGCCATGATTTACTTTTTGGTTTAGGTGATTAAATGGCAATGTATTTTCTTAAAAATAACGTTTTGGTATGTGAACTAAAAAAGAATGTTTCAATAAATGTTACAAACTTCCAAAAAGTGTACAACTATGTACATTTACGTGACATGTCACATAAAATAAACAGTCACACGTGTCACTCTTTGATGTATAACATGTCATCCAAACATGCATGTTATAAACACTTTTAAATAGGGGTGAGCAAAACCGAGAAAGACCCGAACCGAAACCTGACAAAACCAACCCGACCGAAACCGAGTTACCGATTTTTGGTTCGAACTCGGTTTATGATTTAACGTGTTTCGGTTTCGGATCGAATCGGGTCGGTCCGGTTCAAGCCAAAACCGATAAAAACCGACAAAAACTGAACTGAAACCCGAAACCGAACCGAACTGATTAAAATCGAGTAGTTTCGGTTTCGGTTTCGGTTTGAGTTTTTAGCGAATTTTGATTTTGGTTTTGCTGGTTTCGGTTTGCCTCGGGTCAGGTTAACCCGAATGATCAACCCTACTTTTAAAAATGTGTAACATTTAGGGGCCGTTTGGTTTGAAGGAATTCGATGTAATCTGTTGTAATTGTAATCTGAATTACATTACAATCCTGTTTGGTTGGCAGGATGGAAGAATTGTAATTCAGATAACATTACATCGGGTGTTTGGTTTGCAACGTAATGTAATTGAATTACAACCAATTACGTCCAGTGATGTAATTTAGATTACATAGCAAACTTGATGGAATGTGTTGTAATTCAGATTTTTACGAGTTAAATATCAGTATTTATCTTTCATCGTTATTATTATTATATTATTTAATTTAAAAAATAAATAATAATTATATTAATTATTTTAATATTATATATAAATATCTAAATAAATAATTATTTTTTTTAATAATTATTTTATATTAAATTTACGATTTTTATTTACTATTTTATTTAAAAAGTATTATTATTATTATTATTATTATTATTAATATTATTATTATTATTACTATTAAGTAATATTATTTATTATTATTATTATAATATTATTTAGTAATATTGTTTATTATTATTATTATAATTATTATAATTATTATTATTATTATTATTATTATATTTATTATTTAGTATTATTTTACTATTATTATTATTATTATTATTTTATTATTTATTATTATTATAATATTATAATTAAATCAATATTATTATTATTATTATTATTATTATTATTATTTAATAATAATAATAATAATAATAATAATAATAATAATAATAATAATAAATAAATAATAACAATAATAATAATAATGTATTATTATTATTATTATTTATTATTTATTTTTAATATTATTATTATTAATTATTAAGTATCATTTTTTTATTATTACTATTTATTATAATATTATTAATTATTATTATTATTATTTTAATTATTATTATTTTATTATTATAATAATAATAATTATTATTTTATTTTTATTATTAATATTATATTTTTATTATTATTATTATTATTATTATTATTATTATTATTATCATTATTATTATTATATTTTTATTATTAATATTCTTTTTTATTACTATATTATTATTATTATTATTATTATTATTATTATTATTATTATTATTTATTATTATTTATTATTAATATTATTATTATTACTATTTATTATTATTATTATCGTTATTATATTAGCTTTTTAAGTTTTATAAAAAAATTTGAATTACATTACGTTGCGAGTCAACCAAACTCATTGACAGATTTCATCAATTACAATTACAACACATTACAATTACAACACATTCCAATTCTTTAAATTACAATTACATCAAATTACAATTCCTTCCAAAACATTCTGTGAACCAAACGCCCCCTTAGGGCATGCTTGGTTGAGGGTTTAGGGCTATAAGGAAAGAGTAAGATAATTAATAAAGGAGGTTGGTTGACTATAATGCATTCATTCATTACCCAATAATTGGTAATGGGTCATTACCCAATAAATTAGGAAGATTGGTTTCTTTACCCTTTGCCTTTCCTTAGCATTTCCTTTGCTTTTCCCTTTCCCTTTCTCATTCCTTATTTTCAACCAAGCGAACCGTTAATGGAAACTTTCTAATTCACGTACCGAAACAATGAGTGCTTTAAAAAAAGAGATAAGTACAAAAAGCCCCCAAAATCTTGAGAGAAGTCCACATCATGGTCACTTTTTCATTCAATCTCCAAAATGGTCATGAGCAACTCCGCCCAAAATGCGCCACCTGTCATTTGGAAGTACATGACTTTGATTTTTGTTTTTGGATTAAATGACGAATATACCCCTTTTCATTTAAAGCCCCATAACTTTTATAATAAAAATATGTGTGATTTGATGTTTTGTCCTATTATTAAAATAGTAAATGCCTAAAATACCCATAACTTTTATAATAAAATATTCTCTATTTCTTTTACACTTATGTACTCCATATCAATCTTCATCATCATCATTTTTGTTATCCAAATTCCCGCGGCCAACGCTATATTTCGGCCAAATTTTTTTTCTTCCAAATTTCATGAGATAGTTACGTAAATAAACTGTAAATCGGGTTAAATTGGACAAGCAAAAATAACAACACATATATGGAATAAAACTGAGATTTTGTACTGTTCCAAGATTTATAAGTAGAAATAGTAGGTACCCAAGGGTTCAAACTTCAAACTTCCATGTTTATGTTTTTATCTGGCAACCAGGAATATTGGTGTCATTGTAGGCATATGTAAGCAAACGATCAATATAATTCCAACTATAAATATCAAGTCTTTGGTATCACAAATCACAAAGTCACTAGCCAAAGAGAACACAAACATATATTCAAGTTCCCACATTTAAGAAATATGGGAGCAGGTGGTCGAATGTCGGATTCATCTGAACATTAAGTGACCTGAAGAAAGCAATCCTTGCTCATTGCTTTGAACGATCTGTCATTTGTTCATCTTACTATGTTGTTCACGATCTCATTATTAACTATGTCTTTTACTTCCTGTGTCGGCAATGGCGAAACAGTGATGGTGCCGATGAAATGGCGACCGTGATGATGACCGGAGATGGAGCGGTTAAGTGGAGATGGTGATATGTCACACCCTTACACTCTTCATCTTCTTTATCTCTTTTCTCTCTCTCTATCTCTCCCTCCCTCACCATCGCCTCTAAAATTCCGACTAGCCTTACCATCACCATAGTTTTTTACAACAAAATAAATTCCTTTTAAACTTTAAAAAAAAAAAAAAAGAAAAAAGAAAAAACCAAGTACTAATTAATAATATAACCATATTTCCAAAGGCTTAGAATGGGGTATAACCGAACAATAATGAATTCATGTTGATCTTCTCTTTTACTTAAAAGCAAAAATATAACCATTTCTAGGAATGTAACTTTTTTGTAATTTGAAACATGGATTTTGTGTAGATTGTGGTTAAGATTTGTGGGTCTTGTTTTGTTTTAAAAAAAAGACTAAAATGGCTCACTTTTTTATGACTCTTTTTTGTGCAAGCAAGATGGGTCAATTTAATTTTGACTTTTAGCTTTTCTTGTTATTTTTGTGGTACTGTGTTGTTGAGTGTAAAATTGCATATTTCTCAGTATGTAACCAACTTTATTACAATTGTTATTTGAAAGTTGAAGCTAACTTTGTTTTGACTTCTTTCAGTATTAAAGATTACAAGAACAAGATCTTCTAAATGGCGAGAGTAAGGTTAGTAGCTACATTGTTTGTTTTACTAAATTTGGTATGCTTTAATAGTGTTTTTAAAGAAAGAAGCTCAAAAGGAGCTTGAGAAACGGACTATAAAACCGGTTGTTTCTGAGCCTGTAACGGTTCAAGATACACGATCTCCGCCTAGTGAAAAAGAGGACTCCAACAAGGAGGTCAGTAAAGAAAGTGAGACCCCAGATGAGACCCAAAAAGAAATTGATACTTTTGAAGTCCCAGTTGAAATCGCTAGCCTGGGGGTCTAAAGTGGAGGCTACTCAATCTTGTGCTCAAGACGAGGCTGAAAAGAAGCAACTGAACGTGTTACCAGAATCACCAGAAAGCCTAAGTTTGATGAGGTGATTGCTGTGATGAACGAAGAGATAAGTTTATTGAAAGCACAAATTGAAGAGAAAGAAAAGAATTAAAAGCATTCACTCAAGAAAACGAGGGTCTAAAACACCAATTGAGTGAAGCAAATGACGTGATACGTGGAGTGAAGTTACTTGTGATTAATAATGCAAAGGGAAGATAGAAGTATATAATGAAACAATGGTGGGTCTCTAAGAGTCAGAGTATATAGATAGTAGAAAAGCCATAAATGTGAATTCTAGTAGGACAATTGTGGTTGCTTGAATTTGAGCATTGTTTTACTAGAGGAATAATAGTGATGTATAGGCTACTTTTCATTATTTCTCACAATCGAGAAAATATTGCTACGGGACATGTCCTTAGATGTCCTCTTGATTGTGTTCTGTTGTAAGTTTCAGATCTAGCCGGAATTTTAGAGGCGGTGGTGAGGGAGGGAGGGATAAAGAGAGAAAAGGGATGAAGAAGATGAAGAGCGCGAGGGTGTAATATTTAAATGAAAAGGGATATATTCGTCATTTAATCCAAAAACAAAAATCAAAGTAATGTACTTGCAAATGACAGGTGGTGCATTTTGGGTGGAGTTAGGAGTTGCGAATGTTTTAAGATTGATAATTCCATATACTTCTCTCCAACTTAAACTCCGTATAATGTGCTTAGGTACACCGACCAAAACGGTTGGGCATAATGACATATCTACCCATCTAAATAACATTTTGTCATATTTACCATATTACTAATCTAATCATTTTAACCGTTTTATAAAAAGAAATAAAAGTTATTTTTCTATGTTACTAATACCATTAATAAGGCTTGAGAAACACCTCATAAATTTTCCTCAAACCCTCATAGGTGTGGTTCACATAGTCATTTATTTTTTTTTATTTTTTATTTTATTAGCGGTGCTTGCATAGTTTATTTTGTGTGGTACATTTACATGTTTTTATATGATAGATGTGTTATATTTAATTTCTTTATAGTATGTGATTGTTAACAAAACTCAATGATTTTCATAAACTTAGTTTCTCCGACTTTTTATAAACTTTTTTTTATAAACTTTTAAAAATTTTGGTTATTTTTATCTCATTTTATAAATTATATTTTATCTTTTTTTATAAACTTTTTTCAATTTGTATCGAAAGTTTATCCATATCAAACCAATAATATAAAAAGGTATATTTCTATTTGCATTCCTTATATTTGTTTAAAAAAAATTATAAAAATTAACGTAAAATTAATACCATATAAAAACAATACACAATAAAAAACACTATACATATAAAAACAATACACAAATAAATGGTTTTATACCTAAACACTACACAATAAATTTAGAAATCAAGGAAAGAAAGAAAAGCTCAAGAAAGTTGTGCACCAGACGGGTTCTAAGCGATATGCATAGTTTCTTTTGTTTCATGTGACCTGATTGTGATAACTATATGGTATCCTTATTGATTTGTTATCTAGGGTGAAAATGTTATTTGAACTTGATAAAAATGTCGGACAATGTTTGTAGGGTTGTTGAAATCATTAAGTGTTATTTTGTCAAATTACATCAAACAAGATCTTTGATATGGACTTGTCTCTACCTTATGTTTGATTATCGACTTGAAATTATTTCCTTCATAATTATATTGATGTTGTAGAGTGTATAAACTATTAGAAGTTCTAATCTCTTTAAGTTGGTTTTTATCATGTCATTATTAGAAAATACTTTTTGTCTGACCAAGGAAATAGAATAGGGCGTGATGACGATACAAAATTTGATGGTATCACCGGTGATGATAAAATTTATTTAGGATCAATTTCTTTCATGTATAGTTATTAGAGGCATAAGGGAATTTAATAACATAAATTAAATTTTATATACATAGTTTAATGGGAAAGATATTGATGGGTAATTTATGACAAATTGTCATTTATAATGGATAAGGATGTTGATGTCATTATGAGTTTTGGTTGGGTAAATATAGCATTACAAGGTTTAAGTTGGGGATATATGGAATTATCCCTAAAGATTAAATGAAAAAGTCACTATCATGTGAGCTTTTTATATTTATCTCTTAAAAACTCCATTGCTATTTGATGACGTGCTTACTTTACTCTTTGTTGTTATTTACAAACAGATTCTGCAAATACCCCTACTTTGGATGGCAAAATACAAAAAAGCATATCTACCCTTTTTTTTTTACAAGGTCTAACATTTCTCCTCCTTTATTATTTGGAATCATAAAACCGGCGGCCCCCCATTTACACAGGTACTTGTGTTTTCTCATATACTTTTATGCTAATTTGATATCCCAATCCCATATAGTTTATATATCTCAATTACTTATATTACTTATAACCCTGATTGATATCCGACAAGCTGGTCATCTTTTGTAACTGATGTACATAAGTTGTTTGATGAAATGACGCAACGAAATTATTTTAAAAAATGAGTTTAAATTACTGAAAATGTGTTTTATGATGCACATAAAGTGTTTGATGTTATGCCTAAGTGAAAATATGAGAGAAATTTTGTGTAGAAATGTGTTTTATTGCTATCATTTTGGTGGAGATTAATTCCGTTGCTATATAAAGTAAGTGGCTATGGTTTTTTTTATTCACAGAAGTAATAAGTTGCTAAATAGTAGACTCTTGTTAAGTGTCAAATGTGTTGATTTAAATTTACTAAAGAAGATGTTGTAAGGTGAAAATAACAGGGCCGCTTCGGAACTTACTTTCATTTTTCGTTAATGGACTAGGCATGGATTTAGTGATCTTACGTGCGGGTTAAAATTTAAACTGAGATTTAACATTTTGTATTTTTTAAGACAAGTTTAGTTTTTTCTAATTTTTTATAGTTCAGAAATCATGTCTCAGTTCAAACTCTTATGTTCAATTTATTGTCGCATTCCTACACCTGATAAACTTATCTGCGCCACTCTCTTTTATTGGGTGGTAAAGAATAGGAATAATGGGGATGTTTAATATAAATGTTTGCAGGTAGGAAAAGGAACGTGTGAGAAGCTCACGATGGCAACGAATTCTGCTTCTAATTGCTTTCGTGGTATGTTCTTTTAGGTTCATTTGCTTGAGTAATTTCTACTAGTTTTCCAGTAGCATGCTTGTAACTGCTACACTTTTACAAGCTCAATGCTCGAATATCCTACTTCTTTTGTATCTGCCTTTCTCGCTATTAAAAGTCAGAAATATAGGGTTTACTTGTAAGAAAGCTACTTGTTCATAACCAATGATCACACGTCTATATAAAGCTACACTGTTAATCTTTAACTTTATGAAATAATCGAGGGTTGTCTCATTGTACATTGACTTTTATTTGTGGCAATATGTAAATTTCAAATGCATATTGATTGGTCACAAAATTCGTCATATTTTCACTTAAATAGAACAAAGTTATTGGCTCCGTTAAGCCAAATAATGCATATGAGCACAGATCAAATGCACCGACCAAACATTATAGTGAGAAGTCTAAACACGCTCATATCTAGTTATTTATATGAAGGATACTAATAAAAAACTTATGCTTACATGAATCATAAATATAAGATATAGCATGTGTTGACTTGTCTCGTAGTAATGATGATCCCGTTATATAGATGGTTCGAAAGTCTGAATGACTGCACACCTCATTTCGATATCCACGTGTTTTTGTCATACAAGGAATCTAGGAAATCTCATTGTTCCAATATTAAATATGCAATCCCAAAAGTTGCATCTTCTGGTCCTTGTGGTTGTTTCTGACACTTGCTAGTTCGAGCACTGTTTCCATGTTACTTGGTGTTCATCATACATCCCTTTCAAGTCTCTGATTAGTTATGGTGCCAACTTTGGAATTTGTACCCGGACAAACTCGTAGTCTTTGTAACTAGTGGTTGCTTGTATAAATCTCTATTTGTCAAGCATAGTCTCTTTTTATTCTTTGATTTCTGCTACAAGTTTTTCGTGTTCTGAGTCTTGTCCTATTATACGCAATTATGCATGAAACAAAATCAACTAGCTGGACGTTCACTGTTGCGGGGCCTCAGCAATGTGTCGTCAGGAATGCTAAGATCACAACAGGAGACTCCCTGCAATAGTTTCTTGGCTCAGGTATGCTCTTTTATAATCTATTTGAGGAAGTGTTGACCCATTTACTCATATGGCCCATTTATTCATGAATGGGACAAATGGATATTAAAAGAATCAACTTGAAAAGAAAGAGGTCAAATGGGTAGAAAGCCACCAAATGTGTAACCTTATGCATTAAACATCCAAAATTATTCTATTCTAAAAAATATAATTTTATTACTATTAATTATGTTTTATAATCATATTGCCACTTATACATTTGCTTTGCATTAGCCACGTTAATTGGTTTACTTAACTGTACAACATTTCTTTATTTTTTTTCTGTTGCAGCAAATAAGGACGTTCATACAAATGAGATCCAATCTGAAAGTGGTCGACAACTCAGGGGCAAAGCGAGTTATGTGCATACAAGCTTTGAAGGGGAAGAAAGGAGCCAGATTAGGGGATACGATAGTAGCATCCGTGAAGGAAGGCCCAACCAGGCGGAAAAGTAAAGAAAGGACAGGTCGTGTATGGTGTGGTTGTTCGAGCTGCCATGCAGAAGGGTCGGTGTGATGGGAGTGAGGTTAAGTTTGATGATAATGCTGTTGTACTTGTCAACAAGCAAGGTGAACCGATCGGGACCAGGGTGTTTGGCCCAGTTCCACATGAGCTAAGGAAGAAAAAGCATGTCAAGATACTTAGTCTTGCTCAACATATTGCGTGAGGTATGGAATCCTTCTAAAAGCTTGTTGTTTTAAGCCCTCTTTCCTTCCCTGTTTACGATTCAAGAGACAAGTAACATCAGAATTTAGAGGTGGCAATTTTCAATCCCTTCTGGCTTTGCTTACGATTGTTATTCGGGTCATGTTTATCTCTAGTAGGTTTAAGTGTCTGAGAGCTAAATGATAAAAACAGCTTAATGGAAAACAGGGCAATGGGTCAAACAGGTCGAAAATTTCCTAAATGTAAATTAAATGCATAAACCTACTCATTCATTTAATTTGTAATCTAATTAAAACTCGTGAAGACACTATTTTTTTTTATTAAAAGTTGAACAGTCTTTGCCAACTTGATTGTTTTAACCCTTTCGGTTTTACCTAAAAATGAGTCTGTTTTGACCAGTTTGCATGAGATGACCATTCTTCCACTTCTATTAAAACTAGATTGAAAATGGCCAAAACAATTGGTTTATGACAATACTAGCAAAGAATCCCTGCAAGATTCCTTGTCGGATTGGTTTGCTAGAAAGTCTTCAAACCTTGCGAGTTTGGTTTATTTGCAGCGGATGTGGGATTGACATGGTGAAAGTTGGGCGCATGTTTTATGGAAGCTACCATGAAAGCGGCTTGACATGGAGCACTTTTGGTGCAAAAATTTAAGCCTCGCAAGGTAGCAAGGAATATAGTGGGGTTCTTGGCTATTGTTTCTCATAAACCTGGTTTTTTTGGTTAACCAGTTGCCATTTTGGCTACTTTGATGACCAATTTCCCCATATAAATAGAGGGATTACCCACCGAATAAGGTTTAGCTGATTTGTTCTCAGTGTTTTGTGTGTCTATTTATTAGTAGGTCTTTTTGGTTCATTTCTAGTTAGCATCATAACTGAAGGTATGGTCAATACCTTCTTTCATTTTGTCATTTTTTATCTCGTATACCATGGTATTTTACACCTTTTATCCAACTACTCCAACTAGATAGCATAGCTTCTTACCATGATTGGCTGTACATCTGCAAATTTGCTCTGGAAATTATTCCTTTGACATTTAACCAGTTAATATCAGCTATATTATTGTGTGATAGATGTGTGTTAATATGACAATAATATGACCAAATCATATCAAGACCACCTGCTTTATGGGCCTTATTTCGGCAAAGCCCCTATGATTTTGGTTACTTTAAGTAAGACTAAGTTGTATAACTACACCCGTTAAGCTCAAAGGGATGATGACATCACACTAAGAAAAATACCAAATAACAGTGTAATGATTTGTTTGTTAGGACCATAAGCCTTATCATGTTATGCATTTAAGCATCAATTGAATAACATTAAGCATGGCAGGTATCTTTTATAATCATTTTATTTTATACATATATTTTCAAAGCAAACTTTACATACTCATTTCAGCATCAATTGACTAGTTTTGCCTTTATTTTTGATAAATCTAGTTTTGCTTTTGTGAATAAAAGTAATACAGTAGTTACATTTAATATAGAACATAAAAATGCTGTCATACCTTTAATTTTTTAAAAGCATTAGTCCTTAACAAAGTAACTAGCATAATCACAAATCCTTCTTTATTTCACAAACTTTGAGAAGAAGAGTTCCCAAAGAAATGTAGTTTCCACATTAATCAGTTTTATTACATTGTTCACGACGTACAAGTTAATGTGTGCTTTTATGACCTTTCCGTTGGACGTTTTGTTGACTGCAAAATTGTTCTCCTTTCAGGTTTGAGTTGGCAGCAGTGACCAGAGTAACTCAAGTTTGATGCTGAATTTTAGATTTCTAGAGTTGTCATTTGGACCTCTCAAGTAAAGATTTTTGAGTTCATGATCTAATGATTCTCTGCATGGTGTTTTTATATTGTAAAAGATTCTTTGGTTTAGTATGTCATTGCACATTTATAAGTGATAACCTTTTGGCAATGCTGGAAGGGAGATAAAGTGTAATCTTTGAATAAATTGCGGTTAGGTAACTTCTTGTTCGTCTGTTGGGATATCAATCTTCTGCTCAGAGACTCGGATGTTATTTCATCTGAGATGTTTAGTTATTGCTTCTATTGAATATATAAATGTGAAATCATGTTGCAGGCGAGGTTGTTTGCAGCAACCTGGGAGGTCCAGATTATAAACAAGGTTGTATAATGTTGCGGTCCAAATTCATAAAGAGTTTAAAATTAAACGGGTTGTATTTAGTTGATAATCAAGCCGGAATATCTATATTCATGATACAGTCCTGATGTTCTTTAAATTTTTTGTATAATTTCCCACACAATTCCTCTTATTTGAAATATAAGTACAGGTTTATTCTTTGTTTTGCTACAACGGTACTAAAGTGGCGATCTCTCTCTTTTTTTTGTTTAGCGTTTTAAGTATTTTAAGGTTGCATTTCTTACATATTGTATAAACTAGTACTATACCTATTAGTGCTTGCGGTGGATCAGATATGGTTCCGGTGAAGCCGAATCCATATCAATATCCATTTGATTTTTATCATTCATATTTATATCCATATCCATTTACGTTTGATTCATCCATGAAGAAGTGTACAAATATATGAATATAAAATCATATCAACAGAACTTACAGTAAGTAACGAAAGAATGTGGGAGCCTATATCACAGTTATGTGCATTACAAGACACTGATTTTAGCTCTAGCATGACCTGGAGACACCTGGAACTGTTCGGTGATGCCCAAATGTGCGATCAGTTGCCAAACATGAGTAAAAAACTCGCTCCCTTTCCTAAGCTGTTGCTCGTGGTGAAATCCTCTGCAGTGAGTAGCAGCGTAAGCTAAGATCTCGATCCATACTTGACTCATGACTTTTCACATACTTTCCTTTTCCATCTTTTTCATTGCTAATGCGAACCTGCAACCATCAAACAATGCAGATTTACAAGGCAACAGTTAAGGAGAATCAACTTCCTTTTCTTTAAAAAAAAAACGCATTGCTTCAGCACAGGGGTCACGATACCTGATCATTATAAACAAAGGTTTTCAATTGGACTACCACGACCAATATATAAATAAGCATTCACCCCACCAGTTAGGCCTAACATCCCACCATGTCGTGTTGTTTGAGTAGGGAGGCCTTGGAGCATACTTAAATCTGTTTCTTGTTCTATATCTTCATCATAAACAAGTCTCACACCCATCTCCTTCACTTCAAAATCTTCATCTTCATCTCCGAAACAAAATGTAACAAAATTCTTTGCTTCCTTCCATTTCCATATTTTACTCGAATAATGCAACCATATCACATATGACTCGTGGATTTCTATCATTTCATCCTTCCAAAACTCCTTCAAATGTGGAATGTAACATTCTGTCATCAAAGAAGCTCCATCAAAGTTCTTTACAGAGTATTCTTCAAATTTGGGAAGCTTTTTGCACTTGAAAACAACACAAGTTCCAAATCCCCTAAACTTATTGAAACACGAATCTGATGGTAATTCAACCTTTACATGATTTCCCGTACTTCTATTTATAAACCACTCTGGAATGCTATTCCCATGATATACTATATTTAAATAATCAAAGGCACGTGGCAAAGCGGAAGAATTCACATCTGTTAGTTTGGGAAGTTAACAGCTTTGGACAATTTATAAAAACATGTAACCTTTTCCTGAATGGGTCTTTAGATGATCCCGTCACTTCTCTTAAGGAGGTGCAATCATATGCATTAATATAATCTAGGCTAGGTGGAAGTTCGGGCAACACTTCCAGCTTCTTGCAACCATTAAGTTTAAGCTCTTTAAGATGAGAAAGTTGACTCAAACATCCAGGCAAGCTAGTAAAATTGTTCCCTTTTAAGTCTAGATCCTTTAGACATGACAAGCCTCCAATGGCATCAGGCACTTGTTCTAACTTGCAGTAGCTGAAATTTAGAGACTTTAACATATGTAAACCTGTCAATGATGACCATACTGATCTTTGGGGATGTTGTTGTTTACTTAGTAAACCAAAATGACCAGTGATTGAAGTCCACCATCTAGGTTGAATTTTCCCTTGGCCACCGAATGACAATGATTCAAGGTTTATTAGAGTGGACACAAAAGAAGGAAGCTCTGTAATGGCAGTTTTGTCAACATGAAGCTCCGTTATGCTTTTGATCCGACCCAATGCTTCAGGGTTGGTGGACTTTTAGGCACCCGTTAGATTCAAAACTTGAAAAGCATCCATTTCCACTCTACTTGGAAAATTCTGAAGCCGTTTGCAGTCTCTCAGATTTAACACAACAAGCCTCTTGAGCATTCCAATTGAGGGATGAATGCTAACCAAATTCACACAACCTTCAAGACTTAGCTCTTCGAGATTTATAATATCTGAGAAGTCAGGGGTAGTTATTAGGTTACAACAGTAACTTAAATTCATTACTTTCAACCTTCTAAGACACTGACATCAAAAGAAAAAAGATAAGTTAGGTATATCATAAGGTATTCAACACAAACACATGTATGAACAAGTAAATACCTTTGGTGCTGTCCAAAGTTGTTTTATGTGGCTGTAAGAGAGGTCGATGGCAACAATGTTTTCTGGATAGGAATTTGAAGGTAAATACTTGAAAGGGCATCCATGCCAACAAAACCACCTTAGTTCATTGGACAAAAAATCCAGAGTTCCTGACATCTTCACTGCAAATGGCTGCCAATATTGTTGAAAATAAATTTTTAGGATCCGCAAGTTTTTCATAAGTGTAAAAGCTTTTCCATCTATGGGAATATTTTGGCCATTATTCTTTAGCAAAAGGACAAGAACTTCAACTTCTTCTGTTACCTAGATACAAATAATAAATCATTAGACTGCAATTTCTTATACAGAAAAGATTAATAAAGCTAACTGCCTATTCTTATTATAATGTAATACCTTGTTTTTATTCAATGCATCATAAAACTCTGATGAAAGCGCAATCGCTCCGATTCCCAGGCATGTTGAATTCTTCACGTGTAATTTCCCTTGCCATGCTTTGAATCAATTCATGCATTTGAAGAGACATATTACTTGGAGATACTTTTATAAGGAACTTATCAACCAAAACTTCAATATTAGCATTTGCAGTAACAGTTACGGCTGTCTAGCACACTTGCAGCAAAATATCTATTTTCCCCTATGAAGGCACATGCAATGTCAAGAAACATTCTTTTCTGATCAGATACTAGCCCATCAAAACTTGGTCGAAGTTTTTGTAGTATATCTGAATTAGGATATGTTTGGAGTCTATCCAATTCGCTTTTCCAAACATCCACAGATTTTTCATGCAATAATCGACCAAAAATTTTGAGAGCCAATGGGTGACCTTGCAAATGTATTATAACTTGGGAAGCGAGCTCTTTGAAATCTTTTGTAGGATGCCTTTTCCCAAATGCATATAAACTAAAGAGCTTCATAATAATCTAAAGACTCCATTTCGTAGATTCTATCCACTTTATGAGATCTTAGCAATTGTTTGTCTTTACGGTGAAAATAATAAGACTTCCAGGGAAAAACCAATCAGATGAACCTGCTAGTGCTTCTAACTGCTCCAAATTATTCACATCATCCAAAACAAGTAGGATCCGCTTACACGCCATCCTTTTCTTAATTACCATAGTTCCTTCACCAACACTTGATATCTTTAGATCTTCTCTTTTCAGGATCTTACCAATCATTTGCTTCTGGACTTGTGTTAGGCCCGGCCTTGTCGTTTTTCGACTCCTTGGACATCATCACAAAAGCAACTTCCTTCAAAGTGGACATACATCAAGTTATAAATAGCTTTGGCAAGGGTCGTCTTTCCTATCCCGCTTATACCACATATTCCAATCATGTTAACCTTATCGACCCAGCGTGACAACTCAATTTGTCGAAATGGAAATCAATGCCAACAAGGTAATCACCAACATGCAAGGGTCCGTCACATAACTTTTTGAGGATTTCTTTGGAGATGGAATTGATGAATTTGGACTCAAACCTGTTTACCACAAAGACACAATAAGTAAGAGAAACTACATAGTGTTAAGCTTTAGTAGAGCTACAAGATAATTACACAAAAATAATAATTTACCCATTTGTCATGTCACGGAGATCCCATCCGGATAAGTTAGCCGCCATGGATAGAGCTTCCCTCCATTCATCCACCTCTGTTTTATTTGAAATTTCGTGGTTAATGAATGCTACATAACTCCTTTTTTGTTTCCTCACCTCTGTTTTATTTGAAACATCATGTTTGGCAAATGCTTCAGCATAGCTCCCAATTTGTTTCCTCACCACGTCAGGTTTAACATCATAAAAGATTATTTGAACCTCGTGTTTAGGCTTTCCCGTTTGCTTGCACTCGAGTATTTTGATAAGTTCCCTCAGACACCATGATGAAGAAGCATAATCTTTGGAGAAGATAACTATCAAAAATCTCGATTCTTCAATGGCTTTGTAGAGATGAGGAGATATCTCTTCTCCTTTAGGCAACTCTCTATCATCTCTAAAAGCATGAATTCCTTTTTGCTTGAAATCGTTGAACAGATGATCCATGAAGTTTTTGCGGATATCTTCACCTCTGAAACTTACAAAAACATCATATTTCCACCGATGAGGAATGGATGTAGTAGCCATTTTCAGTAATGAGATCGAGCTGCGTTCACAAGCTAGTAAAGATCACCAGAAAGAGTAGCCATTATCAATAATAATTAGTACCTAAAATCCATGACTCAGATAATGTAAACAACATCACATGATATGTTGTCAAATTATATTTAAAAAGTAAGATTTTTAGACCCACAAGTATATACAATGGCATATATGTTGCAATTCATAAAAAATTCCTTTTACATGTGACTCTGGTTCATAGGTTGTCTTAAAATGATAGCAACACAAAAATAAGTTATTGAATGACAACAACATATAGGGTGCGTTTAGTTGGAGAAAAAAATATCTAATTTTCTATCTCTAGTTTTGTAAAAATTTGGAAGGGAAATTTATCTCCACAAAACACTTGAAAATATAGAAAACGCGTTTAGTTTATATTTATATTTTCTATTTTGAAGAAGGGGAGAGAGGGTTGTGGGTTATAAAGGAAAACAACTAAAATTTGTTTTGTAATTTTCCTTGTTAAGTTTGGAAATAGGGGATTTTGTGTTTTGCAAAACATTTCGTTGGAAAACGCTTATTTGAACGCGATATCTGTTTTCCTTGTTTTCCACAAAACTTTTTGCGAAAAAAAAGGGTGTTTCCCAACTAATACGCACCTAGTTCTCGAGTTTTGAGTGAAGGGAAATGGAAAAGAATAGGAAAGGGAAAAAGAAAGCAAGTTTTAGTTGTTATGTTCTTGAGATATAGGAAAGGAAAAAGAAAGTAATCATAATCATGTTTTGAGGGATGTTCTTGAGGGGAAGGAAAAGGAAAATAACTTGGTCAAATTACATATATGCCTTTTACTTGTTAAAGTCAAATCTTCTAAAAAGGGTATACTAGTCTTTACACAACATACCGTTTCCTTTCCTTCCAAAAGTGGAAGGAAGATTTACTTAACAAATCTTCCTCCCTGTTTCCTTTTCACTTCCTTTTCCTCTTTTAAAAAAGCTCAAGAACACGAAAAAACTTTCCATTTCCTTTCCTTTCCTCTTCCATTTCAACTCGAGAAGCTGGCGTCTAGAATCTAGACACGTTCCTCGGACTAAGCACACCCAAAATGTGAAAAATTGGACAAAGATAGAACTATATTTAATAATTTCCCAAACACAATGAACAATTTAACATTGAGAAGTATTATAAATTGTTTGTTTATATAAACACGGTCATTTGGCTCACTAGCTAGATCTAATAAACACTTTAAATAATAACCACACAAGATATTAAATAATGATTTACAGTTGGATCGATAATTGTATTGTAATGCTAAAAAATGAGACAATATCAAAAGTAAATAGAGTATAAGAAGAAGACTTACAGTCTAGCAATGGATGAAATTCTTTGAGAGTCAATCTTGTTGGTATGATTGAATGGTAGCTCAAGTGAAGTTACGAAGAGTACAGGCAAGCTACTGCTCTTTAATTTTTTAAAAGGACGAACACATAAATCGTTACATTCATTTAAAAAAATTACATGCAACATTTCTAGCTTAGGATGTTGAACAATTCCTCCTGTCATATCCGCTTTGTGGCATATTCCACACTTTTTGGTTCTTAGCGATAACGTTGATCCATCTCATTTTGCATCCTCTTTTCTCGTCTTCTACCACGATTAGTAGAAAGTTTTGAGTAATCAGCTTTAATCTTCCAACTAGGATTTGTCCAATAATCAACATGAGAAAAGGCTGAAAATCGGGGAATCATATTGACTTCTAAAAGTCAAAGTAGTGTAAACCTCATTCACAATAGTGATTGGATTGTCTCTTCTATGTCGACAAGCGCAATTGCATGAGAACAAGGAAATCTGTGGGTTTGCCATTTACCACATGTGCACTTTTGTTCATGATAATAGACAGTTTGAACATTTCCACCTTGACCATTTATTTTTCTAGCTTGTAATAATCGGTAAACCGCCTTTGTGTAGTCGAACTCTTGGACGTGATGTCCTTGAGCACACATATCAGCTTTCCTAAATATCTTCCATATGTTTGGTGGAAAATAAGTATTGCACTCGAGCGTCACACAATGATTTTTGAACAATGTTTGTTCTCTTAAATGTTAGATCAATACATGCTCTAATGGGCAATTGTCTAGCACCCATGAGACATTGTTAAAGCTCGGATATATTTGTTGTGAGAGAACCCCATCACCAATTTTCATCAAATGCAATACACCATTTACTTTTATCAATTTCCTCTAGATATCGCCAAGCATTTGGGTCGATTGCTTGTATCTCTCTCTTATATTTAAAGAACTTTCTTTTTTGAGTGGTGCTACCAACTGCCCAACACAATGTTTTTAATGTCAAGTTTCGAAATTTTGACATTAAATTACTTCTAACATGTCGCAAACAAAACCGATGGTATTCATATGGCTCTTTCCATTCTTCTAAGGTGTTCATTGCAAGTGAAGTTGGTGAGCCGTATGATGGGCAACTATCTCCTGCGGTTCGGAGAGGACTCAGCTGTTAGTTAGTACCCCCTTGGGTTCGGGGTGGACCCTTTCACACTATTTTATTATATACGCTTAGTTGAATTATTCCTCGATGTCTATCTGAGATAACACATAGCTGTTTATCTTGTGCAACATAATACCTGAATTGTTGAAAAAACCAACACCAACTATGAACCGTCTCTTCATCAACTATCGCATATGCCACCGGTAATATGTGATTGTTAGCGTCTTTTGATACGGCAACAAGCATTTTCCCCTTATATTGACCTTTTAAAAATGTGCCATCAACACTAATAATAGGCCTACACAAGTGAAACGCATGGATCGCTGGTCCAAAGGCCCAAAAAACATATTTGAATGTCATTGCGTTTGATGAGATGTGTGGATGATGAAACCATTTCACAACAGTAGTCGGATTAGATGTCTCCAACGCTGCAATATAGGCAAGTAACTCGGCAAAATTGCTTTCCCAAGTTCCATAAACTACCTCTAGTGCTTTTCTCCTCCCATGCCATGCTTTTTTGTAAGAAATATCGACATTTAATGCATTCTTAATGTCTGCTTGAATATTTTTTACAGAATAGGCAGGATCTTGCTCGATAGAGTGTCGAATGTAGGATACGATCAATGTGGAAGTCAAATTTTACTTGAAGTATCACTTTCATCTTCACTTGAATGTAAGTCTTCTTGCTCGGCAAATCCATTATAAGTATCATTTGTATCAATTATGGTGGTTGTGTGTTTGGACTTGTGAAGCTACGTAGAAGATCAAGGAAACTTGTGTTATCATGCGGAGTCGAAGCCATAAGGTATGTGTTTGCATGAGAAATTATTAATTGGTATGGATAATTTTGTTGCAAGTTGCAAGGAATGTAAAAAAGATAAAAGCTTCTTATGAGCAATATAAAGATCATTTCGGACAATGAATTTGTTACGATTGATAATTAAATGTTGTTGCTTTCTACTTTGTGTAATAATATAGGTGACCCAATTTAATGAAAGCAATAAATATGGCTAATGAGAAATATAGAAAATAAAGTAACCAGATAAATCAAAGAGAAATGATAGAATACCCATTTTGTAACTCAATAATAAATGAACTATAAAATGATAATAAAAAATTTTGGAAAAAAAAAATAATAATAAAAACGTTTAGATGAAAATTTCTAATCTTTCGACAGCCATCATGTATTAACTTTCCAATCATGTTTTCTTTTTCTTTTTTTTTTTCCATTTTAGTTAGAAAAATCATAGAATGGGAATGCTAGATATAAAGAAGCATAGGTGTGGAAGAGTTTTAAAAAGTAAGCATAAAAAGGAAAAAAACTCAGTATTTTAAGATTAGAAGGTTGACTCAAACTTCATACCAAAACAATGAGTGCTTTAAAAAAACTCCATTGCTATTTAATGACGTGCTTACTTTACTATGTTGTTATTTACAAACAGATTCCGGAAATACCCCTACTTTGGATGGCAAAATACAAAAAAGCATATATACCCTGTTTTTTACGAGGTCTAACATTTCTCCTCCTTTATTATTTGGAATCATAAAACTGGCGGCCCCCATTTACACAGGTACTTGTGTTTTCTCATATACTTTTATGCTAATTTGATATCCCAATCCCATAGTAGTTTATATAGCTCAATTAATTATAACCCTGATTGATATCCGACAAGCTGGTCATCTTTTGTATACTGATGTACATAAGTTGTTTGATGAAATGACGCAACGAAATTATGTTAAAAAATGAGTTTAAATTACTGAAAATGTGTTTTTTGGAAAGCCCTTTTTTATGATGCACATAAGGTGTTTGATGCAATGCCTCAATTAGTGTAGAAATGTTCATTATTGCTGTCCTTTTGGTGGAGTTTAATTCCGTTGCTATATAAAGTAAGTGGCTATGGTTTTTTTAATTAACATAAGTAATAAGTTGCTAAATAGTAGAAGACTCTTGTTACGTGTCAAATGTGTTGTATTAAATTTACTAAAGAAGATGTTGTAAGGTGAAAATAACAGGGCCGCTTCGGAACTTACTTTAATTTTTCGTTAATGGACTAGGCATGGATTTAGTGATCTTACGTGCGGGTTAAAGTTTAACTGAGTTTTAATAGTTTGTATTTTTTAAGGCAAGTTTAGTTTTTTCTAATTTTTTATAGTTCAGAAATCATGTCTCAGTTCAAACTCTTATGTTCAATTTATTGTCGCATTCCTACACCTATAAACATCTGCGCCACTCTCTTTTATTGGGTGGTAAAGAATAGGAATAATGGGGATGTTTAATATAATGTTTGCAGGTAGGAAAAGGAACATGTGAGTAACTCAAGATGGCAACGAATTCTGCTTCTAATTGCTTTCGTGGTATGTTCTTTTAAGTTCATTTGCTTGAGTAATTTCAACTAGTTTTCCAGTACCATGCTTGTAACTGCTACACCTTTACAAGGTCAATGCTCGAATATCGTACTTCTTTTGTATCTGCCTTTCTCGCTATTAAAAGTCAGAAATATAGGATTTACTTGTAAGAAAGTTACTTGTTCATAACCAATGATCACACATCTATATAAAGCTACACTGTTAATCTTTAACTGTCTCATTGCTGGCATGTAGGTGTTAATCTGTAAGTTTATGAAATAATCGACGGTTTAATTTCTTAATTTAATAATGCATATTGATTGGTCACAAAATTCGTCATATTTTCACTTAAATAGAACAAAGTTATTGGCTCCATTAAGCCAAATAATGCATATGAGCACAGATCAAATGCACCGACCAAACATTATAGTGAGAAGTCTAAACACGCTCATGTCTAGTTATTTATATGAAGGATACTATTAAAAAAATTATGCTTACATGAATCATAAATATAAGATATAGCATGCCGCATGTGTTGACTTGTCTTCGTAGTAATGATGATCCGTTATATAGATGGTTCGAAAGTCTGAATACTTCATTTCGATATCCACGTGTTTTTTTGTCATACAAGAATCTAGGAAATCTCATTGTTCCAGTATTAATATGCATTCCCAAAAGTTGCATCTTCTGTTTCTTGTGGTTGTTTCCGTCACTTGCGAGTTCGAGCACTGTTTCCATGTTACTTGATGTTCATCATACATCCCTTTCAAGTCTCTGATTAGTTATGGTGCCAACTTTGAAATTCGTACCTAAACAAACTCTTAGTCTTTGTAACTAGTGGTTGCTTGCATAAATTAAGATTTGCTATTTTATCTATAATAAATCTCTATTTGGCAAGCAGTCTCTTTTTAATCTTTGATTTCTGTTATAAGTTTTCCGTGTTCTGAGTTTTGTCCTATCATATGCATGAAACAAAATCAAACTAGCTGGACGTTCACTGTTGCGGGGCCTCAGCAATGTGTCGTCAGGAATGCTAAGACCACAACAGGAGACTCCCTGCAATAGTTTGTTGGCTCAGGTCTGCTCTTTTACAGTAATCTATTTTAGGAAGTGTTGATCCATTTATTCATATGGCCCATTTATTCATGAATGGGACAAATGGGTACGTTAAAAGAATCAACTTGAAAAGAAAGAGGTCAAATGGGTAGAAAGCCACCAAATGTGTAACCTTATGCATTAAACATCCAAAATTATTCTATCTAAAAAAATATAATTTTATTACTATTAATTATGTTTTATAATCATATTGCCACTTATACATTTGCTTTGCATTAGCCACGTTAATTGGTTTACTTAACTGTACAACATTTCTTTATTTTTTTTCTGTTGCAGCAAATAAGGACGTTCATACAAATGAGATCCAATCTGAAAGTGGTCGACAACTCAGGGGCAAAGCGAGTTATGTGCATACAAGCTTTGAAGGGGAAAAAAGGAGCCAGATTAGGGGACACGATAGTCGCATCCGTGAAGGAGGCCCAACCAGGCGGAAAAGTAAAGAAAGGACAGGTGGTGTATGGTGTGGTTGTCCGAGCCGCCATGCAGAAGGGGCGGTGTGATGGGAGTGAGGTTAAGTTTGACGATAATGCTGTTGTACTTGTCAACAAGCAAGGTGAACCGATC
>OU343219.1:49078086-49172898 GCA_910596185.1 Chrysanthemum makinoi | reverse complement strand
TTATATCCTTTATATGGTTTTGAAATAAAACCAAGGATATTAGCTAATCCTTGTTACCTTAAGCACTCTTCTACTTACTACTAAAAGGCTGTTTATTCATTTCTGCTCGTCATTTTCTATGTTTTCACCGGCATTTTGAAAGCTTATATATGCTAGAAGATTTACATTATTTGCTGATTTTTGAAAGCAGTAGTAGGTTTACGCTGAATATCCTATAATTACTACCCCATGGTATTCTTTGGTCTTGATGGTGATTAGGAACTCCATGACCCTAAGAAGGTGGGTAGGATTAGATTAGCTTTGGAGTTGATTTGAAGGGATTAGAATAGGTTTTGTCCGAGAAAACTATTTTCGATAACTATATTTTAAGGTTCTGTCCTTGTTTCAATTTTCTGGAAAATCCGACATTTGGTACAAAACTTTGGCCTTGATTTTTAGAAAATATACTTTAAAACGAATCCGTGGTCATTGAACGGATAAAAAACGGACTTATAACGAAGAAAGTTATGGATTTTTAAAGTTTGGCTTACGAAAAATATTATTTCAAAATTTCAGCTTTCTGTTTTAGTGTTTGGGTCAAAACGAGCCTTAAGCTTCACAAATTATTTAGACTTATCAAAAATATATTAGTTTACTTCGATACGAAGCTAAGGACATATAAAACGTAGAAAACGGATTTAAAACGACAAAGATATGGCCATTTTCATAAAGTTGCCGTAAATATTATTTTTCTTGAAAATCTATATTATTTTTACGTTACAAGTATTTCATTAGCTGTAAAGGCTATGTTTGCGGCTGTTTTTAACCATGATGTGAAACTTTTTGAAACGAAAGGTCTTCTAGTAAAATCAAGTTCATCGGCCATATTTTTTTCAAAACAAAAAGCCGTTTGTCAAGCGGAGTTATAATGAATTAATTACGGATGTTCAAACTTGGCCGAAACTTATTTTCTGCACACAATTAGCAAAAATCACCAACTTTAACCCTTGATATCTTTATGATCGAGACCTTTTGGACGAAAACTCCTGAACTGAACTTTTTAGATATCGATACAAACTTTCCAAACCGTCGAAGTTCGTTTCTCTAACGATCGACTTACCGTTTAACGTGTGTTTCAAAGCCATTTTGTTGATTTCATAAATTCGAATGAACATTGTTTTACCGAAAAGTAATTTCACCAAAAAATCATTATAAAACCATTATAGGATGACATTTTGACGTAAAAACATGTAAAGTCAATTTTGAAGGGTCAAGACGTCAAAAGAGTATTTTTCGACGACGAGTAATATTTTCAAAAACGCGTAAATGGTATAAATAACATATGGAGTGCATGCATAACATTACATTGCAACTCATTGCATATCATATCATTAGTTAGGTCTATTGTTTCACATTATACTCGTGTACTACCTTTTGCCATCGCATTATTGTCCAAGTGAGTTTTCATAGCCCCGCTTTACTTGTTTTCATAAGCTGTTGGGGAGATACATGCTCAATGATTTTTATTACATTCATGATTATTTGCAACTACATGTTTATCTAAACTGAATGCTAGTCATACGAAGTAACATTATTGCCATACTTAAAATTTCTATTTCATAATTCATTGGTCTAATGGTCTTGGTATATTCATTGGTCTAACGGTCTTGGTATATTCATTGGTCTAACGGACTTGGTATAATATTGATCTAACGGACTTGGTATACGATTATGGACTAACGGTCTTGGAACGATTTGAACATACACTATATATTTTGGCAATGGGTTGTGAACACACGGTTGCAAGTTTTGTATGGGCGAACTTGAACGAGTGGATTCACAATGCCTTTGCTGCATAAACGAATTCGATACATTGAGCCATGCACTATTATGTGAATTCATTTGACATCATGCACTTGAACATTAACTCTACATATTCGCAGTGGGGTTGTGAACACACGTGTTGCAAGTTTTGTATATAGGACTTGAACCGAGTGGATTTACAATTCCTTTGCTACATAAACGATTTTGAAAGGCTTTACATTTCAACTCAAACTCTATGAACTCACTCAACCTTTGTGTTGACACTTTTAGCATGTTTTATCTCGGGTATCTAAGGCATTCACTTCATGGCATGCATTTGGACACATCATGGAGTCGTGGTGACGACGCTGCCTACTTGGGTTTTACGCACTTTAAAACATCGTTTGAATTGTAACAACTTATTTCGCACGTTGATTTACATTTGGACCTACTTTGTAAACTCGATTATTTTATTAAATCGAACGATGTATTTTCCAAACGACACTTTAGGTCGTTCAATATAACTGTGATTGTGATGCTATGACAATCAATCCCGAGAATTCCATTCACGCAGCAAAAATTTGGGTGTGATGCATTGGGTGGCATGGAGCCATTATAGAGAACTAGGTTGCATCATTGATCCTAGACTATAACTACATCATCATAGCATCTCATCATCATCACAAGTGCATGTTCACTTTATGCGTTTATATGTACATTTTTCGAGTTATTCACTTTCATTTCACATCGATTGTCACATGGATGCCTTTAAATTCCCATCCCATTATCTTTTCCTCATACTCTAACGTGGAGAATTCCTTGCCATTCTCTATCACAATTTTTATATCAGCTGATTCATCATCGATAACGACGAATGCCGAGATAAACTTTTAAATAGGGCGAAGTCACTCTCACTCCTTTGTTTCACCACTAACATGTCGAGTTACACTTTATTCACACATTAAGTCTCTAAACCACCATACATTGAAGCACTTACAACACCTCATAACCCATCTTTTCGGAACCCGTCGATCATTTCGAATAATAACCTCAAACTCATCGTTTCTTATCACATTTCTTTGAAGCGCTTATTAGTAACATCGGATTTGCCACGTCTCACACTTCCTCTTGTTTTGAAGAAGATATGGCTAGAAGAAAGCCACACCGAAAAACAACCCAGCGAAAATTCAAAAGTTGGTGAATGAGCATTGCGATGCTAAGGATTGAAACGCGATCACTTGCCGAGTCAGCGTACGCCAAGCCGCAAAACTTGCCGCCGCAAGAAATGCAGGGTCCGTTAAAAGCTGTCGATAAGGATTTCAAGAGTGGAGATCCCACCAATTAAAGGATGAAGGAGCCACGCCATGGTTAGATGGTTCAGAAATTGAGTCCGTGTTTTTGTTATGTAATTGCCCGATGATAGCAAGGTCAAGTTTGCTACGAGTACACTACTTGATGGAGCGTTGTCATGGTGGAACTCATATGCTCAACCGATTGGAATGGAGAATGCTTTCAAGCTTACTTGGGAGCAATTCAAAGGTTTGGTAACAAAGTTTTGTCTCGTCCGACAGATGAAGGTTAGAGGCCGAATTCTATGAATTGGAAACTATTGGGTACGAGAACACTTACATTCGAAGGTTTCAAGAATTGGCCGTGTTATGCCCATCTATGGTTGCAGATAATGAGAAGCTACTGGAGGCTTTCATTGATGGACTTCCTCAAGTTATTCAAGGAGATGTGACTTCTTCCTGACAAGAAACGATTGAGGAAGCTATTCGATTGACTCCAAAGCTCATGGCCCAGGTAGTGAAGAGAGGCAAGTACACCAACACCAACCAAAACAACAACAACCCCAACAACTGCACCAACTACAACAATAACCAAAACAACAACAACCCCAACAACTGCACCAACTACAACAATAACCAAAACAACAACAACAACGATAACCAAACCAAGCAACAAAAGAAAGTGGGAAGACGCACAAGAGCCATAACACAACAACCAAACCAACCATCATCAACAGTAATGAGGGCAAGAAACTGCAATGGTATATGCGCACCAATAGAAGAGAGGTTATGCTGGAACCTACCCACTATGTAATCGGTGTAAATATCATCACACGGGTCCTTTGTCCGTTAAGTGCTACAAGTGTCAAAACTAGACACCATGCCGAATTGTAGAGCAAGACCATGTTACGCTCGGATGTGGGGAGCAAGGACACTATCAAAGTCAATGTCCTCAAAACCAAGGTCAACAAGTCGAAGGTGCTCATGGGAATGTATATATAGCAGGAGCTCGTCAAGGTATCAACGACGCGGAAGATGAAGAAGTTCGAACTAACGCCTTATTTCTCCTTATGTATTATGTCGTATTAAGTTTATGTTTATCATACCCAATCTTTATAACCTAAGATGTATCTCTGTTTGATAAACCACTCGTTGTAAAATATTCTCATCTATCGTACTTTATTTTCCTTCCGATTTGTCATCATTTACGAGGATTTTAATTCTTTTTACTTCAACTATCATTTTAACGACACTTCTCCAGGTCTTCTCTCCTTGAAGTTCATCACAATTTTAACATCAGTTGACTCAACACCAAACATCATATGAGTCGATTAGTCCAAGCATTGCATAGTTACTCCTAAATTATACATAGCCGGATCACCTATGTCTAATTCAGAAAGAATCATGCAATGAAGGGAGTAGTAGGCTTATATGTGCAAGCACCTTAATCGAGCCAAATTTTCAAAAGATTTTCTTCAAACCACTTGTTTCATTTGATCCACGTGACAGTTCTTGTTTGATGAGTTGTAAAGATCGAGCTAGAAACAAGTTGTTACCTAAACCGATTTAGCCTAATCTCATTCTTGTTTGATGAGTTGTAGATTAAGTAAAATCGGTTACCACAAAGTCTTTTGATTTTTTCCGGGAATGGGAAAGTTTGCTACATCAAACCCTAAACCAGTAGACCTAACAACCATTGAATTCAGGACTGAATTCCTTTTGATGGTAGAATGTGACAACCCGACTTCGTGTCATCATTTCTCGACCTTCATGTTTCATTATTTCAACATTTTTAAAATTACTTGTTTCAAATTGCGTAACCTTGAGGTTTAGCGGCGAATTCATGATCATGACATCACGAACATTTCATATGGACTATGATTAGTCTACATTTCATTGACATCATGTGCATCTCATTAGTACATTCATGACATTTCATTTCATATTTTACGCACTTTTTATATTTAATAATTTTTATCGCGTGAGTTTTTATTTTGAATGTTTAATCCGTTACTTTCAAAAATGATCCCGAGGTATTTTTAAACTTACATTTAGTTCATAAAAACTATATTTTTAGTTTTCCTAGTGTTTCAAATTTATTTGGTATTTTAATCGTTAAAGTTTAATTATTACGTCATTTTCTTAAAATTTTCGATAATTATTTTACACCAATTTTCACAAGGAAAGTCTTTTTACAATTTTTATCATCTCAATACAATCTATTTTGACTTATTAAAAACTTACTTGTACCAAAAATTTCATTTTTACCTTTATTTGTACATTTCTACACCTTACTTATACCTTTATCAAATTATGCTATAATTAGTAATAGATTTAAAAAAAAAAAAAAATGAATTGAGAGACAACCCCTCCCCAAAACCGCCATGGGAGGGTGGTCAATAAATGAGGTAAGGTTCATGCTCACTAATAATTCACAAACTTAAAAGTCTTCTACTACTACAATTATTCATTCATTCTCATTCATAAGTGTTAAACAAAATTTTCTCTTCTTTCTTTCTCCAAACCGCCACAAAGATGCCAAGGGATCAAAGATTTTTTCAAGCAAGTGTTATTACAACCTAGTATATATCCTTTATATGGTTTTGAAATAAAAACCAAGGATATTTAAGTTAATCCTTGTTACCTACACCTCTTCACTATCACTAGTAAGCATGTTTTATTCATTTTCAAGCTTCCTTGTCATTTTCATATGTTTCTTTTCATTTTTGGAGCTTATATGCAAGTTATGTGATTTATACCATTTATTTCATGATTTTTGAGTTATATATATATATTGGTCATCCTATAATTACTCCCATGGTATTCTTTGGTCTTGATGGTGATTAGGAACCCATGACACCCTAAGAAGGTGTATGGTAGGATTAGATTAGTTTTGGAGTTGATTTGAAGGAATTAGAATAGGTTTTGTCCGAAAAACTATTTTCATAACTATATTTTAAGGTTCTGTCCTTGTTTCAATTTTCTGGAAAATCCGACATTTGGTACAAAAATTTGGCCTTGATTTTTAGAAAATATACTTTAAAACGAATCCGTGGCCGCTTGAACGGATAAAACGGACTTATAACGAAGAAGTTATGGATTTTTAAAGTTTGGCTTAAAAAATATTATTTCTGAAAATTTCAGCTTGTTTTAGTGTTTTCGGGGCAAAAACGAGCCTTAAGCTTCACAAATTATTTCGACTTCTCAAAAATATATTAGTTTACTTCGATACGAAGCTAAGGACATATAAAACGTAGAAAACGGATTTAAAACGACAAAGATATGGGCTTTTCATAAAGTTGCCGTAAATATTATTTTCTCAAAATCTATATTATTTTTACAAGTATTTCATTAGTCAGAAGGCTATGTTTGGCTGTTTTTAACCATGATGTGAAACTTTTTGAAACGAAAGGTCTTCTAGTAAAATCAAGTTCATCGGCCATATTTTTTTCAAAACAAAAGCCGTTTGTCAAGCGAGTTATAATGAATTAATACGGATGTTCAAACTTGGTCGAAACTTTTTTCTCACACAATTAGCAAAATCACCAACTTTAACCCTTGATATCTTATGATCGAGACCTTTGGACAAAAACTCCTGAACTCAACTTTTAGATATGATACAAACTTTCCAAACCGTCGAGTTAGTTCTCTAACGATCGGCGTACACCGCTTTACGCTAGTTTTCCAAAGCCATTTTGTTGATTTATAAAACGACGACATTGTTTTGCGGCGAAAAGTGGTAATTTCACCAAAAATCATTATAAAACCATTATAGGATGACATTTTGACGTAAAAACATGTAAAGTCAATTTTGAAGGGTCAAGACGTCAAAAGAGTATTTTTCGAGCCACGAGTAATATTTTCAAAAACGTAAATGGTATAAATAATATGTAATGCATGCATAACATTACATTGCAACTCATTGCATATCATATCATTGTATAGGTCCGATTAAAGTTTCACATTATATTCTGTACTTACTTTGCCATCGCGATTGTCCAAGTGAGTTTTCATAGCCCTGCTTTTACTTGTTTTCATAACTGTTTGGGGAGATAATGCTCAATGATTTTTATTACATTCATGATTATTTGCAACTACATGTTTATCTAAACTGAATGCTAGTCATCTAAGTAAACCTTATTGCCATACTTAAAATTTCTATTTCATAATTCATTGGTCTAACGGTCTTGGTATATTCATTGGTCTAACGGTCTTGGTATATTCATTGTCTACGGACTTGGTATATTATTGATCTAACGGACTTGGTATACATTATGGACTAACGGTCTTGGAGCGATTTGAACATACACTATATACATTTTGCAATGGGTTTGTGAACACAAAGTTGCAAGTTTTGTATGGTGAACTTGAACCGAAGTGGATTCACAATGCCTTAAGGCATAAATGCATTTTCGATACATTGAGCCGTGCACTATTATGTGAATTCATTTGACATCATGCACTTGAACATTAACTCTACATATTCGGCGGTGGGTCAGGAACAATGTTGCTGAGTTTTGTGGCGGGACTTGGAACTCGGTGATTTACAATGCCTTTTCTACATAAACGATTTTGAAAGGCTTTACATTTCAACTCAAACTCTATGAACTCACTCAACCTTTGTGTTGACACTTTTAGCATGTTTTATCTCGGGTATCTAAGGCATTCACTTCATGGCATGCATTTGGACACATCATGGAGTCGGGTGACGACGCTGCCTTACTTGGGTTTTACGCACTTTAAAACATCGTTTGAATTGTAACAACTTATTTCCGCACAAGTTGATTTACATTTGGGACCTACTTTGTAAACTCTGATTATTTTATTAAATCAAACGATGTATTTTCCAAACGACACTTTAGGTCGCTCAATATAACTGTGATTGTGATGCTATGACAGTCAATCCCCAGGAATTCCATTCCGCTGCAAAGCAGGTAATTTGGGGGTGTGACACTCTACGACCACAAACCAAACGCCTAACCATTCGAACGAAGGATCCAATAGTTGATACTAGCTATAATGTCCGCGCGGGTTTTTTTCTAAAATTTTTAATAAGGTATTTTTTATCTTATAAAAACCAAATAGCTTATTTTTTGTTTTTTGTTTTTATTATGTTTCTTAATTTTGTAATTTTTTTTATAATTATGCATGTTTGATGTACGTTGTAATATATAGTTCGTATATGGTATTTTCGTAGACATGGTCATCTTTATGTATATAGTTTAGCTTTCGCATGTTGTGTTTGTATATCGATAATTAGTGTTTTATAACCTATGGTTCCAGTTTTGGAGTGGTTGTTTAATATGGTTTTTTTGTTAGCATGTAACTTTTAAAGTTCAGCTATCAATATATACACGCAATATTTGAAAGGTGTTATGAGTTCGTCTATTCCGAGAAAATATTAGAGGCAAGAAGCTGGACTCTTAACTAAATGTATTTGTGGTGTTTATCAAGCCACAAATTGTAATTTAAATTTCAACATAAATTAGTTAACGTCGCTCATATTTTAAGCCTATTTTCTATAATGTGCATGCTTTCAAAAAACACAAAACGAAACAAGACAAATGGTTCGAATGTCTCAAAATGTTAAAAGGTAATCCAATATGTTTCCACTGCATATATCTAGTAAATTGTATTGCCAACCTAATTTGTAACATTTAGTGTGTTGATCTTCATTCTCGATACACGCCGTTGCTTGTTGTTTCTTTGTAGGTATTGTTGTTTCAACATTGGGTTTAATGATTGGTGTATGTATATGTTTATAATAAGAAACATGTTATGAAAATTTTTAAATATATATATATATATATATATATATATATATATATATATATAAACAAAATAAAGTGAAGATTGCATATCGGTCACCACCATTTGATCTGTAAACCTAATAAAACTAATAGTGTAAAATTAATTCCAAAAATTAAGCAAAAAAACGTGTCATTTTTAATCAAAAAAAGGTAGCACAAAAATGAGGAATATGATGGTTAAACCAACATAGGCAGATGGCTCTTCAATTTGCTAAACAACTACACTGCTATAAAATCAATTTACTTTATAGCACTGGTTTCAACTTTATGAAGTTACAACCTAAATTAATCTTAAGTAAACCACACTAAAAAGAGTAATAAACATCAATAGACATGGTCATAGTTATCTTGTTTAAACAAATTGATAAGTCCTGTTATGATTTTTGGCACGTGAGGTGCACGTGTGTTTCTCCCAAGTCATAACAGACTTTGCCGCCTAAAATGTCTTTGAATACCTAGCACTTGTATTTCATTTTCTAGTTTTGATAAATCATTTTCTCTCTTAAATTCTTTTAGTAATCTCTTTGTTATCATTTTGTAACAAATTCATAACAAACTATCCTCCATTGATAATACATTGAAGCTTTCGACTTTCTATTCTTATCTTCTTGATCGTCCAAGCCCACTGTAATCCATTATCGATCTTAATTGATCCTAGTGGTGCTTATCACAAATCTTTGTAGCAAATGCTAAAAAACTGTGATATAGGCTCCCACATTCTTTCTATATGGATATAAACGTGAATGCTAAAAAAATTAAATGGATATTGATATGGATATAAATATCTGGGCTATGTGTCACGAATATAGATATTCCGGCTTGATTATCAACTACGAGTAAATACAATACCTGTAATTTTAAACTCATTAATTTGGATACGCAACAACATACAACCTTGTTTATAATCTGGATCTCCCAAGTTGCTGCAAACAACCTCACCTGCAACACGATTTCACATTTATATATTCAATAGAAGCGATAAGTAAACATCTCGGATGAAATAACATCCGAGTCTCTGACCACAAGGAATACTTCTGAAGATTGATATCCCATCAGGCGAACATGAAGTTACCTAACCACAATTCATTCCAAGACTACACTATATCTCCCTTCCAGCATTGTCCAAACGTTATCACTTATAAATGTGCAATGACATACTAAACCGAAATAACCTTTCTATGATATAAAAACACAAAAGCAGAGAATCATAAGATCGTGAACTCAAAATCTTTACTTGAGAGGTCCAAATGACAACTCTAGAAATCTTAAATTCTGCATCAAACTTGAGCTACTCTGGTCACTGCTGCCAAATCAAACCTGAAAGGAGAACAATTTTGCAGTCAACAAAACGTCCAACGCAAAGGTCATGTAAAAGCACACATTAACTTGTATTTTGTGAACAATGTACTAAACTGTTTAATATGGAAATACTCAATTGATGCTGAAATAAGTATGTAAAGTCTGCTTTGAAAATATACGTATAAAACAAAATGATTATAAAAGATACATGTCATGCTTAATGTTATTCAATTGATGCTTAATTGCATAACATGATAAGGCTTATGGTCCTAAGTCCTAACAAACAAATCAGTTACACCGTTATTTAGTTTTTTAGTGTGATGTCAACCTTTGATATTAAGGGGTGTAGTTATAGATCTTAGTCTAACAAAAGTAACCAAAATCATAGGGGCTTTGCGAAATAAAGGCCCATAAAGGTAGGTGGTCTTGATATGATTTGGTCATATTATTGTAATATTAACACACATCTATCACACAATAATACAGCAGTGTATCAACTTGTTAAATGTCAAAGTATAATTTCCAGAACGAATTTGCAGATGTACCGCTAATCATGGTATGAAGCTATGCTATCTAGTTATGATGCTACCTAGAAAAGAAACAAAAAGGCCTACTGACAAATAGACACACAAAACACCGACAACAAATTAGTTAAACCTTATTCGGTGGGTCATCCTTCTATGTATATGGGAAAATTGGTCATCAAAGTAGCCAAAATGGCAACTGGTAAACCAAAAAAAAACAGGTTTATGAAAAACAATAGCCAGGAACCCCACTAGATTCCTTGCTAACTTGCGAGGCTTAAATTTTTGCACCAAAAGAGCTCCATGTCAAGCCGCTTTTGTCGTTGCCCATAAAACGCGCCCAACTTTCACCATGTGAATCCCACATCCTCTGCAAATAAACCAAACTCGCATGGTTTGAAGATTTTCTAGCAGACCAACCGAAGGAATCTTGCGATTCTTTGCTAGTTTGTCATAAACTGAATTGTTTTGACCATTTTAATCTAGTTTTATAGAAGTGGAAGAATGGTCATGTGCATGCAACTGGTGAAAACAGACTCTTTTAGGTAACAATTGAGTTTATAAATAATCAAGTTGGCAAAGACTGTTTTAAACATTTAATTGAAATATAGTGTCTTGCGAGATTATAATAATTAGATTACTTCGGTAATAACCTAAGTTTTTAAAAATAGTGTCTTGGCAAAGACTGTTTATGTATTTAATTTACATTTAGGAAACTTTCGACCTTTTTGACCCATTGCCCTGTTTTCCATAGCTGTTTTATCATTTACTCTCAGACACTTAAACCTACTAGAGACAAACATAGAATAAACGTAGTAAAGCTGTATAGGGGTTGAAATTGCCACCTATAAATTCTGATGTTACTTGTGTCTTGAAAAAGTGAACAGGGAGGAAAGAAGGCGAAAACAACAAGCTTAGAAGGATTCATACCTCATGCAATATGCTGAGCAAGACTGAGTATCTTGACATGCTTTTTCTTCCTTAGCTCATGTGGAACTGGGCCAAAACTTGGTCCCAATTGGTTCACCTTGCTTGTTGACAAGTACAACAGCATTATCATCAAACTTAACCTCACTCCCATCACACCGACCCTTCTGCATGGCGGCTCGGACAACCACACCATACACCACCTGTCCTTTCTTTTACTTTTCCGCTTTGGGCTTCCTTCACTGATGCTACTATCGTGTTCCTAATCTGGCTCTTCCCCTTCAAAGCTTGTATGCACATAACTCGCTTTGCCCCGAGTTGTCCACACTTTTCAGATTGGATCTCATTTGTATGAAAGTCCTTATTTGCTGTAACAGAAACAAAATAAAGAAATGTTGTACAGTGTAAACCAATTAGTTGGCTAACAAAGCAAATGTATAAGTGGCAATATGATCATAAAACATAATTAATGTAAAAATTACAGTATATATTTTTGTATAGATTAATTTTGATGTTTAATGCATAAAGTACACATTTGGTGACTTTCTACCCATTTGACCTATATCCTTTCAATTTGATTATTTTAATATACCCCATTTGGCCCATTAAAGATAAAACCATAAACCAAATCGACCCAATAATGAATGATTGGGTCAGCACTTTCTCAAATAGATTAGCAGACCTGAGCCAAGAAACTATTGCAGGAAGACTCCTGTTGTGATCTTAGCATTCCTGGCGACACATTGCTGAGGCCCCGCAACAGTGAACGTCCAGCTAGTTTGATTTTGTTTCATGAATATAATAGGACAAAACTCAGAACACGAAAAACTTATAACAGATATCAAATAATCAAAAGAGACTAAGCTTGCCAAATAGAGATTTACTATCGATAAAATAACAAATCTTAAGTTATACAAGCAACCACTAGTTACAAAGACTAAGAGTTTGTTAAGGTACAAATTCCAAAGTTGGCACCATAAGTAATCAGAGACTTGAAAGGGATGTATGATGAACATCAAGTAACATGGAAACAGTGCTCGAACTCGCAAGTGTCAGAAACAACCACAAGGAACAGAAGATGCAACTTTTGGGATTGCATATTTAATATTGGAACAATGAGCTTTCCTAGATCCTTGTATGACAAAAAAACATGTGGATATCAAAATGAAGTATGCAGACTTTCGAACCATCTATATAAGGGATGATCATTACAACGGAGACAAGTCAACACATGCTATATCTTATATTTATGATTCATGTAAGCATAAGTTTTTTATTAGTATCCTTCATATAAATAACTAGATATGAGCGTGTTTAGACTTCTCACTACAATGTTTGGTCGGTGCATTTGATCTGTTCTCATATGCATTATTTGGCTTAACGGAGCCAATAACTTTGTTCTATTTAAGTGTAAATATGACGAATTTTGTGACCAATCAATATGCATACCCTCGTCCCAGCGTTGTTTGATTTTTTTCAAGTCTTTCTTTCTTAACTTTGACCTTAAATATTTTTGTTTGTGTTATATAATATTTGATGAAAATTATATCAATGAAAATACATTTAAAATCCAATCCATTCATATGTTTTGCATCAAGTATTATATAACAAATACAAAAATATTTAAGGTCAAAGTTGAGAAAAAAAGACTTGAAAAAGTCAAACAGGACAGTCAATATGGGACGGAGGTAGTATTAAATTAATAAATTTACATATTGCCACAAATAAAAGTCAATGTACAATGAGACAACCCTCGATTATTTCATAAATTTACAGATTAACACCTACATGCCAGCAATGAGAACAGTTAAAGAATTAACAGAGCAGCTTGGTTATGAAGAACTAGTTTTCTTACAAGTAAACCCTATATTTCTGACTTTTAATAGCGAGAAAGGCAGATACAAAAGAAGTACGATATTCGAGCATTGACCTTATAAAAGTGTGGCAGTCACAAAGCATGGTACTGGAAAACTAGTTGAAATTACTCAAGCAAAATGAATCCTAAAAGAACATACCACGAAAGCAATTAGAAGCAGAATTCGTTGCCATCTTGAGTTACTCACATGTTCCTTTTCCTACCTGCAAACATTATATTAAACATCCCCATTATTCTATTCTTTACCATTCAATAAAAGAGAGTGGCGCAGATGTTTATAGGTGTAGGAATGCTATAAATAAATTGAACATAAGAGTTTGAACTGAGACATGATTTCTGAACTATAAAAAATTAGAAAAAACTAAACTTATTTAAAAATACAAACTATTAAAACTCAGTTAAACTTTAACCCGCACGTAAGATCACTAAATCCATGCCTAGTCCATTAACGAAAAATTAAAGTAAGTTCCGAAGCGGCCCTGTTATTTTCACCTTACAACATCTTCTTTAGTAAATTTAATACAACACATTTGACACGTAACAAGAGTCTTCTACTATTTAGCAACTTATTACTTATGTTAATAAAAAAAACCATAGCCACTTACTTTATATAGCAACGGAATTAAACTCCACCAAAAGGACAGCAATAAAACACATTTCTACACTAAATTTCTCTCATATTTTCACCTAGGCATAACATCAAACACCTTATGTGCATCATAAAAAAGGGCTTTCCAAAATACACATTTTCAATAATTTAAACTCATTTTTTAAAATAATTTCGTTGCGTCATTTCATCAAAAAACTTATGTGCGTCAGTTTACAAAAGATGACCAGCTTGTCGGATATCAATCAGGGTTATAATTAATTGAGCTATATAAGCTATATGGGATTGGGATATCAAATTAGCATAAAAGTATATGAGAAAACACAAGTACCTGTGTAAATGGGGGCCGCCAGTTTTATGATTCCAAATAATAAAGGAGAGAAATGTTAGACCTTGTAAAAAAAGGGATATATATGCTTTTTTGTATTTTGCCATCCAAAGTAGGGGTATTTCCGGAATCTGTTTGTAAATAACAACAGAGTAAAGTAAGCACGTCATTAAATAGCAATGGAGTTTTTTTTAAGAGATAAATATAAAAAGCCCACAAAATCTTGAGAGAAGTCCACATGATAGTGACTTTTTCATTTAATCTTTAGGGATAATTCAATATATCCCCAACTTAAACCTTGTAATGTCATATTTACCCAACCAAAACTCATAATGACATATTTATCCATTATAAATGACAATTTGTCATATTTACCCATTTCTTTATTAAACTAATTAAAATTTAATTTATGTTATTAAATTCCCCTTATGCCTCTAATAACTTAATAAAGAAATTGATCCTAAATAAATTCTTATCATCACCTGGTGATACCATCAAATATCATCACGTCCTATTCTATTTCGTGGGCACTTTTTCTGTAATACATGATAAAAACCAACTAAAATTAGAACTTCTAAATTTAACACTTACAACACAAAATTATGAAGGAAATAATTTCGAAGTCGATAATCAAACATAAGGTGAGACAAGTCCATATCAATATCTTGTTTGATGTATTTGACAAAATAACACTTAATGATTTCGAACAACCCTACAAACATTGTCTGACATTTATCAAGTTCAAATAACATTTTCACCCTAGATAACAAATCAATAAGGATACCATATAGTTATCACAATCAGGTCACATGAAACAAAAGAAACTATGCATATCGGTTAGAACCGTTGGTGCACAACTTTCTTGAGCTTTTCTCTTCTTTCCTTGATTTCTAAAATTCATAAAAACCATTAGTATTCTATAAATATTCAAATCGAAATAATAAACAATTAAGGAATGCAAATAGAAATAACCTTTTAATTACTGGTTGGTGGTTGATATGGATCAAACCTTCAGTGGACAATTGAAAACGACAACAAGATATAGAATACCGATCTCATCGAAAATGAGATAAGTGAAATAACCACTAAATTTTTTGAAAAGCTGGAGAAACTAACCATGAAAATCATTGAGTTTTGTTAACAATCACATACTATAAAAGAGGTTATATGATGAACAATCTTCATCATGTAAATGTGACCATCTTGATCATGCAAGCACCAGTTAATTTCTATGTGAACCTGATTGAGGGGGAGGAAAGGAGGAATGTTTCCAGCTATTAATAAGGGTATAATAGTCAACATAATTTTGAAAAATAACTATTATTAATTTTATAAAACTTAAAAATGATTAGATTAGTAATATGGGTAAATATGACAAAATGTTATTTAGATTGGGTAGATATGTCATTATGAGTTTTGGTCGGGTAAATATGACATTATACGGTTTAAGTTGGGGATATATGGAATTATCCCTAATCTTTAAAACATTCATGAGCAACTCCGCAACTCCACCCAAAATGCGCCACCTGTCATTTGCAAGTACATGACTTTGATTTTTGTTTTTGGATTAAATGACGAATATATCCCTTTTCATTTAAATATCACACCCTCACACTCTTCATCTCTTTTCTCTCTTTATCCCTCTCTCCCTCACCACCGCCTCTAAAATTCCGGCTAGATCTAAAACTTACAACAGAACACAATCAAGAGGACATCTAAGGACATGTCCCGTAGCAATATTTACTCGATTGTGAGAAATAATGAAAAGTAGCCTATACATCACTATTATTCCTCTAGTAAAACAATGCTCAAATTCAAGCAACCACAATTGTCCTACTAGAATTCACATTTATGGCTTTTTTACTATCTATATACTCTGACTCTTAGAGACCCACCATTGTTTCATTATATACTTCTATCTTCCCTTTGCATCATTAATCACAAGTAACTTCACTCCACATATCACGTCATTTGCTTCACTCAATTGGTGTTTTAGACCCTTGTTTTCTTGAGTGAATGCTTTTAATTCTTTTTCTTTCTCTTCAATTTGTGCTTTCAATAAACTTATCTCTTCGTTCTTCACAGCAATCACCTCATCAAACTTAGGTTTTTCTGGTGATTCTGGTAACACGTTCACTTGCTTCTTTTCAGCCTCGTCTTGATCACAAGATTGAGTAGCCTCCACTTTAGACCCCCAGGCTAGCGATTTCAACTGGGACTTCAAAAATATCAATTTCTTTTTGGGTCTCATCTGGGGTCTCACTTTCTTTACTGACCTCCTTGTTGGAGTCCTCTTTTTCACTAGGCGGAGATCGTGTATCTTGAACGTTCTGTGCTCAGAAACAACCGGTTTTATAGTCCGTTTCTCAAGCTCCTTTTGAGCTTCTTTCTTTAAAAACACTATTAAAGCATACCAAATTTAGTAAAACAAACAATGTAGCTACTAACCTTACTCTCGGCATTTAGAAGATCTTGTTCTTGTAATCTTTAATACTGAAAGAAGTTAAAACAAAGTTAGCTTCAACTTTCAAATAACAATTGTAGTAAAGTTGGTTACATACTGAGAAATATGCAATTATACACTCAACAACACAGTACCACAAAAATAACAAGAAAAGCTAAAAAGTCAAAATTCAATGAAATTGACCCATCTTGCTTGCACAAAAAAGAGTCGTAAAAAAGTGAGCCATTTTAGTCTTTTTTAAAAACAAAACAAGACCCACAAATCTTAACTACAATCTACACAAAATCCATGTTTCAAATTACAAAAAAATTACATTCCTTGAAAATGGTTATATTTTTGCTTTTAAGTAAAAGAGAAGATCAAAATGAATTCATTATTGTTCGGTTATACCCCATTCTAAGCCTTTGGAAATATGGTTATATTATTAATTAGTACTTGGTTTTTTCTTTTTTCTTTTTTTCTTTTTTTTTTTAAGTTTAAAAGGAATTTATTTTGTTATAAAAAACTATGGTGATGGCATATTTGAGGCGATGGTAAGGCTAGTCGGAATTTTAGAGGCGGTGGTGAGGGAGGGAGAGATAGATAGAGAGAAAAGAGATAAAGAAGATGAAGAGTGTGAGGGTGTGACATATCACCATCTCCACTTAACCGCTCCATCTCCGGTCATCATCACGGTCGCCATTTCATCGGCACCATCACTGTTTCGCCATTGCCGACACAGGAAGTAAAAGACATAGGTAATAATGAGATCGTGAACAACATAGTAAGATGAACAAATGACAGATCGTTCAAAGCAATGAGCAAGGATTGCTTTCTTCAGGTCACTTAATGTTCAGATGAATCCGACATTCGACCACCTGCTCCCATATTTCTTAAATGTGGGAACTTGAATATATGTTTGTGTTCTCTTTGGCTAGTGACTTTGTGATTTGTGATACCAAAGACTTGATATTTATAGTTGGAATTATATTGATCGTTTGCTTACATATCTTTGATATGCCTACAATGACACCAATATTCCTGGTTGCCAGATAAAAACATAAACATGGAAGTTTGAAGTTTGAACCCTTGGGTACCTACTATTTCTACTTATAAATCTTGGAACAGTACAAAATCTCAGTTTTATTCCATATATGTGTTGTTATTTTTGCTTGTCCAATTTAACCCGATTTACAGTTTATTTACGTAACAATCTCATGAAATTTGGAAGAAAAAAAATTTGGCCGGAATATAGCGTTGCCCGCCGGAATTTGGAAAACAAAAATGATGATGATGAAGATTGATGTGGAGTAGATAAGTGTAAAAGAAATAGAGAATATTTTATTATAAAAGTTATGGGTATTTTAGGCATTTACTATTTTAATAATAGGACAAAACATCAAATCACACATATTTTTATTATAAAAGTTATGGGGCTTTAAATGAAAAGGGGTATATTCGTCATTTAATCCAAAAACAAAATCAAAGTCATGTACTTCCAAATGACAGGTGGGGCATTTTGGGTGGAGTTGCGGAGTTGCTCATGACCATTTTGGAGATTGAATGAAAAAGTAACCATGATGTGGACTTCTCTCAAGATTTTGGGGGCTTTTTGTACTTATCTCTTTTTTTAAAGCACTCATTGTTTGGGTACGTGAATTAGAAAGTTTCCATTAAGGGTTCGCTTGGTTGAAAATAAGGAATGAGAAAGGGAAAGGGAAAGGCAAAGGCAAAGGAAATGCTAACGAAAGGCAAAGGGTAAAGAAACCAATCTTCCTAATTTATTGGGTAATGACCCATTACCCATTATTGGGTAATGAATGAATGCATTATAGTCAACCAACCTCCTTTATTCATTATCTTACTCTTTCCTTATAGCCCTAAACCCTCAACCAAGCATGCCCTAAATGTTACACATTTTTAAAAGTAGGGTTGATCATTCGGGGTTAACCTGACCCGAGGCGAACCGAAACCGACAAAACCAAAATTGAAATTCGCCAAAAACTCAAACCGAAACCGAAACTACTCAATTTTAATCAGTTCGGTTCGGTTTTGGTTTCAGTTCACTTTTTGTCGGTTTTTATCGGTTTTGGCTTGAACCGGACCGACCCGATTCGATCCGAAACCGAAACACGTTAAATCATAAACCGAGTTCGAACCAAAAATCGTAACTTCGGTTTCGGTGGGTTGGTTTTGTCGGTTTCGGTTTGGTCTTTCTCGGTTTTGCTCACCCCTATTTAAAAGTGTTTATAACATGCATGTTTGGATGACATGTTATACATCAAAGAGTGACACGATGTATTGTTTATTTTATGTGACATGTCACGTAAATGTACATAGTTGTACACTTTTTGGAAGTTTGTAACATTTATTGAAACATTCTTTTTAGTTCACATACCAAAGCGTTATTTTAAGAAAATACATTGCCATTTAATCACCTAAACCAAAAAGTAAATCATGGCTTATTTCTTCTGCTTAATTTATGCTTAAAACAAAGTATCTTTTGAGAAATTTATATATTAGTTCAAAAATAAATCCATTTTACATTGCATGTCATGGTCTATAAGTTTTTTTTGTTTTAGACAAGCCGGCTTTTATAAATAAAGCACTTGTGGGTAGATGGTTAGCAATGCATATTGGGCAAACAGTTTTTTATGGTATTTTCTTTTAAATACTTATATACTCACTAAACTTATGTAATTGTATATTTACTTAAAACATGCTTAATCAACCATGACACATAACACATATTTTCAGTCTTTTGTATTTAAATACTTTTTTGTCTCAAAATTATTGTAGGCAAAAATAGACACACTAGATGGGGAAGGGATACGGTGAAAAAACTAAAATGAGAAGAATAAAAAGGATTTTCAGCCACACATTTCAAATAAGAAGGAGAATTTCAAGAGGATTGTTGGTGTTTAGCTCCCAGAACAGGGTAAGATAATCAAATGCAACAACAATACCACTAGGTGGTTACCGGATATCACTTGGAATCGTGTGATCACTTTCCAAAGTAAACTATTCGACCCTAATGCCTAGGTTACACGAATATCTACTTGGGATAAGACCCAATGTAGTTATAGAATTAGGCACAATTCAATAACCCCTTTGCTTAGAAGTGTTAATCGTTTTCTGTGTATTTCTCATGCATAATCAGATCTCCTATTTATTGGAGATTACTCTTAGCTAGTCAAATGGAATTATGAGCATTAATCGGCCCATTAATCGCCTCATAATTATCCCCATTATAGCCGTTAGTGGTTACATGACCAATTAAACGTGGTCATTAAGCAGTTGAAACTGCCATTTAGCAGTACTTTCATAACACTAGCAGTACTTTCATAATACTAGCAGTACTTTCCTCTAGCAGGACTTTCCACTAGCAGTACTTTATAATACTAGCAGTACTTTCCACTAGCAGTACTTTCCACTGAAAGAGTCAGGGTGTTCAGGGACCTTATGGGTGTACACTCCGTGTACCCTGACCTATTAAGAGGTGTGAACTAATCCCACAAGTGCACTAAAATTTCCAACAATTCTCCTCAAATTTAGTTCACTTCCTTTGCATGAAAAACAAACATTAAACAAAACAAGTGCATAAACGAAAATATCCTGAGGATTGAATTTCCATCTTAGTACATTGCACGTTCAAATATTCGAGAATCAGGGTGTTCTAAGAATTGAACCCTTCAACTCATTTGAATACCTGAAGATAAAATACACACAAGTTTTCAAACACTTAAAAGCTCCTGACACTTTACAAGCCATGTGTCCATATCCAAATTCATAAATGTTGTAAAAGCTAAAGTCCAAAACCTTCCTGAAGCGGCAAAACTTCAACATTTACATAGGTGATTCCTCTTTATTCATGCTCCTGCCAAGCACTTTTTCAAAGAAAATTAACCATTAAGAAGTAAAGACTTCATCCTCCTTTCAGTAGGTTCTGAGCACAACCTTGGGATGTAAATAAAACATGTGCTCCAGTCCACTGAATGTTCAGATTTCCACATTGAACTCAGCTCCCAAGTTTCCTCAGGAGGGAGTTGGGTGTCCTAGCATTCAGTGACTCAGTTGGACTTAAACCCATCCCTTTAGCAGACTTTATAACCAAATCTCTAGCCAGACCCTTCGTCAAGTGATCAGCTAAATTTTGTTGAGATCTAACAAACTCTATAGATACCACCCCATTCATGATAAGCTCACGAATCATGCTATGTCTGATACCTAAGTGTCTGGACTTCCCATTGTACATCTGGCTATAAGCCTTTGCCAATGTAGCTGCACTATCTCAACGGATAGAAATAGGTGCTATAGGTTTAGGCCACAATGGAATCTCAAGAAACAAGTTTTTCAACCATTCAGCTTCTTTACTAGCAGCTGCTAAAGCCACAAATTCATATTCCATTGTTGAACTGGTGATGCAAGTTTGTTTCTTGGATGCCCAAGAAATTGCACCTCCACCAAGTAGGAATACCCAGCCACTGGTAGACGAATTGTCTTGTTATTCTTGATCTAACTTGCATCAGTGTATCCTTCCAACAACGAAGGATAGCCGGTATATGAGAGACGATAATTCATAGTTCTCTTCAAATACTTCATACCCTCGAATCGCTTGCCGTGATGAGCACTAGGAGTACTAGTATACCTGCTCAATTTTCCCACTGCAAAACCAATATCAGGCCTTGTACAAGTCATGGCATACATCAGGCAGCCAATTACCCTAGAATACTCAAGTTGAGATATAGCCTTGCCATGATTAGGCATCAGCTTCTCACAATTATCCATAGGTGTACTGGCTGGAGTACAATCAAAGTAATTGAATTTCCTCAACACCTTCTCAATATAATGAGACTGAGAGATAGAAATTCTCTTACTTTCATGTTTAATCCTTATACCAAGGATAACATCAGCCTCTCCCATATCCTTCATGGAGAAACTTGATGACAAAAATTCCTTTGTCAGGTCAACCTAATTTTGGTCAGTGCCAAAGATCAGCATATCATCAACATATAGACAATTGATGACTCCTTTACCAGAATCATCAAATTTGCTATATACACATTTGTCAACTTGGTTAAGAACATAACCACTAGACAAAACCACTTCATCAAATTTTTGATGCCATTGCTTAGGTGCCTGCTTTAGTCCATAAAGAGACTTAATCGGTTTACACACCTTGTTTTCATTGCGGGCATGATGAAGCCCTGAGGTTGGTTCATGTAAACCTCCTCATCCAATTCACCATTCAAGAAAGTTGTCTTCACATCGATCTGATGAATAATCAGATTGTGAGTTGATGCCAAAGCAATCAGCAATCTAATGGTACTGATACGAGCCACAGGGGCATAAGTATCAAAATAGTCAATTCCTGACTTTTGTTTAAAGCCCTGAATGACTAGTCTAGCCTTGAACTTTTCAATAGTTCTATCTACCTTCATTTTCCTTTTGAAAATCCATTTGCAACCCAGAGGTTTGCAACCTGGTGGTAGATCAACCAACACCCAATTGTTATTGTCCATGATGGAATCCATCTCATCATTGATTGCTTCTTTTCCAGAAAGCAATGTCCTGGGACTTCATTGCTTCTTCAAATGTTTTGGGGTCATCCTCAACAATGAAGCAATAGGAGTAATGGTCTGAGATCTCATCCCTGGTTCCTTCAACTAAGTATAGTTGAAACTTAGGTCCAAATGACTTTAGAGTCCTGACCCTTTTGCTCTTTCTGAGCACAGGTTCAAGTTGCTGAACCACAACCTAATCAGGGACCACTAATGGTTCATCATTAGGGACCTCTGATATACCAGTGTCATGAGTTCCATTAGGAATCCTATGACTTGGTCTAGGGACTGATGAGAATCTATTCTCATCAAAGTTTGCATCCCTTGATTCAATTATGAAGTTAATTGAAACATATTTATTAGGTTCAATAACATAGAACCTAAAAGCCATGGAATGCTTTCGGCATATCCAACAAAGATGCGATCAATGCCTCTTTCACCCAAAGTCTTTTCTTTGGATCAAGGAGTCTTACAACAGCCTACAACCTGACCGAGATAGTTCAGGTTGGATTTCCTTTTAGTCCAGAGTTCATAAGGGGTAACCTTGTTCCTTTTGTTGGGAACCCTATTTAATAAATAGCAAGCTGTTAACATAGCTTCACCCCGAACCCTTGACTCAGTCTGAATAGGACAACATGGAATTAACCATCTCCTTCAGGCCTGTTTTCCTTTCGAAATGACATTTTGCTTAGGAGTATAAGGGGTAGTCGTTTCATGGATAATTCCAACAGACTGAAAATACAGAGTATCCATGTACTCACCTCCCCTATCAGTCCTTAATCTTTTGATCAAAGACCCAAGTTGTAATTCAACTTCAGTTTTAAACACTTTGAATTTATCTAATGCTTCATCCTTGGTATATAAAAGATAGACATAACAGAACCTAGAAGCATCATCAATAAATGTCACAAAGTACTTCTTATTCCGCAAAGAGGGAGTGGCATGCAAATCACACATGTCACTGTGTATAAGCTCCAAAAGCTTAGTCTCACGAATAACACCATGAAAAGGTTTCTTAGTTATCTTGGTCAACATGCAAGTTTTACACTTTTCAGTGTCCATGTCAAATTCTAGGATTAAACCGTCCTTAGACATATCTTGCATTCTCTTATAGTGTACATAGCCAAGGCTAGCATGCCAGAGGGTAGAGTGATCAGTCAGGTTAGTGGTGGTCACAAAGGCTGAATTTACACTATCAGTGGTAATATTAAGCCTGAACATTTGATTACATAAATAACCAAAACCAGTAAAAACACCATGCTTAGAAAGCACAAATTTATCAGACTCAATAACTTGTTTATAACCATGATTATTCAAAATACTACTTGAAACCAAGTTCTTCCTGATATCAGGAACATGAATAACATCAAACAAAGTTACAATCTTTCCAGAACTAAATCTAAGATCTACACAACCAAGACCATGCACCAAACGGTGTTGACTTATTTCCCATGTGAAGAATAGAACCATCATTCAGTGACTCATAAGTCTTGAACCGACTTCTATCTTTACACACATGATTGTGCACGAGTCAACCCACCACGCAACATCATCATCCTGCACATATAAAGATTCAGATACATATGTAACATAATAAATCTGAAAAGACTTATTAAACATATTCGACCTTTCGGTGAGTTGGCTGAACCACCACTCCCTGAACCATTAGTGCCTGATGCATTTTGCAGTCCCTTTTAATGTGACCAGTTTTGCCACATTTCCAACAAGTAGGTGTTGCCTTTTTGTTAGGTTATACCCTTGTGTTATCATGATATTTGCGTTTGCCTTTGTTGTCATTGTACCTGGTAGAGTTGTTATGCTCCACCATATTGACAATAGATGCACCTGCAGTATTGTTGCTCCTTGGCTTGTCATTATCCTGCACTTAGAGAGATTCCTCAATGCGCAGATGACTGCCCAACTCAACCAGAGTTAATTCTTCTTTCTTATGTTTCAAGGTATGCTTGAAATCTTTCCAAGAAGGAGGGAGTTTGTCAATGACATAAGAGACTGAAATAGCCTCATCCATGTGCATTTTGTTTTGTGTAAACCTTCCAAGTATTCCAAGAAGTTCATTGTATTGTTCCATAACTGGTCTTGAATCAGTCATTTTGTAATTTGTGAAGTTACTGACAAGGAACTTCTTACTTGATGCATCCTCAGCCATATATTTGGCATCCAAGGAATCCCACAGTTCTTTGGAAGATTCAAAGTTCTGATAAATATCAAAGAGAGAATCAGACATACCATTGAGAATAAGACCTCTGCATATGTAGTCATCATTCTCCCATTTGCTCCTCCTCCTGATCTGCTCAACCGTAGCATCATCCCCGTCATCAGAATAGGAGTGGTTAGCACATAAACCACACTCATGCTTGATAGCAAGAATTGCATCTTCTTCTGCCATCTCCTAAAGTCCACCCCTTCAAACTTTTCCAGCTTAGCAAAGTTTGAAGCCATGTGTTTCATTGCAGCGGTTGCCATTGATTATCACAAAAAATAGTTTACTTTGATTGTTGGTGTTTAGCTCCCAGAACAGGGTAAGATAATCAAATGCAACAACAATACCACTAGGTGGTTATCGGATATCACTTGGAATCGTGTGATCACTTTCCAAAGTAAACTATTCGACCCTAATGCCTGGGTTACACAAATATCTACTTGGGTTACACGAATATCTACTTGGGATAAGACCAAATGTAGTTATAGAATTAGGCACAATTCAATAACCCCTTTGCTTAGAAGTGTTAATCGTTTTCTGTGTATTTCTCATGCATAATAAGATCTCCTATTTATAAGAGATTACTCTTAGCTAGTCAAATGGAATTATGAGCATTAATCGGCCCATTAATCGCCTCATAATTATCCCCATTATAGCTGTTAGTGGTTACATGACCAATTAGTACTTTCATAATACTAGCAGTACTTTCCACTAGTAGTACTTTCCACTAGCAGTACTTTATAATACTAGCAGTACTTTCCACTGAAAGAGTCAGGGTGTTCAGGGAACTTTTGGGTGTGCACTCCGTACCTCCTGACCCATTACCAGGTGTGAACTAATCCCACAAGTGCACTAAAATTTCCAACAATATGCATATCTCTTTGCAGACGCATTTGAAATGTGTGGTTGTGGTTTCTTCTCACCCTTTTCATTTTAAGTTTCTTTCTCATTTGATCCTAACTCCTTGAAGAATAATATAACTAAATCAGCTTACTATTGTTCATTTTTCAAAAATGGTAGTGTCAGTTAATAAATAAACGTGTTTTAAAAACTTTTTAATAACAAGTTAAAGTGAGATAATATTGTAAATTTGATCAAAACTTTCTATTAGATATAGTAGTTGTCATTTCCTAAGAAAGTGAACATCGTGGCTTGGAAGGCGTCTCTTGATAGGCTGGCAACGGCAACGCGCTCTAACCTTATGGCTTGTGGTATCACTCTTTCCATTTACAACCGCCCTTTTTGCGGAATGGATATAGAGGACATTGATCATGTTTTGGTTAGTTGCCAAAAATTTTATGGCATTTGGAGAAAGGTGTGGACTTGGTGGAATCTTCCTCCCTTGGTCTCATTCACTTTGTTTTCAGCTATTGACATTGCAAGTGGGATCGTCAATTTTCATGGTGATGCGAACCTTATCAAAGTGTCGAATGGGGTCTTACAAATTATTATATGAGCTATCTGGAATTGGCGAAATCGTCTCAATCACGCCACTAATGATGACATTTCTTGTATTAAGAACGAATACATTTTCTCGGGTATCCAACGTATGGCTAAGTTATGGATGTCCGCACGTATAAGCTCAAAAGTGAAAACGGATTGGAATTGTTGGGTTGCTAGAACCTTTGATTTATTTTCTTAATTATCTTGTTGCTTTGTATAGTCTGTGTTTTAGTATAGTTTGTTGGGTTGTGGCTTTTTGTCCATTTGGTTTTCTTTGTATAGTTCCGCCCTTGGCTTGTGAGGTCCTTTTTGGGGTTCCCCTGTTTATAATATCAATCTTTTCAAAAAACAAAAGAACAAAAAAAAAATGTAAGTGGACAAATAAATTGAGATGAAGATTAAAACATATATTTCAAAATAGTAAAAAGTTTAAAGGATGTTTGTTTAAGCTTACAATTTGGGCGTATTCTTATGGCTTGTGAAATAAGTTTATAGGCAACTCGTGCTTATGAAAGAACTTTATAAGTGATTTTATAAGCTTATTAGTGGGTAAACCCAAGTATTTGTGCCGGCTATTGATGATAAATGACCTAAAGAATGTGTAAGAGCACACGGTGTAGTGGTTCTTATAACTATTATACTGCACCGTCCCTTTGTGTTATAGGTGTCCTCGCCATTCCCTTTACATTAGTTATGCGTTTCTTTTTTCTTTTTTTTTCTTGAGTTAGTGGGTATTTATAGTGGTGTGTTATAGAAATTTTCTTAAGGAGGATGTTTATGTTATGGGAGTGTTATAAGGTACATGCTGACGTAGCGACACCTATAATAGTTTTACGGTGCAACTGCACCTTGCACTATAAGTGTATGTGAAATTACATTGGACTTGAGGCAGGAGGGTGTTGGTTTGTGTGAGTTGTAATCACACGTAAATGGCTAAGAGTGTGTGATCCTATGGGGGCACACACGATAAACACGAGAGTACGTATCGAACGTATATTTATACTTAAATATATACCTGTTACATACATGCAACTTGACCCGATATGCTATACGATCCATGGACATATTCTTGATGGACTTGGGTCGAATATGGAGAAGCCTTGGGCCTTGGGTTTCCATCCGATCGGGTAAGTGAGGGAATGGGTTGCTTGGGCTTGTTTTACTTGTCGATCAAGATATGACCCATGCAAGGGTTGGTTTTGTTTTGCTATAAAATAAAACACCCTACACCTAAAACGCATGCAATGTACGATTAATATTATATCCAAAATCAGTAATCACTATTTCATATATATATTCCTAATCCACTAACCAATTCACCTAAAAACTCCACTGTACCAAATCGTTTATCCAATAAAACGATTAGGTTTGGTTTGTTTGTTTAATATCCTAAATTGCATTGTATATGTATGATCCAAGTGTTTTAGGTATAATTAAACTGGTGTCTCATAGTTGCAAGGTTCCTGGTTGAACATGATTGGCAGCAAGGTTTATGGTTCTGTTCGTCATAGATCTCGGGTGAAGGAAACAGGATATCGGACATACTTGTCCGATATCGGGTTGTACATAAAACTGTTCTTGGACAGTTTTGAGATCTCGGGCAGGAGGTGAAAGAAGTGTTCTTGGTCTTCTTTTGTTCATGTGGTATTCAAGTTATCAAGGGGTTGATTGGTTTATACATTCTCGACTAGCTCTTTATCGAACGTATTCATTTTAAGTGTTGTGTGTGATACTCGTAGGGGTATCTACGTTAGATACTTGGGTTTCATATTGGTATTCTTTGTTCGTTCACTTGCGTGCATTAATCGGCAAAGGTTAGTTTTCTAATTTACCTTTTATTCAATATTGTTTATTAAATACGTGTTAATCTAACTGCAATTACTAGATCCTAATTCCGCTGCGTACTCATATGCATTACTTGGTTAACGTATTTCTAAAATCCCAATAGTGGCATCACGAGTCATCTCGTTTTTGCAATTATGGGTTACACGTTTCTTATTAATAAACATGTTTAAAAGGCTGCATGAAACCTAATTTATTTATTCGTTTTATTTTGTTTTGACAACTATATGCAATACTTGTCAATTTTTAATAAAAAATAACTTGTCACACACAAATTAAATTATATTGATAATTAGAATTAATTTGCTAATTTAAATTACATGTTAATTAGAATTACTTTGTTAATTGGAATTAAATTGTTAATTAGAATTACATGTTAATTAGAATTACTTGCTAATTAGAATTAAATGTTAATTAGAATTAATTAATTGTTAGTTAGAATTATAATGATAATTAGAATTACATATTGTTTATTAAATACATAAAATTGCGTAATTACTTGTTAATTGAGATTGCCATGCATGGGGTGATCTAGGTATTGTATCCTAGTGACGGTCTTATGGTTCTCCGTTTAGGAAAGACTCGCAAGAGAACTCGGAACAATATGTGGTTATATGTTTGTGATTCCATTATGTGCGTTATTGTTACTTGCTTTGACACCTAATTGTATGCAATATGGAATAATACATATCGTAACCATAACATTAATATGGGTCTTTATTTACACGCCAAAATATCATGCTCATTGTGACCTGCTATTTGATTCGTGGAAAGACGTTTTTGTAAAATAAAGTGACCTAATATATGAAACATGTTTTCAAGAATTTAAAAACTAGACGCTATGGGCACTTTGGATTTATGGCTCACCCACTAGAACAAACTCAAAAGGGGGTTCAAAGAGGTGCGCACAGTCGCATCGAAAGGATGTCTAAGGTTATGCGGCACTTACAGTCCTCTGCCTCCCTGTGCGTTCGATTGGAGCTACCATTAACCATGATGATCACTACAGTGTCATTACCAAAAAGTTTTTAAAATTAGTGCTACAAAGTTGTTTTGCTTGCTTGTTTGTACACGAATTTTACCACATTTATATGTGCATACCTATTTTTAATTTTAAGTCTATGCCATCCAACTATGAACACGTGCATTTGGATTGTCTTCTCTGGTCAGACCTAAGGGCCTTTCCAACCCATGGTAATTATTTCTCACTGGTCAGACTTATGTTTATTTTTTCACGTTCATACTTGGTCGACTTATCTCGAGTTGGCTTGGTCAGACCTTGAACCCGAGGCATAAGATGAGAACTAAACATTCTTTTGACGTTATTACTTGATACTAATGCCTTAAACAGTCTCATAAATCTAAGAGTTGCATTTTGCAATTAACGCTTCGCTTAAACACCTCTTGTCCTATTTTTTTATGCACTGGTCAGACCTATGGTAATTAAGTGGGGTTGCAAGATGGATCTTAGTCTTAATTAGTAATTAATTGGGTAGTTAATTCTTTTAAGAATGTAATTATCAAAAATACTAGAATTGAACTTTTTATGTTCTGATTAAATTGTGTTATTGCAACATAATTCGTAAACAAAGTTGTTTTTTCTTTGAAAAACAAACTTAGTCTCTTTTCCTAGTAAGAAGAGTGAGACTTATTCCTATATTTTCTCCTTGGTTGACTAACTAAGATAGGATTACAAATTGGTAAACTCGTTTATGATCTTTCATTACCCTTTTGTGGTCTAGTGTTAATTGAAAGATAGGATATTTTGTGTAACCGGAAACATTGTGTTTAGAGCTACCAAAATAAATAACATCCTGCAATTGTCACGGTGTATGAGTTTAAACCGCGAAGAGTAAAGGAATTACTAGCATATTATGCTAGGTAATCTTCATGGACTCTTATTATTCCTAAAGTGCTAATTACCCTTGGGGCTATGTAGACGATAAAGTAGGAATTGCATGCTAAAGATTCAAGGTAATTGAATGAAATAATGGCTAGTCCATTGTCTACATAAGTAAAACTTCATATACTCTGTTCAATACCTAAGTACATGCTACTCGTAGGCATTTAAAGAGAGTAGGAAAGTATATAAAACTGCTATATGATTTCGACTGGAAATGTAACACTTACAATGTTGACAAATCCAGTGGGAGCAGTTGCATTTTATTACTGAAATATCATTCATGTAATGTTGTCAATTTTAGTAGGAGCTACAGGATTTATTTCCTGTTAGTCACCCATATCATTTCAAACTAGCTTTGAAATAATTGATTACTTTTCGAATATGAACAACCATTGCTTAAAGGAAAATTGCATTTTATTTTATCAGATAACTCGTTGCCTTCCTGCTGTTGCTTCCTGAAGCGTTATCTTTAGAATAATAATCCACAATTCCTTATTAAAGGTTATGGTTCTAAAACTACTTATGATATATATGACATTATCATATCGTTTGAACAATCAATCACGTGTTGTTACTTTACATAATATGATGTTGTACCTTTCACAAGTGGGAGAAATCTCAAAGTGTGTGCAAGGAACAACAATATTATTGGTATCTTTTGACCGCAAGGTAAAGGAAACTAATAATTCTACTAGGACTTAAACACGTTAGATTTTTAATGCCCTACTACATGTAAATAAGAATTCTACTAGGACTTAAACATATGAGATGTTTATTGCCCTACTAAATTCAAATAATGATTCTACTAGGACTTGAACACACTAGATGTTTGTTGCCTACTACATTCAAATGTCATGATATAGTGTTAAGATACTTCAACATTAGACTACATGTTTTAGTCAACATAATTACGGTTATACGATAATGATCATAGTTCTGAAGTATATAATTAACTTGAAATTTCTATAGAACTCAATAGTTTGCGTTCATGATTATTTTTGTTAGTATAATTATGCTTACATGTTAAGACATAATTATAAAGTCCTTGAATTAATCAATGACTTATAACATAAAGTATATATAGTATAATTGTTATGTCTTCTAGTTAAAAAATAAACATAAGGCCTTTGAATTATTCAAAGACTTATAATGCATTATTGAAATGTTCTGTTTTCTTGTAAACACATGAACATATAATACTTGAACAATTCTGTCTTCTTGTGAACACATGAACGTAAGGTTCTTGTATTGTTCAATGAATATACATTATTTCATGCACTTGGTTCGTAAATACTTTATATGCAATTTGGCTCGACCCAATTGACAAGTATTTGGTCCAAAGAGAATTATGTTATCTATAGAATTCTGATATAGTTTCACAATTCTAATAACTCATAGGATACCACTTCATTATGGTATGTCTAATGTGTTGAATCAAACCTTATTCACATAGTTTGGTTCATGATAGCTTTAATTGCTCTACCTCTAAAACATATCAAGGTTAGAAATTGCGTATGTCATGGATACACTCAATATAGTTCAAACCTAGAAGGTATTCAAGACAACCGATAATTGAAAACCCTAATTCATTAGGGATTTGAGGTTTTACCACTCAAACCAATTGAATCATAAACCCTTTTGGATTTTTTGATTTTTCTACACTTCCTAGCTTGACGATTGTAGTTTTGGCGTTCTTCCTAGCTTGAAGAAACACAAAAATATTGCTAGAACTTTTGGTTAAAGAGTGATACTAAATTAGAGTTTTTCTATGAACCCTAATTTGAGTTGTTGGAAGGAATTCCATTATGTATTGATTTAAGTTCTGAATTTGTTAAAATCTTATGAAGCATTTTATTTCTAGAGATGAGAACTTAAAATGGATTTTGTGGTTCCCAATTAAGAACAATTTATTGTTGCTTAAATACTTAGTATTTAGAGAATTGTCTCTACTAAAAAAAGTAAGTGGGAGCATATACAAATCTCAAAGTTTTTGAGAACAAAATACTTAACCTTCTAAAATCCACTTATTAATGTCATACTAAGGTTAAACATGTAAATGTCGACCAAAGTATAATGATTACTCTCGTTCATAAATCCGCAAGGATGCCTCATCACTTGAGTGATATTTTTAATATCAATGCTGAGGGATATAAGTTAGAAGATTATTGTAAATCAGCTAACTACTAGAATACATTATCACATCTTGAATATGATAAATATTTTAGAACTATGAATGATAAGATGCAGTCCTTAAAAGGAAAATCAAGTTTTGAGCTTGATTGTTATTTCGCCTAACCGTTAACCTATGAAGTTGGAATGAGTTTCTTTTGAAGAATGACTCACAAAGACAAAATTGTATACATATTAATGTTTGACATTTTATAAGAAGTTTTTTTAATCATACTTAAGCAATTGAGTGTGATTAATTTTCTTATATATACACGTATGAATTATATAAAGATAATTAATTGTCATACATGATTTCTTGTATGTGAAATATGACAATTAAGATTTTATAACTCTTTCTTTATGATTACCTTTTGCAAGGATGGTGTGTAATCAAAAGGGTTATGAATCTACATAATCTTCATGTAATATACAAATTTAAGCAATCCAAGTTTGGATTGTATCGTGCATCTAAAAGCTGAGATCTTGAATTTAACTACAATATGATTCTGATTAAATTAAGACAACTCTTGAGTATATCTGAAATTGAGTGGGAGCATTGTGTTTTTCCTCTAAATTTATATGTTGAAGATATCATTCTATTTAAGCTAGATATTGATCCTTAAGCTTGGAATGAAACTTCACTTGGAATTCAGGGAATAAAACAAACAACCTTGGAATAAATGTTTATCTGGAATAAACAAATGTGGAAAATTAAGTCTAACACAAAATGCAATATATCATTTAAGCAAGTCGTAAATGGTATATTTCACTTGGAATAATTTATTACATGGATGGAAACCTTATGTTGTTTTAACTAAGGATTCATCATGTATATATTGTATTGTGTATAAGACTAGTTGTCGTTTTTGCACAAGAACAAAATGAGCTGACAACAACAATATCTAATTGAGAATGTTTAGATTATTGTTTTTATAAATGTTTACGAGTTATAAAGCATAGTGTTGTATAAGTACAAATGATGCTAGTGGATTATTAATACTAGTTGTAGTAGGATTTCATCTTTTATGATAAATCTGCTAACTAGCTATGCTCAACATAGAGCATTGTTGCATTACATATTAAGGAATAAGAATACTTTACACTTTTAGAAACTGTAAAGATGACTGTCAGTATGTCGTTGATTTCTAATACCTCATGCAAGGTAAGACGACATCTCTATACTATAACTCTTGCAATATTATGAGCATATGAGATAAGACACTCATCTTACATTTCAAATCAATCACTATAAGTAAAATTTGAAACAAGTATTCAGAAAGTTTACTCAGATGACTATTTAGTTTTTCTTCTAAAGAAAGGTTGAAAATGTTGGAAACATTAGGGTTCAACTTACTAAATGAGTTTCATGCATATTTGTTTCAGTATTTGGATAATTGGGATTGAAAGACAATTTTTACTTTATGATGAATAAAGATACTTGGTATTTGTTATTCATTCATATAATAATTGTTATCATATATTTGCATGTTTAATCCTTGAATGATTTTATTATTCTAAATATGTCCATTGTCGGTTAACAATATGGGAATATTGTTATGATAAGGCAAATATGAGTGCTGGTTATAATTCTAACGAGAATTCGGATTGTTCCTGCCAAACTCGTATGTATTCACTAGAGATGCATATTGGATTCCCCAACTTTCAAACATTTACTTTTGGATCCTTGTCATAAGTAAAATATTGAAAATGGTTTGTTAAAATCGTCCTTAGACTTGATATATAAGAAAGCTCTGTTATGTGTGGATATCATTTTTTGTAAGTATACGCAAAACGCTATCTGAATAAGGTAATTATAAAGGCTATATTTTGGAGTGATGTGAAGCAGCATCCACAATACTTGCAGTCAATAAAGGTTTTGTTACTCCACTTGATATGTGCAGAAAGATACCATGGGCCCTCTCTATATTTAATCAGATAATTGTTTGGCTAAACCCAAAGGGTAATGCAAGATGATTCTTGATTACATTTGGTATATCTAATTAAATTCTATAATGAGAACCTAAATGGTTAAATTATATGGAATGAGTTCGGATCCATATCCATGGTTTAACGGTATCTATATGTTAGGAATTAGAAATTCCAGGTACTAAAGAGTCGGTCACCTCAAGTATATATATTCGTTAGAAAGCTCGTAGTCGTAGTTATTTTATGTTAAGTAGTATTTAGTTAAGTAACACCGTGGAGGACGGACGGGTCTTTACCCACTGTATGCCTGATCCACAGCCCGTTGCGTGGCGTTTTATTGTAAGACTATAAATACTCTCTACCTTCCAAGGTAGAGAGTTGGAGCTCATAATAAGATTTTTCTTTCTCTCACTAAGTTCCCTAAACCTCTAACTTTCTCTCTCTAAAACCTTCTTGTACGCCTCTTGTGATTATGGTTTAGTGTGTATGTGAAATCCAATATGTTACAATTGGTATCAAGAGCCATGGTTAGATCATCTCTTACATATCTTTGGATTTCTAGTGGTTTTTAGGAGGTTTTGAGTTTGAAAAAGTTTAGTGGTTTTTGCATCATTTGGTTGATTTCTAGTGTTAAAGTTTGGATTTTGATTGTATTTTTGTGTTTAGAATCATCACAAGTGTTTAGGTTTTGATTTAGAAGGCTTGAATCATCGTGGTTGGATTGTTTTTGGATTGAAAAGTGGTATTTATGTGTTTTTTTCATGCTAGCGACTTGAGCCACGGAAAAGTTTTCTTGGTAGCGACTTGCTTTGCAATTTGGTAGCGAGTTATTGTTAAAGGAATTAGCGAGTTGGGTTAGCGACTTGTCTATTGAGACAAGCCGACAAAAAGTACACGTAGTGGATTCTCCACTACACGTAGCGACTTGGTGTAAGTTAGCGACTTGTACTTTATTTTGTTAGCGAGTTGGTACCTAGCGAGTTGCTATTTAGCGACTTGACAAATCAGCGACTTGGTGCTAAGCGAATTGCTGTCAAAATTTTGCTAGCGACTTGGATTGTAGCGAGTTGTTATATAGCGACTTGGGACTATAGCGACTTGGCACTTAGCGACTTGGTTCAAAGTTTCCTAGCGACTTGGGACTATAGCGACTTGGCACTTAGCGACTTGGTTCAAAGTTTCCTAGCGACTTGAGTGATATCCTTTGAATACGGTTTTCTCTTGATTTAGTAAAATCCCGTGAAAGAATCTATTTCCCGGTTTAATCATAGAGTTATAAAATCCCGTTTAATCAGTCATCATGTCTACCAACGCTCCTACAATCATCTCCACTGTTGCCGAGGATGTTCAAGCAGCTGGTTCAGATACTCGTCCACCCATGCTTGACATAACAGACTACGACTCTTGGGCTCAAAGAATCAGATTGTACTGTCTTGGAAAGGAAAATGGGGTCAACATTCTCAAATCAATTGATGAAGGACCATATCTGGTTGAGACTACTAGAGACATAATTGATACAACTGAAGATGGTACATTGATTTACGGAATGGACAGACCAAAGATGTATGATGAGCTCAATGATAAGGAGAAGAAGAGATTCGATGCAGATATCAGGGCTTCTAACATCATATTGCAAGGTCTTCCAAAAGACATATACAAGCTTATCAACCACAACACTGAAGCAAAGGCTGTATGGGATAATGTTAAGATGCTTCTCTAAGGTTCTGAATTAACCATGGAAGACAGAGAATCTCAACTCTATGATGAATTTGAGCACTTCAAGATGAAACCAGATGAGAGCGTCTATGAGTACTATGTGAGATTCCATAAGCTGGTGAATGACATGAGGAACATCAGAATGACCATGCCTAACATTCAGCTGAACTCAAAGTTTGTTAACAACATGAATCCCGAATGGCACAAGTTTGTCACTTCTGTGAAGCTCACTAAAGGATTGAAGAATACAAACTATGAGCAACTCTATGCCTTCCTTCTTCAGAATGAGAGACATGCCATGTTTGAAAAGAGGATTCTTGAACAATTCAAAACAAATCCAGGAGAGATAAGCTCATCAAATGATTCAACTGCCTTCTACTCAAACATTGGGATTACCACTAAAGCTTCACAAGTTGTACCCATGGGTGATGGAACTCACAAACTCATTCCCGATCCAATGTTCAAACAAGTTGATGATGATACACACGTGGGAAACTTCATTAGTCAACTAGCCCTCATGATCAGTCAAAACATGAACACTCTCCCACACACCAACAACAACCTCAGAACATCATCCAATCCACACAATCAAGCTACTGTTAGAGAAGGGAAGGTTATGGTGCAGCCAATCCAAGAAAGGCAGTATGATCAGAGAAGGGGTGGAGGCTATGGAGGAAATCAGAATCGGGGAAGGAATGGAAATCAAGGACAAGTCAAGACAGTTAAGTGTTACAACTGTGGTGGTGAGGGACACATTGCAAGGAATTGCACATCTCCAAAACGTCCTCAGAATGCTGAATACTTCATGGATAAGATGTTGCTAGTACAAGCTCAGGACAATGGAGCAACCTTGGATGAAGAGGAGCTGTTTCTTCTGAAGGGAATGCTAAGACATATGATGCAGATGTGGATGAGCAGCCTATTCAGAAGATAGGTCACAATCATCAGAATACCTTTCAAGTAGTGACCGTGATGCATACGACTATGATGTTGATGATGGACCTACTGCACAAACAATTTTCATGGCTAGCATTTCTCCAATGGTCTCTCCTAAGATCTCATCTCCACCACAAGCTGGTCCATCCAAAGACAAACTCATTTCTGAGGTACTAAAACTATACGATGATGCTTATATGCAAAAGATGCATGACAAAGTACAATCAACTGAAACTATTGAGTCAAATATTGAAGATATGGGTAATATCAATGTTGTCCCATATGATCAATATGTGAAACAAAGTGAAAGTGAATTTGTACCAAGTGATGCATCTTCTGCAATCAACGATGACTATGTTTTTGATGAATACACCGCATGTGCCTCGATGATTCATTATCTCTGAACTAAATGCCTATAAAGAACGTGTTGCTATTTATGAACAACGTGCTAAATTTGAGTTGACCACCCGTGAGCAGGAAATGGATGACCAAATGCGTACAACTATTAGAAAAAGTAGGTTTAGAGAAGAAGTATTAAAACAAGAGTTAAACTCCTTACAAGAAAAGCTTTCTAAAACTGCTAAGCAAAAACAAGAACTTCAAGAAAATGTTAAATTGCTTAAGCAAGAATTTAGCATTAAGGAATCTAAACTTTTGAATGATTTTTCTAATCTAAAAACCCTGAAAAACAAGCTTGAAAATAAGTTGTACGTACAAGGAAATACCATTCAGACTGCTCACTTAATCACTAAGCATAGAGTTTTGAGTGATAAGCATAGTACTCCCTTTGTTGAGGAACCAAATCCAGAAGTTGTTAAAAGGCTAGAGCTGCCCATAAGGTTATTTATGATGGCAATGAAATTCTTAAGCCTAGACAGAAACCTAGTTGCTGAGTGCCGAGGAAGATAAGAAATCAGATGAAGTCACTAGGAAAAGATGAACAAGAAACTAGATGATCCTAAATGTAAAGAAAAGAAAATAAATATCACACCCCATGATTACAAGAAGGAGAATTGGATTTCCTTGAACAAGTTTAAGCCTCGAACATTGTTAACACCCGAACAAGTGTTCGGAAAAGGATTTAGATAAGCAAAAAGTAGAGAATCTTGTTGTAACAAACCCACCCTTTAGGAAAATGCCTTCAGCGAATGTGTATCCTCCCAATACACCAATGCATTTAGTTCCTAGGACTATTGCCACTAAAAGCAAGACCTTAATCAGTCAATATGTTATTCTTCAACTATTTGTCGATTTTGAGAAAACTTGTAAGAAAAGGATCACACCCACTGGGATAACTGAAGGGGAAAGGGGTTTTGAACAAACAAAAGAATGCTATCTAACGGAGGTCATGCCTTTCTTCAAACTACTAAAAGATCATTTTGAGAGTCTTAAAAAGGGGATAAATTCAGATATTAAAGGAATGGAAAAGGAATTTGATGCAATGATAGTTGAGGTTAGTGACTATGAGCGAGCATTAAAATATAATGAGATTGAGAGGAAGAACTTGCATACCTTGAATGAGAATCTTATTTCGGAATGTATTGCTCAAGATGTGTTTTACATGCACGAATTGCTCCATTAATGCTTCTCAATTTCATGAATTATCTATTGCTCTGAAAGTCTCTCATGATCGTGTCATTGAGCTTGAAAAGATTAATTCTAAACTAGAAGTTGAACATTTTGATTTACAACTAAAATATCAACATCTAAAAGAAAATGTTAAAACCTCAAATATCAAGACATCCTTGGATGCTCCTGAATTTGATGCAGTTTTTGAAATTAGCAAACGTGATGAACAGATTCGAGCTCATTGTAACACGATCAAAAAGTTGAAAGCCCAAATCTCTCAATTGAAGGGTGAAAAGAACAATTGCCTCCTCCTTTAGATTCTCAGTACTCTCAAACTTTTCATCTTCAAAACTTAGTTAATGCCTTACAAAAGGAAAACGAGAGTTTTCTAGAAGAAAATGAAAAAGTTAAACGACACTTTAAAGAGTTATATGATTCAATGAAAGTCACCCGTGACCAAAACAACGAAAAAATAACGTCTTTACAAAAGGAAATTGAGAATCTGAAAAGTCAGGGAAATGGGAAACTGCCACTTGTTTTCAATAAGAATGTTGTCTCAAAGTCACCCTTAGACTGCAAATACACTGTGACAGTTAAATATATTCCTCCTCATCTTAGGAATAATGAACCTGCGTTTCATGACTATTGTGCTCACCTTAAGGATAGTCTAGAATGTCTCCGTGAGATTGTTGAAGAGGACTTCATTAATAAACCTCTTGATAGAGAAATTAGGTTTGCTTGCCTCCAGGCCAAACGATCTCAAGAGCTGCTTGAATGTGTAATTGCAACATGTCCAAAATCCTTAGGTGAAAAAGGCAAAGCTGTGAAGCCTTGTTCTATGCCTAGTGCCAAGCAGGAAATCCGTTCTATGCCCATTCTTAAGAAAGTAAACACTAATGTGCCTTCAAGTAGTTCAGATTCCAGATATGTTAGTGCTAAGAAAGTGAACTTTAGTGTGCCTGCAAATAGCTCAAATCACAGTCTTAAGAAAGTAAACACTAATGTGCCTTCTAGTAGTTCTAATCCTTGCACATCAAGTTCTGGAATGCAAAAATTAGATCAACCAACTAATGTTCCCATTCCCTCTATAGGAGTAATCAGTGACATTAAAGCGAGCAGGTCAAAGTCTCAAGACAATACAAGGAATGATAGGACCTTGCAAGCTAAGAATGTGCATTGGAAGAAAGTAGAAGACCAATCTAGGAACTTTAAGCTTGAGTTGAATAAAACGAATCGTGTTGATTCTAGTATTAGCCTTAGGCGTACTGTAATTAATTCGAATTCTGATACTATTTGCAAACCTTGTAATGATGTCTGCTTGAATTCTGTTGCTAATCATGAATGTGGTGTGAATGCTTTGTCTAATGCTGTCAAATGCCCAGTTAAAATTGTTAAGGCTAATAATCGTGCAAAGAAGGCAAAAAGGCAAAAACGAAAGATTGTTAGAAAATAGTGGAAGCCCACAGGAAGAACATTTATAAAGATAAGTTATTATTGGATACCTTTTGGTCATAGGAATAATCAGGTTTACTCTCAAACTGCTAAGACTATGCCCACTAGACAATGGATGCCTACTGGTAGAACTATTCCCTTAAGAAGTGAACATACTTTGAATAGGTCAAATACAGACACCAGCATTGCATCTATTCCCAATGATTCCACTGCTTCTACTTCTGATATGGATGTTTCTATTTCCGATGTGGGTGTTCCAATTACTCTTACTAACCAAGTGGAACCCATTCTTGCATGGGGATCCCAATTATCCAGTTATCCATTCTTGTCTGTGTTCAACTGCAGATCGTTCAAATCGTTATGTGGTACCTGGACTCAGGCTGTTCCAAGCATATGACTGGAGACCGGTCGCGGCTCATGAACTTCGTGAGCAAATTCATCGGGACAGTTAGATTCGGGAATGATCATTTCGGTGCAATTAAGGGTTATGGAGATTATGTTATTGGAAAAAGTGTTATCTCCAGGGTGTATTATGTGGAAGGTCTTGGTCATAACCTGTTCTCTGTTGGTCAATTCTGCGATTCTGATCTAGAAGTAGCCTTCAGAAAACATACTTGTTTCGTTAGAGAACTTGACGGTAAGGAACTTTTAAGAGGCTCACGTGGCTCAAATCTATACACCATCTCTATCGAAGATATGATGAAGTCTTCTCCAATTTGCTTGTTGTCAAAGGCTTCAAAAACAAAGTCATGGTTATGGCATCGTCGTCTCAATCACTTGAACTTCGGCACCATCAATGATCTCTTAAGTATGAAAAGGATCATCTTTGTTCAGCATGCCAATTGGGAAAAAGCAAGAAGTATGCCCATAAACCCAAACCTACAAACTCAGTCTCAAAAGTTCTTCATACAATTCACATGGACTTATGTGGACCCATGAGAGTGCAGAATATCTTTGGAAAGAAATATGTGTTAGTTGTGGTTGATGATTTCTCTAGATTCACTTGGGTAAAGTTCCTAAGGTCAAAGGATGAAACTCCAGATATCATCATCAAACTCATCAAACAGCTGCAGGTTCGTCTTAACAAAACGGTCAGAATCATCAAAACAGACAATGGAACTGAGTTTGTTAACAAACAACTTGGTGAGTTTTATGAAAGTATTGGAATTAGTCACCAAAGAAGTGTTCCTCGAACTCCTCAACAGAACGGTGTAGTTGAAAGACGAAATCGAACTCTTGTGGAAGCCGCAAGGACTATGCTGATTTACTCAAAAGTTCCAATGTTTCTCTGGGGTGAAGCCATCGCCCCTGCATGCTACACCCAAAATCGATCCCTGATTCACACTGCTCATGGAAAAACTCCATATGAACTTGTCCACAAAAGAAAACCTGATCTTTCATTCCTTCGTGTGTTCGGTGCTTTATGTTATCCAACTAATGATGGTCAAGATTTAGGAAAACTGAGAGCTAAAGCGGACATTGGAGTTTTTGTAGGCTATGCACCAAACAGAAAAGGTTACCGAATCTATAACAAGAGAACCCGAAATATCATGGAAACAATTCACGTCACGTTTGATGAGTTGACCGGTCAAATGGCTCTGGACATTCCATTCGGACCCGCACTTCAAAGCAGTCCCATTGGTTCATCCCTTGTACCAAACTCCTCATCAGCAACTCCATATGTACCTCCCTCAGAAGATGATTTAAAGAAACTGTTTGATCCAATGTTTGATGAACAATTTGAGCCAAGTAACAATGATATGTCAATCCAATCAACAGAGGTGCTTCTATCCCTATCAATGAAATTAACCCTTCAACTTATATGTCATTAAGCCAAGAAGCGCTGCTTTGCTAACCAATCTGGTTCATTCAACAAATCTTCAATCATCAAGTGTACATCATGGAAATGCTTCGATTCACGATGAAGTTAATCCCTTTGCTACTCCCGAAGATGCTCCATTTGAAAATATATTTGCTTGAATCATCATCGAACCATCTTCTACAGGAGACATCGACTCTTTACTTCAGTCCCTCAACAACAGCCACATGAACACCTCAGAAAATGGACTCACGATCATCCATTAGAAAACATCATTGAAATCCTCTCGTCCAGTATCTACATGGAAACAACTTGAAACCGATGCCTTATGGTGCTTCTTCAACTCCGTACTCTCTAAGATCGAACCAAAAGATGTTAAAACGGCCATGAATGAAGACAACTGGTTCAATGCCATGCAAGAAGAAATTCATGAGTTTGATCGTCTCGATGTATGGGAATTAGTACTGCTCCAGTTGTGCTATGATCATTGCTCTCAAATGGATCTTCAAAGTAAAGCTTGATGAGCATGGTGATGTTTTAAAGAATAAGGCTAGATTGGTTGCAAAAGGATACCGTCAAGAGGAGGGCATAGACTTTGAAGAATCATTTGCTCCATGGTCGAATCGAGGCAATCAGAATATTCTTGGCTAATGCTGCAAGTAAGAACATGGTAGTCTATCGGATGGATGTAAAGACGACATTTCTGAACGGAGATCTTAAAGAAGTCGTCTACGTCAGCCAACCTGAAGGCTTTGTGAATCCAGAGCATCCTACTCACGTTTATCGTTTGAAGAAAGCTCTTTACGGTTTAAAGCAAGCTCCAAGGGCATGGTATGATACGCTATCAAAGTTTCTTCTATCTACCGGATTCAGCAAAGGAGCAGTTGATCCTACTCTGTTCACCAGGAAGTCAGGCAAACATTTAATTCACGTTCAAATTTATGTTGATGATATCATCTTTGCCTTGACTGACCCCAATGAATGTGATCGTTTCTCAAAAGAAATGGGTTCCAAATTTCAAATGTCAATGATGGGACAAATGTCATTTTTCTTGGGATTACAAATTTCACAAAGTCCCGGAGGCATTTTCATAAATCAATCTAAATATGCAAATGAGATTTTAAAGAAATTTGGATTTGATTCAAGTGACCCCGTTGACACTCCCATGATTGAACGAACCAAGCTTGATGAGGACCACTCAGGGATCATGGTAGACCAAACAAAATATCGTAGCATGATCGGATCCCTGATGTACCTCACAGCCAGTAGACCTGATAGTTTGTTCGCTGGATGCATGTGTGCTAGATACCAGGCTAAGCCTACCAAAAAGCACCTTGAAGCGGTTAAACGGGTCTTTCGGTACCTCCAAGGAACCATCAACATGGGACTTTGGTACCTGAAGGACACCGGTATGTCACTAACAGCATATGCAGATGCAGATCATGCAGGGTGTCAAGATACTCGTCGACGCTGGAGGAGCTCAATTTTTTGGTGATAAGCTTGTGAGCTGGTCATCAAAGAAGCAAATGAGTACTTCTATTTCCTCTACAGAGGCTGAATACATAGCCATGTCATCTTGTTGTGCTCAAATCCTATGGATGAGATCTCAATTATCTGACTATGGCTTTGTATTCAACAAAATCCCTCTGTACTGTGATAATAAAAGTGTTATTGCTCTCTCATGCAACAATGTTCAACACTCAAGAGCAAAACATATCGACATTCGACATCATTTCATCAGGAAACAAGTGGAAAAAGGTGTGGTGGAACTCTATTTTGTGAGGACTGAATACCAGTTAGCAGACATCTTCACCAAAGCTCTTCCAAGAGAACGTTTTGAGTTTATTCTTCCACGACTTGGATTGAAAAGCCTTCAACCTGAAACACTCAAACATCTCCAGGAGGAAGACGAGGAGTAAAGGTCTTTCCTTCATCTATCTCTTGTAAATATTTTTTCGAAAAACAAAATACAAAATTATAAAATCTTCAAAAATCAAATAGAAAATTATAAAACTTAAAAAAAAAAAAAAAAAAAAAAAAAAAAAAAAATTCATTTTATCTTATTTTTCTTGATTTGAAAAATATCTACGGTTTTTGTGCTGTCATTCAAAGAATGACACGGGACTTTAGATATTGTTCGAATGTTCATATTATATTAAAAAAAAAACCAAAAATATTTTTGGGAGAAAGAGAAACATATGGTTTATTGTCATTTCAGGCAATAACCCGCTTTTCATAGAAAGAACAGAGCCATGCTTTATCTTGTTTTTCAAATCTCATGCTCTGATTCTATAAACATTTATCTGCTGAAAACTAATTGCTTTATACAATAACTCGGACTCAAGTTTTGAAAATCATCCAGACTTATTTGTCAAAATCTCTATCTCTCAATCAACAACCTATGTCATTGATTGAGGGGGAGAATGATTTCAATTAATTCAAAAAGTTTGTTGTCATTCAATTGTTTTCAAAAGATAATCATGCATGTTTAACCAATGGAGTTTAAAGTCTCAAAATCAGATCCTTATCAGTTAAAACGCTTTCATAATCAAGTCACAATTCTCCTTAAAAGCTTTCAAAATCAATTTAAATCTACAGAGATCACAAATCTCAAATGTTTTGATAATTGTGATCGGGGAGAATTTGTGATTTAAATTGGATTTAAACTGATAATTTGATAAATGGTTTCATAAGTGATTAGCATGTTTGCCTCCCCGTAAGTGACAAACGATTTCAAATTTTCCATGCACACGTTGAGGGGGAGAATCTATCTTAAACCACAAATATTTGAAACGTGATCAATTTATCTCAATGTGCAGTCTTTTCCTAATATGTGCAAAACATTCTCATACATCTATGCACATATTGAGGGGGAGCAAACTTGTGAAAACCTCATCTTTCCTTAAAATGTTTTATCTACTCAAATTGATTAGGAAGTGATGATGATCATTTTAGAAAATGTTAATCAAAAGATTGGACCTTTCATTCTCAATCTAACGATTTCTAAGATCTCTTGCCTCCATGTGCTAAACAATTTCTAAATTTTTATGCATATGTTGAGGAGGAGCATTTCTAAAATATCAAAACAATTAAGATACAAAATGCTTTGATTCTATATCACAAGTATCTTGATTGATTTTCAAATGGTTTTCAATTAGTTCCAATGGCAGATGAATGATACCAAAAAGACCGACCAACTTTACTTTATGTATGGTGATATAAGGATGATAAGGTTAGGTTGAGTTCCCATGATCCGCCAGAACCGGAGGGATCTACCCAGGGACAATCCACTAGATAGTGTAGACTCTTTAGGTATGATGAAAAAAAGGAGAAAAGTGAGATATGGGAAGAGTGCGGACTGAGATTGAGCTAGAATTGGAATAAACCCAACAAGGTTCTAGTTATGAAGTCTCGGTAAGCACAGAAGGGGTTGAAGAATGAAAAAGAATTAATGTGAAAAGGGTGAAAAGAAATAGCCCTCCAATAATTCAACCTTAGGGCAGAAACCGGGTTCAATTCATATGCTACTGGTGGTTACTAAGGTAACACTGGTATTGAAGACCAGACATCATGGACCCAGTGACGCACTGCACTAACTTCCCAAGCCACTCAAGTTCCTCTTAAAAGAGCTTGTTTCATTCTCACGGGGAACCTACATAATCTATCGACTTTCTCTTAGAGATTGTTGATATTGAAAAAGGAGACCCTCTCCCTAGTCTCCAGCATAGGAACCAAATGTGCACAAATTGAGTCTAGAGCCACGAGATCATCAATAAATCTCCTTAGGACACGTTCAATGAAGACTCTCTGTTTCACACAATGTGGAAAGAGAGATTATATCTTGAGTCCTTCGCAGTATCCTTATGGTATTGCCAGAACATCTGAGTGATATGCAATCATATTTACAATGAAGATGGAAAGCCTTCTGGAGCCAACATCAAACAAGCTCCTGGTGGGTGGCATGTGAGATTTATTCTATAGATCAACCATGTGACAACTGAACAGAAACAATGGGGCGATTCAATCTTTTGAGTCAATCCTGGTTCAGGTTATGGATTGACGGATACCTTTGAAAAACCGGTCGTTGTGCTCAAAACTCTTTTTCTTTAGCACATCAACCGTGTACGAATATTTCAAATTAAAAGGTGTTTATGATTGATAATTGATTTTCATTAAAACCTTCGTTGTATTGCAAAAACAATTTCTATTGAGCAATACACGATTGTTGTTCAAATCTCTTTTCATCAATCAGTGAATCTCTATTCGCTGATTCACTCACTCCGTGTTGTCTTCTTTGAGACGCTCCGGTTTGAGAACGGCTAGAACAGCTGCGAAACCCTGTCAAGGAAATTCTTCAGAATTTTACCTGATCACAGACAGTACTTGTACTGATCAACGGGGAACCGTGGGCCGTGTACCTCAATTCGACGAAAGTGGTCAAAGACACTCTCGTGCACTTTATTGCTAACTGTTTTATGTAGGTACGCCCCGACGTTTGCAGCTGATCAGAATGGAGCAGTCAATCCATAGCCGCATGCTCACACTACACATTCATTTCAAAAGAAATCATGATTAGTGCATCAATGACTCTGATAATATCACTCCATGCTTCTGCTACGCTGCTGCCAATATCATGAATCAACGAAAGCTTCCGCTACTCTGATAAGAAGAAATCATGATCCAGAATGTGAGCATGTCGGTCCAAATGTCACATCATCACATAATATCAACACAACAAAGGAAGAGTCAGAGATTTAATGTGGCTGATGATCTCAAAGCTGGCTCAAATTTCATTATCACGTGGATCAGTAAAAGACCTCCACTTGGATTAACCAAACATGCAATGTGAAGAATCAATGACTACGAGCTACAAAACAATGAACATGAACAAGAACTCAAGAACCATCTCAATGTTTTATCCGTTTGTTTTCTATGTAATTTTAATGTGTGTTTGAGGTGACCTCCCTTACGGGGAGATTGTTAGGAATTAGAAATTTCAGGTACTAAAGAGTCGGTCACCTCAAGTATATATATTCGTTAGAAAGCTCGTAGTCGTAGTTATTTTATGTTAAGTAGTATTTAGTTAAGTAACACCGTGGAGGACGGACGGGTCTTTACCCACTGTATGCCTGATCCACAGCCCGTTGTGTGGCGTTTTATTGTATGACTATAAATACTCTCTACATTCCAAAGTAGAGAGTTGGAGCTCATAATAAGATTTTTCTTTCTCACACTAAGTTCCCTAAACCTCTAACTTTCTCTCTCTAAAAACCTTCTTGTACGCCTCTTGTGATTATGGTTTAGTGTGTATGTGAAATCCAATATGTTACACTATAACAAAGGATAAATAAAAGCAAGACATTAATAACCATGCTATTGAGAAACTTTTATGAAACTATTCTCTCAAACACTTTTAGTTCAAAAGCGAGTGAGAGTGTTGCTAGGCGTTTCCGTCGTTAGTTTTGTGTGCCATTCGACACTCCAACTCCCAAGTGGGAGCTGTTGGTTTGTGGGAGTTGTAATCACACGTAAACGGCTAAGAGTGTGTGAGCCAATGGGGGCACACACGATAAACACGAGAGTACGTGTCGAATGTATATTTATACTTGAATATATACCCGTTACATACATACAACTTGACCTGATATGCTATACGATCCATGGACATATTCTTGATGGACTTGGGTCAAATATGGAGAAGCCTTGGGTCTTGAGTTTCCATCCGATCGGGCAAGTGAGGGAATGGGTTGCTTGGGCTTGTTTTACTTGTCGATCAAGATATGACCCATGTAAGGGTTGGTTTTGTTTTGCTATAAAATAAAACACCCTACACCAAAAATGCATGCAATGTACGATTAATATGATACCTAAAATCAGTAATCACTAATATATATATATATATATATATATATCTATACTACTTATAAAGCATGCATATCCCCAACCAAAACCCAACCCTCCATTTTTAAGATTCAGCCACCCATACCTACATCCAAGCCTAAATTTTCACACACCAAACCAACATCCAATCCTAAAAATTACCAAACCAACCATCATCCAATCATAATAAACCAATACAAACAAATACCCACTTACACCACTCTCATCTCCCAACCAAACAAAACACACACACAAACAAACAATACACTCACAAAAAAAACTCTCCACAATTAAACACACACACAAACAAAAAAAACTCCCACAAAAAAAACACACACAAAAACAAAAAAAACTCTCACAAAAAAAACTCTCACCCAACCAAACCCTACTCCACCCATCTTCACTCTACCGCCGCCACCACGTACTGCCGCCGCCACGTACCGGAGCCACCACCATACCGCCGCCACCACCATACCGCCGCCACCACCATACCGGCATTTTGGTACGTTTTTTTTATACATACGTAAATTTTTTAACAAATATGCGTTTTTTGGTCTTAAAATAAAATAGATCCGTATTTTTTTTTAATAAATATGCGTTTTTGGTCTTGAAATAAAATAAAACCGTAATTCTTTTGATAAATATGCGTTTTTTTGTCTTTAAAAAAATAGATTCGTAATTTTTTTTGTTAAATACGCGTTTTTTGGTCTTAAAAAAAATAGATCCGTAATTTATTTTGTTAAATACGCGTTTTTTTGTCTTAAAAAATAATAGATCCGTATTTTTTTTTCATAAATATTCGGTTTTTGGTCTTAAAAAATAGATTCGTAATTTTATTTTTAATAAATACGCGTTTTTTTGATAAAAAAATAGTTGCGTAATTTTTTTTTTCATAATTATGCGTTTTTTAGCTTTTTATTAGATCTATTTTTTTTTTTAGATCTATATTTTATAAATCTTTTTTTTAAGACCCGTAAATTTTTTAATTTTTTTATAGATCCGATTTTTATTTTTAGATCTAATCTTTTTTTGGTAGATCTATTGATTTTTATAGCTCTATTTTTTTTAAAGTTTCGTAATTGTTAAGTTTTTTTTTATTTCTAAAAAATCCGTATTTTATTTTTATTTTTTTTATACAACCGTAAGTTTTAATTTTTTTTAAAGATCCGAATTTTTTTTAGATCTCTTTTTTTAAAATACGTATATATTTAATTACTATATTTTTTAGATCTCTTTTTTTTAAAATACGTATAAATCCATAAGTTTTTATTTGTCTTTGAAGTTCCGAAATTTTTTAGATCTAATGTTTTATTTGTAGATTTATTGATTTTTTTGTAGATCTATTTTTATTTAAATATCCGTATTTTTTTTGACATATCTATTTTTTTTTAATTTTTTTTAAAGATCCATAAGTTTTAAATCTATAGATCCGATTTTTTTTTTGTAGATCTAACATTTTTTATATCTTTTTGCAGTCACCACTCTTGCCGGACAAGTAGCCGGGACAGTAGCCGGAATCATATTTATTGCCGAAAATAGTATGCTTTATTTTATAAATTGTTGTTAATATTTCTTATAATGGTTATTGTTAATGTTAATATTATATGTAAATTGTTTTTAATATTTATTGTGTAAATTTGGTTATAATAAAGTTTATATTGTAAATTTTGTAATAATTTTATATTGTAAACATTATTATAAAGTTTATTGAGTAGATTCGTTATTAATTTTATAGTGTAAATATTGATATGAAGTTTATAGCATAAATTTTGTTATTAAGTTTATTGTGTAAGTTTGTCATGAAGTTTATTATGTAAACTTTGTTATAAAATTTATGACGTAAATGTTGTCATAAAGTTTATAGTGTAAATTTTGTTACAAGTTTATAGTGTAAACTTTGTTATAAAGTTTATGATGTAAATATGTTGTAATAAAATTTATAAAGTAAATTTTGTTATAATGTTTATGGTGTAAAATTTTTGTTATAAAGTTTATTTTGTAATTTTTGTTACAAGCTTGTAGTGTAAACTTAGTTATAAAGTTTTTTGTGTAAATTTGTTATAAAGTTTATTGTGTAAATTTGTTATAATGTTTATGATGTAAATTTTGTTATAAGTTTATTGTGTAAATTTGTTATAAAGTTTATTGTATAAATTTTGTTATAAACTTTATTGCATAAATTTGTTATAAAGTTTATTGTATAAATGTGGATATAAAATTTAGTGTAAATTTTGAAAATAGTTGAAATTCAAATTTTTGGGAATTTTTTGAAAGTTTAAACTTAGAACTTTGATGTATTTTTGAAATTTTTAGAAACTTGAAATATTTTGAAATTGTATGAAATTTGAATTAATTTGAAATTTTAAAAGTTTGAAATAATTCAAATCTTTTTGAAATTTGAAATATTTTGAAAATTTTGAATTAGTGACTTTGAAATTTTTAGAAACTTGAAATATTTTGAAATTGTATGAAATTTGAAAATATTTTGAAAATTTTGAATTAGTGACTTTGAATTTTAATATTTCTTAAAATTTGAAATAGTTTTAAAATTTAAATAACATTAAAAGTTTAAAATTTTCGTAATTTAAAAAAAAATGAAATATTTTGAAAAAGTTGGAAATTTTTTAAATATTCGTTTTTTTAATAAATTTTTAAACTTTTATTTTTTTTGAAACATTTAAAATATTTCTGTTTTTTTTATTGAAATATTTTTAGTAAAATTTTAAAAATTTCGAATGTTTTTTGAAACATTAAAACTTTATTTTTATTAAACTTTTAAAATATTTCAGTTTTTTTTTTAATTTGAAATATTTTGAAAATTTTGAATTAGTGACTTTGATTTCTAATATTTCTTAAAATTTTAAATAGTTTTATAAAAATTAAATAACATTAAAAGCTTAAATTTTCGTAATTAAAAAAAATGAAATATTTTGAAAAAGTTGGAAATTTTTTAATATTTTGAAAAAGTTAAAAAAGTTGAAAAAGTTAAAAAGTTGGAAATTTTTTAGTTTTTTAATATTTTGAAAAAGTTGGAAAAAGTCCAAAAAGTTAAAAATTCGTTTTTTTAATAAAATTTTAAACTTTGATTATTTTTTTTGAAATTTGAAATTTTTTAAAATTTTCAATTATTGACTTTGATTTTTTTTAATTTGAAGTAATTGATTTTTTTTTATTTTTTTTTTTTTTAAATTCGAATTTTTTCGAAACATTAAAACTTTATTTTTATTAAACTTTTAATTTGAGGTATTTGAAATTTTTAAAATTGTTTAAGTTTTAACATGTGAAATTTTTGAAATTGTTTAAGTTACGATATAAACACTCAAACTTCCAAGTTTGAATTACTTTTAGAATTTGAAATAACTTTTGGAATTAAGAAAGTTTAGAAGTCTTTAATTTTTAAAATATTTATAATGTCAATAATGTAAATATAGTTATTTTAGTTTTAAGTTATACATTTTTTGTTGCCTAATTATTGATTTATTATTGTAGAAAAATGGCCAACGCATTTGATGCTATAGACTTTTCGTCGTTTAGTAATCGAAATTATGACCTATGGTACACAAACACAATTGTTCGAGTTATTTGCGTTCATAAATGCATTCGAGGCGTTCAAAATAACCGTCGAACCGATAGTCGAAATAACAGACTTATTTTGATTTTGATCGATCGAAATGTAAGTGCATATATAGTTTTAAATTTTTCATCGAAAATGTTACTACAATATTAATTTAGTTCAGTTTCACATTACTTAGTTGAGAACGTACTAACTATATATACTACAACTTTTTAGAGACAAAAAATGGCGGCAATTGTCCATTCCAATCTAATAGCCCAATATATAGATAGAAATTTGGAAGGACATACATTTTTGCTACAACGTTTCAAAATCGAACCACACGATCAAGAATTCCCTAGATTTGAAGGATATACTTTCTTGCGTTGTGAAACGAATATAATAATTCGGGACAACACAAATCTTGAGCTGGTGTCAATTGACGCGTTCCCATGTTACCCGTTGGTACGAAATATTGATGTTCTCTTAAATGATCAAACTCGAGAAACTAACTTGATCGGTAATAAATTTTTTTATTTTTGATTATTCTATTATTTTGTACTTTACAAAAAAATCAAATTAAAATATATTTTTATACCTATATTTCATTTTTATAGATGTTGTTGGTAAAATCAAAAGCGGATATCTAATAACACGTGATACTGTTGTTGTGTTATTTCTTGAAGACCATACGTAAGTATAAATTAGTCTTTTTAAAGTTTAATACATTTAATAGACAAGTTATTAATTTTTATTTTAATTACTTTTATTCTTAATAGAGGTAGAGAAATTAAGTTGACTTTATATGCCAAATCCCACAATGCACCTGGAGCTATAGCACGAGCGATATCAAACCGTTGGGTTATATATGCATCACATTTGAAACTTATGCATTCTGATGATGGAAGTAAGTTAGTACTTTTTAAAAAATATTAATATTAACTATGTCTAAATTATTGTTAGTAATATTATTAAGTTTTTATTGTTATACCATTATTTTCAGTAAATTTTTTGCGTTCTACGCGCTTTACGAAGGTGATAAATCAACCAATGATGCCGGAAGCACAAACTATTAGAGATATATTGGGCGATTAGACTATTTTTAATATCAATTATGAAGGCTAAAAATTATGTATCTTAATTGTTATCATGTATTTGTATGTTAAATCATTATAGTCCTAAAATCCTATCAACTAATTCATGTAATTCTATGTTAAATCATTTGAGAATACTTTCAAATGGTGAAGGATGTAGCAATTCGATGTCATCGTCTATGTATCTTAATTGTTATCATGTATTTGTAATTCATGCATTGTATGTTAAATCATTATAGTCCGAAAATCCTATCAACTAATACTATGTATAAAAAAATGGCTGTATAGTTATCAATGACGAGTGGGAATGATGAAAAAGAAAATTGTGATTTATCGACGAGACAAAAGAACAAGAAAGAGAACAACAAACAACATTATGCGAAACGCAAGGCTAATGGTGTTGTCTCCCCGCCTAATGCTGAAAATAGAAAAAATAGTAATAAGAAGTATTATGAACAACGAAAGGAGAAACGTTTGAGAATATTTTCAAATGGTGAAGGATGTAGCAATTCGACGTCATCGTCATCAAACATTAGTTAACCTTTCGAGAGAATACCGCTACGAACCATTAATAACAACACTATGTTAAGTTCTCTATGTCAAGGAAGTAGTACGAGGATTGTAACAAGACTAAATGGAATTCATTCCGCGAATGTTTCCCCTCGGATCGAAACTACTCAAATATGTTCAGGGATCACACATGAGACTTTTAATGGTACAAATAAATAAATACAATTTGTATTACTTTTTATAAAACCACATATACAGTTTGCATTTCTTGACAATTTGGGTCTTTCTAACATAGGCAATCAAGTCGTGAATGAAGTCATGAATAGTGACATTTCACAAGGCCGATACGAGGTTCCTCTTCGTCCAACAAATATTCAGCAACCATCCGAAAGATTACCTCAAAGAAGTCAAATTTGTTCGGAACTTACACATCAAAATTTAAACGGTACAAATAATTTTAATTTGTATTACTATAACAAGCGTACAAAATCTGCATTTCTTGACATTATTTTTCGTTCAATTCAAATATAGGTTATCGAACCGAACGTGGTATACTATTACCACTATTTGATGAAGTCATGAATCAATCAATATTGTCTTCCATCACTCAAGACGTTCTACAACAAGATCCGGATGATCCTTACGATTTTGTGTACGATGGGCTTCCTAAAGAGCATCGTGTATTGAAGGAGCAACCACCATGTGTCATTTGTGGAGCAAAGAAAATACAATATGAGTTTCCTACTTTTTGTTGTATGAAGGGGAAAACAACTTTGAAGCCCTTAGACATTCCTCCAGAACTATACAACCTATTTACATCCCAATGTGAGTTAGGAAAAATGTTTAGGAAAAACATACGTGCGTACAACACAAACTTTTCCTTTGCATCGATGGGTGTAAACTTAGACAAAACATACAACATTAGGAACTCGGGCGTATATACTTTTCGTGCGCATGGGGGGATATATCATAGAATGGATCAGTTGGTTCCTAGAGACGGACAACCAAGGTACTTGCAGTTGTACTTTTATGACGCAGAATCCGAACTTGACCACAGGCTACAATGGCCAAATCTTGATAAAGAAATCGTTAAGATATTATCACGTGTTCTTGCACCAAATCCGTATGTTCAGACATTCCGAACACTTGGTAACCTTGGTCCGCTTGATAAGTATAGGGTCGAATTAAATGCATCTGTTAAAGTCGATCAAAGACTTTACAACCGTCCTACAACGTCCGAGGTATAAATACCATTCTAACCGTCATACGTCTTTTCTAAATTGACCATTTCATATCTAATCTTATACTCTCAACTTAAATATATTATCACATAGGTCGCTGGTATCTGGGTAGAAGGTAATAACAACATCACTGCATACAAGAGAAGTATCGTTGTGTATGGAAGGTCTGAACACCCAACGCAAATACAGCCTTCTTTCGCTTCCTATGATCCTTTGTCTTATCCAATGTTCTTTCCAAACGGTGAGGCTGGATGGCATTCTCGAATACCAAGAGAAGGCGTCGACATAAATGGAGTTAACGGTGATGACGATGATGTCGAAGAAGACGAAGAAGGTACTAAATCAACCGTTATAATCATATCACTTATTATTGTTTAATACCAGGTCACAATAGTATCATATAGTATGTGTATGGCTTACACAAAAATTTTAACATCACTATACAGGTATTAACACAACACCTGGTAGAAAAACAGTTGCTATGAGAGAGTATTATTGTTACAAATTCCAGATTCGTCCATATCATAACTTGATACTATTTGGAGGTCGATTGTTTCAGCAATTCGTGGTAGATACGTACATAAAGCTTGAGACTTCACGCTTGCATTTTTGTCAAAAAAACCAATCAAAAATTAGAGCAGATTTGTATCAAGGAATCGTTGATTGTGTTAATGCCGGAGAGGTTCAGTCGAATAGAGTTGGCCAACGTATTGTATTGCCTGCGTCTTTTATCGGAGGGCCACGTGACATGCGTAGACGATTTTTGGATGCAATGACGTTAGTTCAAGATGCTGGTAAACCTGATGTCTTTCTTACCATGACTTGCAATCCCAATTGGCCAGAAATCACAACTGAACTTTATCCTGGACAGACAGCCCAAGATCGACCGGACCTGGTTACACGAGTTTTTCGTGCAAAACTAGAGGATCTCAAGTACCAACTATTCACCAAGCACATCCTTGGCGTTATTTCCTCACACATATATGTTATCGAGTTTCAAAAACGGGGTTTGCCACATGCACATATTCTCTTGATTATGAGTTCAGCTTACAAGCTGTCAAATCCCGATCACTACGACAAAGTTGTTTGCGCTGAAATTCCAGACTCGAAGAAGCATCCTGAATTGCACCAACTGGTTCTAAAGCACATGATTCATGGTCCTTGTGGTCACTTAAATACCCAGTGTCCTTGTATGGAAGGTGAACCAAAGAAATGTCGTTGGAATTATCCTAGGCAATTCCAAGAAACAACCCAACAAGGAGATGACTCGTACCCATTGTATCGGCGGAGAGACAACGGCATTGAGGTAAACGTACGGAACAGCGTCCTGGACAATAGATGGGTTGTTCCATATAACCCAAAATTGTTGATGATGTTCAATTGTCACATCAATGTGGAGGTATGCTCAAGTATAAAATCCGTTAAATATGTCTTCAAGTATGTTTACAAGGGTCATGACAAACAAGTTGTAAATGTTGATCAAGATGGAGATCAAGTCGTTAATGAGATAAAGAGATTCCAAGATGCGCGTTATGTTTCACCACCCGAAGCTATGTGGCGAATTTATGGCTTCCCTTTATCTAATATTCATCCGTCTGTCATGTCTTTGCAAGTTCATCTACCAAATAACCAGTTGGTTAGGTTCTCAGAAGACGATGTAATGACTGACATTCTTGAGAAAGAAAGGGATAAGAGATCGATGTTGACGGCATTTTTTGAGTTGAACAAGACAGACGTAGACGCGAGGCAATACTTGTATAACCAGTTGGTTTTTGGGTTTTGGGTCGAAATGTTTTTGATGATGTGGGGAGTGATGTGGAGTCGGAAAAGTCTCTGGGTGCATTAAGGGAGGAGATGACGGAGTTGGGTAGGTCTATTTATAGGAATGCGAGTCAAGGTGGTTCGATTAAGATGTTTAAATATAGTGGTAGTGAGATTGAGCATGAGACGTTTCTTGCGTTATGGTTGTCTAGATTTGTTTTTCCTTCGTCTAGTAACATGGTTGTGAAAAGTTTATGCAAACTTGCGGTTTGTTTAGCTAGAGGTGTTAGGCTTGTTCTTGAGTCTGCTCTTCTTGCTAGTGTTTATAAAGATTTAAGCTTTTTGAGATATAAGATTCATCTTAGTGATGAAACGGCTGTTATTACTCGGGCTCCTATGCAGCTTGTTCAAATTTAGATATGGGAAGGGTTCCAAAGATTAGTCCTAAATGCGAAATTGGTTGCAATCCAACATTTGCTAGATGAGAGAAAACGAATGCATGTGTAGATGATGTTGGCTCGTTTGTCAATCATTGTGCATTATAAGATTTTATTTGGCAGCCGCATGTTAAGGATTCAAATGAAAATTCAGGGTTTAGTTGGTTTATCGGGAAAAAGGAAGGTATGTTGTCATTGGGGATTCCTTAGATGAAGAATTGGAGTCACGGGTTCGATCTGTAAGAGTGTCTGAGCTGCGATGAAGAATTGGGATCAATGGAAGTTGTATCCAACAATACTTGCCTCATATAGTTGCGATGCAGTTTGGGATGAACCAAGATGTTCCTACTGATGTGGCATGAGTGAATGAAAGTCGTGAAATCGCTTCGGAGTAGTAGTTTGCAGTCTTCAGTTTGTGATATCGTGGCTTGAGGAAGTATATGCACATCTTAAAGCTAAAAAAAGAGGAATTGTTGATGTAGTTTGCTTATCGTGGCAAATTTTTTTATAGTTTCACACACGTATCTTATTAGCTTATATCTTTAGAGGTTTGGTTCAAGAATGTATGTTGGCTCATTTTTCTGGATCTATAATCAAGATATACCAAAAGTAACAAGAAACAATTGAATCGAAAAGACTTTTCTATATTTTAGTCATCATCTGTTCATACATGAGTTTCTAAGTATATATACAAAATGAAACGGTACAAAGAATAGTTGTGTTGGTTCGAATGATCCAACGGTCATGTCGTTTGGATTTGTAACTGTAAAAAACAGTTATAAAACTGCGTTGACTTTTCCTTGAACCGGTTTGAATTTCTTCTTTGACTTTGGTTGACCGGGTCATATGGGGTGTTGACTTAGGTCGATTGGGATTAACCCAATATTCTCCCCCTTAATCACAATCGTTGCGACATAGGTCTTTAAGTCTTCTAACTTCATCTTCTGGTTAAATCCACCATCTGAGCTTTTAATTTCTTGTGATCATCCTTATATCCAGGTAGATCAATTTTCCTTCGGTTACTTCCACCTTTTCTTCTGTGATCTTCATTATGTCCTTGTTGATCATTTTTTCTGGTTATTTCCACCTTTATTGTTGTGATCTTCCTTAAGTCCAGGTTGATCATGTTCTTCTGGTTATTTCCACCTTTATTGTTGTGATCTTCCTTAAGTCCAGGTTGATCATGTTCTTCTAGTTATTTCCACCTTCATTGTTGTGATCTTCCTTAATTCCGGGCTGATCATATTTTCTTGGTTATTTCCACCTTCATTGTTGTGATCTTCCTTAATTCCTGGCTGATCATATTTTTCTGGTGCTTCTTCAATAGTTTCCATAAGCAATGTTGGTTCTAAGTCTTCTTCAATGAGATTAGATTGTTCTTCTTTCTTTGATGGACATTTGTTTGCAAAATGCCCATACTCCTTGCATTTAAAACACATCACCTTACTCTTATCATGAGTAAATTTATTTGAGTTGCTGGTTGATTTTTCCTTGAAATTATTTTCTTGGCCTCGCAACAGATATTTTCCACATTTTTCACAGAGTCTTCCGTAAGTAATTTTATTTTTGTGATGTGTAAACAATAACTTATCTTGATCGTTATTGTCCTTATTCTTCTTAAACTTTATTCTTTCCTCGTACGTCTTGAGTCTCCCAATTGCTTCTTCCATCGTCATTTCACTTAGGTCGGAGTATTGATCTATTGATGCAACTATTTACAGATACCTATCGGGTACAACATTTAATAGTTTCCGTACTAAGGTTTGATCTTCAATTGTGTGTCCTAGACTAGCGGCTTTGTTTACGAGTGTTGTTAGTTTTGTAGCGAAGGTGTCGATTTTATCGTCTTCCTTCATTTGTAACATCTCAAAATCAGATTTGAGTGTTTGTAGTTTTGCTTGTTGAACTCTGTCTTCGCCAACGTGTCTAGTTTTCAAAGCTTTCCAAATGTCTTTTGCGATTTTGTGCTTTGTTATTTGAAGTAATTGTTCTTCGGGTAAGGCTTGGTAAATAAATGCAATAGCAGTTTTGTCTTTTTTCTTATTGGATTGAGTCGACTCAGTCGGCTCTATTGTTTCCCATAAGCCATTCGCTTCGAGGATGATTTGCCTGTGAATTGCCCGTAATGAGTAATTTTCGGGTTTTAGGATTGGGCATTGAAATTGTGGTGTACTATTGTACTAGGTTCCTTATTTTCACTTCCTTTTGTCATATCTTAAATATATTGACAATAAAAATATCTCCAAAAATCTAACACGAGGTGTGTTGAAAAATGTTTTATTTTTCCTTATAGGATATAAATCTTTATAGGACTATTTTGTTAATCCAAAACTATCCTCGGAGATTATATATTTTAAAAAGCGAATAACCTAAGGTTAATTCCTCCTTAAATGTTATTCCTAATTATCATAAGCAGCGTAAAAATACTAGGTTATTATATTCTAATTATGATAAGATACTATAACATAAATGAAAGTAACTTATCAAAAAAAAACTATACAATATATACTACTAAAAGTTAATATATACTATATAAAATAAAGTCGAAGGTGTAGTTTGTAAATATTTTGGAACCTGGGGGGTAATAACCCGTTGCCCTTTTTTTCTTTGATGGTTCTGTGTTGCCCTGGCTATTATTGCGTCTCCCTTTTTCTTTGTATCTCTTTGAAGAGATATAAGTGTCTCTCTTTGATGAGACCGGTAACTGCTTCTTTTTCTTCTAATGGTTGGCCGCCTAGTATTTGGCTTTGGTTAACCTTAATCTCTTCACGGTTTGGTGTTCTTGTTTTGAACGCCGGTTGATCCTCGTGGGATTTTTCTGCTGTATATGATTTGAATCAAGTGGTGATTCAAATATATCAAGGGTGCTTGGTTTGATTCTTCAGGAAACAGGTGTGTTTGTTCCTTTTTTTGAATCAATAAATTTGCCCCTTTGATGATGACTTATATGTTATCCTCTCGATGTGGTTTTTCTGTTTTGAATCTTGGTTTCGGATTTTTGATTCAAAAAATCAGGAACACAAAATTTAATCTTTGTATATGATGATTTTGGCTCTGATACCAATTGTTGGCCCGTTTTTTTTTATCTATAATCAAGATATACCAAAAGTAACAAGAAACAATTGAATCGAAAAGACTTTTCTATATTTCAGTCATCATCTGTTCATACATGAGTTTCTAAGTATATATACATAATGGAACGGTGCAAAGAATAGTTGTGTTGGTTCGAATGATCCAACAGTCATGTCGTTTGGATTTGTAACTGTCAAAAACAGTTATAAAACTGGCGTTGACTTTTCCTTGAACCGGTTTGACTTTCTTCTTTGACTTTGGTTGACCGGGTCTTATGGGGTGTTGACTTGGGTCGATTGGGATTAACCTAATAATGTATGTTTACATGAACCAAATATGGTTTTTCCTCAATTTAGAACTTCTGTTTCGTGCAGTATTCGAATATCTAACTCTTGAATCGTGATTATCGTCCTACTTATTGGTGAATGGAGTTATAGTAATAACTGGTGAATTCCATGTAACCTTTGGTTCCGGCATGTTTTCTCGAAGCTTGTCGCATGTAGCCTGATATATCAGCCTGTTTTGCTGCTAAGACTTTTTTTCCTTTTAAACTATACTCAAAATCCTAATAAGGTTGCCTGCTGCAAGACTCGTATCATTAATGACATGGTCATTTACGTTTAAGAAATTGGAGAGCAAATTCTATCATTTCAATGATGATTATAAGAAATTCTATCATTTAATGACTCGTAAATTTCTATCACTTACGTTTAAATGGCATTAGAAAATTACGGATTTATAAACTCTTTAGGTTGTTTTCACTACGAATTTGTAATCTAGTGATCAAATACAGTAAATCCCTATAGACTGGTATCTGCAATCTGGATGAGGCATTTAAAAGTCAATGTTCCGAAATGCTATTGGATGTGATTTCCAAATGAAACGTATGTTTTGTATCTAATATTTGTATTCCTTAAAGTCTTGAACACAACTTGAAGAAAATACAAACACGAGATGCTTGGTAAATGAGCAGGTCTGCTTGATAAAGGAGCAGGAAAGCTGCTTGGTAAAGGAGCCGGGAAGATGCTTAATTGGTAAAGGAGTGGGAAATGACCTTTGTATAAAGGTGGGCAGACACTGGACTGCTAACTCAACATGATGTTGAAGACAATTATTTTGTTACAAAGAATAAGGTAATTAAGGATGTTGCCTTGACTAAGGTGGTTCCTAGGCCGAGGTTCAAACATGGTTTAGTATCGGTATTGGCTAAAGTATTAGTAATAAGGTGGAAATTGCTAGTAAGAATGAAAACTGGAATAGAAGGCACATGTGGGTCGGCTAAACAATCCATAAACCAATTGGATTTCGTCTTGGTCGTACATTTTTCTTTTTAGTCTATACAACATATAGCTTTAGATTAATGTTGTATATATCTTTGTAAATTCAACGTTATAAGCTTTCATAAATATAGGGAACGTTTGTGTATATATTTTTTGTGTATATATTAGTAGCTAAGGTATGTCTTAGCACTTTTGGCGGTCTGCTGAATGTTTGTGTATTCTTTTGATGAGTAATATATAGTTCACCCTTTCACCCAATAAAGGGAACTCTTGAGAGTATATTGTCTCATGTGTTATGTTATTCTAGGCGACATCGTTGTTTATCTCGTGTTCACTAAATTGTTGCTTGTGCTCGATACAAATTTATGCTCTAGCGTTCCGCGATCGAACATCATGTTTGTTGTCATAATTTTCCAACAAATTTATGATCATATTTAACTAGACCATGTTGTATCTAAAGACATATTTTGTTGAGAGGTTTAAGAATCCGAGACCATGGTGTTTATTTGCTTCTGATTTTTTGCATTTTGTCATATACATCAAACATGATCTAATTGTCTGTTTATTGCATTGCAGCGGTCTTTTTATAGTATTAAGCAGGCATCTAGGGCATGGTTTCAGCGATTTACTGCTTTCATTACTACAGTTGGGTTTAGTCCTAGTCGTTGTGACTCCTCTTTATTCATTTACAGACAGGGAGATAAAACTGCATTTTTGTTACTTTATGTAGATGATACTGTTCTTACTGCTTCATTTGATAGTTTGTTACAACGGATCATTGCTTCTTTACATACAGAATTCTCTATGACCGATTTGGGTGCTCGTAATTATTTTTTGGGTGTTTCAGTTACGCGTGACTCTTCTTGGATGTTTTTGTCGCAACATAAGTATGTTATAGAGATTTTGGAGCGTGCACATATGGTTGGTTGTAACCCTTCTCGGACTCCTGTTGATACTAAGTCCAAGTTAGGTAATTGTGGTACTCTGGATGTTGATCCTACATTATACAGGAGTCTTGCATGTTCTCTTCAGTATGTTACATTTAATCGACCTAATATTACTTACGTTGTGCAGCAGGTTTGTCTTTATATGCATGATCCACGAGAACCTCATTTTTCTACTATTAAGCGGATTTTACGCTATGTTCAGGGGACGTTGGACTATGACTTACAGTTATTTTCATCTATTACTGAGTCGTTGGTTGCTTATTCGGATGATGATTTGGCTGCTTGCCCAACTACTAGGCGGTCAACTTCCGGTTATTTTGTTTTTCTTGGCAACAACTTACTCTCATGGTCCTCTAAGTGTCAGCCGACGCTTTCTCGTTCTAGTGCAGAGGCTGAGTATCGTGGTGTTGCCAATGCTGTTGCTGAGACATCTTGGATCCGAAATTTACTTCGTGAGCTTCATACTCCTTTATCTTCGGCTACTCTTGTTTATTGTGATAATGTGAGTGCTGTGTACTTGTCTTCTAATCCGGTTAAGCATCAGCGGACTAAGCACATTGAGATTGATATTCATTTTGTTCTTGATTTGGTTGTTGTTGGTCAGGTTCGAGTTCTACATGTTCCTTCTCGGTTTTAGTATGCTTATATTTTCACCAAGGGATTACCTTCGACTTTGTTTCATGAGTTTCGTGACAGCTTCAGTGTTCGGTGTCCTCCTGCTCAAACTGCAGAGGAGTGTTAGATGATATGTTGTTGGGCCAGTTTTGGCATGTATGGGTCACGGCCCAATAGTTGTGTATATATACTTTATGCACTCTTTGTATTCATTATCAATTCAATAGAGAGATACCGACTTATAGTTCCTAGGCCAAGGTTTAAACATGGGTTAGTATCGGGAAAGGCTTAGTAATAAGGTGGAAATTGTTAGTAAGAATGAAAACTAGAATAGAAGGCGCATGTGGGTCGGCTAAACAATTCTAAAACCAAATGGAGTTCGTCTTGGTCGTACATTTTTCTTTTAGTCTATACAACATATAGCTTTAGATAAATGTTGTATATATCTCTGTAAATTCAATGTTGTAAGCTTTCATAAATAAAGGGAACGTTTGTGTATATATTAGTAGCTAAGGTATGCCTTAGCACTTTTGGTGGTCCGCTGAATTTTTGTGTATTGTTTTGATGAGTAATATATAGTTCACCCTTTCACCGAATAAAGGGAACATTTGAGGGTATATTGTCTCGTGTGTTATGTTATTCTAGGCTACATCATTGTTTATCTCGTGTTCACTAAATTGTTGCTTTTGCTCGATACAAATTTAATTATGATCTAGCGTTCTGCGATCGAACATCAGGTTTGTTGTCATAATTTTCCAACAAACTTATGATCGTATTTAACCAGACCATGTTGTATCTACAGACATATTGTGTTAAGAGGTTTGAGAATCCCAGACATTGGTGTTAATTTATTTGCTTCTGATTTTTTGCATTTTGGCCTATACATCAAACATGATCCAATTATTGAACCTAGTTGCACATTTAGTGATTGATAAACTTTGTCAAATGAATGAAAGTTTCATTCATTTTAATAGATAGTTTCGAGAAAATTGATTATTTAATGTGTAAAAGGTAATTTCGAGCAAGTTTACAGGAGACAGGAGATAGTGGTCTTTGTTTTGAAAGTGTAACTTATGAATATAAAGTGGACTTGAGGTCCACCTACTTGCATTATTTAACTTCTGATCTACATGAGTATAGTAGAATTATCATTTCATTTTGGATACCCATTCATATCCTGTGCTTGATTCTTAACCAATAAGAAAAGGCTCAAAAGAATTTGGTACTGACTTTTGTCTGCAAGGGTTAGAAAGTTCAATCAGTAAAAGTCAGAAAACACTGTTTAAACCATGTTTATTTCAGTTAAAACTGTATTAGATGCCAAATGTTTTTTCTGCACGTAAATGGCATTTCATCAAATTTAGTGCATAAGTCATCACCTGTTAGTAGTATGTGATCAAGTTCATCATATTGAAACTAGGTGAAGTTTTGCGGGATAAGTACTCTACAGATGATGCATTAATTTTTAGGATGCTATATGGATTATAAATTCACTTTGGGTGACTTATGGGACATTTAATTTTAAACTTCATTTCAGCGGTAAGCCAGTAGCAATACCAAATATTCCAATAAATTTTAACTGATCCTTTGTTAAATGTACTTTGACTTTTGTGGTCAAAGTTGTTATGTCAAAGCTCAAATCGTTAACATATAGCAAAAGGGGTAGTGTTTTATTAGATTTTGTTAAAATTATATCTGCTACAAAGTTCTGAATAATCACAAAAGTGTCAACTAATAAACGAATTGTGTTTTCGGGTCTAGACCTAAACAAAATTTAAATAAACAGATATATCTTGAAAGATATGAGTTTGGTTTTACGTTAACAATGTGAATGTCGGCTAAACTCTGAGTTTGGTTTTTGGTAAAGATATTTCCTAAACAAAGTTTAAACAATTCTCAGTTTGGTTTTTGGTAAACATAATCAGTCTTTTAGTCTGAAACCCCTCAATAAAGACTAATCCAGTCCTAGCCTAGACAAGGTTTTTATGCATTGATATAATCTTTGAACAAAATGATTTAAAGGGTTTTCTAAGATATATTTTCGTACATAATCTAAGCTGTTGAATTATTGCTGCACTTTTAAAGGTTTTCTTACTTTATGTGCATCCTGGTTTTGTATGTAGAATGTTGAAAACTTCAACATGTAGAAACATGTTAAAACTCACTCTACTTAGAATCTAGATAACCATAATAACTCACTAATAAATAAATTCGAGACCTATTTAAAGCTTTCAAAGTCAAAGGCGTAATCCAATTCGAATTTACAAAACGGGGATGAGGTTGAGTGACAAGTAAAAACAAAGCGGGTTTTAGAAACGGACCACTCAAAATCGGGTTGCTCACTATAAAAGCCGCTCGACTCAACCCAACCCCGTAGTCAGCCAACTCGTTTGACGCATTGTATAATGTGACCCATTTTGATTCTAATCTGTTTTGAGATGTTACCAAATCCTAAATCATTAATCCTATAATTTTTGGTTTTCTTTCTCATTATTTAGGAGCTTGTTGAATACGAAAGATCGGAGAAGCTAGCTTTCGATGATATTTTGTAAACATACTTAGAAATTGCTTTGAAAATGTTATTTGAGTATCAAAGGTTTAATTAGTGTAGTATGAAATTGCAACAGATTTGAGTATCAGAAGTTCATGAAGCATGATGTCGCTATGAAACTGTATGTGCAGAATTATGCTGCAATATTTGTTTTAGGGTAAAAGTCAAAAATGATAAACATGCTTTATCAAATGTACCAATATGATAAACATAGTCATTTATGTATCAATATGCTAAACCAAAGATCAAATATGTGCAATAATGGGTACTTCTTCACATCTTCATCTCTTATATTTGCATCGTTAGTCCTTTTATACTAACGGCCGTTAGTAAATAACTTAAAACTTGGTTTTCTTACGTTTTCGTCCGATTTTTTACGTTTTCGTCTGTATTTTTACGTTTTCGTCCGGTTTTTTACGTTTTCGTCGGATTTTTTACGTTTTCGTCCGGTACATTTAACATGTAAAATTATCAATATAGTGACACTTAAAGGCGTGTAGAAGTTTGCATTATGTTCATGATTAAAGCAGCACTAGTTAAAGCATGTAGTTTTCAAAATTTGCATTATGTTGAAGCTTTTTGCATTATGTTCATATTAAAGGAGCACTAGTTGAAGCTTTTTCACTTAAAATGCTTGAACTTTTTAATCAAATTTTCCACCCAACCAAGTGTGACAATTAACTTACTTTCTCCACGCTCTAAGATATCCTGCACTTTATGACCCAAAGTATTTCCATGCTATCCTTATGCGTGTAGTTTTAGTTTTAACACACCAAAACCGTGGAAATATGCCCCAATCCGTGTGCATAATTACACCATTTGTTGTAGGTCCTATACATCAAACATGATCTAATTGTACCACGCTACATATATAAGGTGTCACATATATTTTAAAAATAATCTACATATATAAGTCTGTACGATTAAAAAAAACTGTGAACATTTGGCCTTAAAATATGAAAAATTTAACTAGTTTTTTGTAATGCGTGTATATAGTTACACCATCTGTTGTAGGTCCTATACATCAAACATGATCTAATTGTACCACGCTACACATAAATACTGAACCTAGTTGCACATTTTGTGATTGATAAAATTTGTCAAATGAATGAAAGTTTCATTCATTTTAATAGGTAGTTTCGAGAAAATTGATTGTTTAATGTGTAAAAGGTAATTTGGAGGAAATTTACAAGAGACAGAAGATAGTGGTCTTTGTTTTGAAAGATATCACGTAATTTCTTTAAAGTGTAACTTATGAATATAAAGTTGACTTGAGGTCAACCTACTTGCATTATTTAACTTCTGATCGACATGAGTAGAATTATCATTTCATTTTCAATACCCATTCATATCTTGCGCTTGCTTCTTAACCAATAAAAAAAAATGTAAGTCCTCTCCTCAACTTTGTTTTTATTTCTGAATATGAATTTGTTGATTGTTTTTGCATTTGTGTTTATTTATAACTTGAACCTAATACGATTGTTCAAAAGTAAAATACACGTTTCTTCTTTATGTATTGTCTATTAATTGTAGCCCGTTTACACCATTAGAGTAAACAAATGTGTTCAAATTGTTGTAATTAACTCACCATTTCGCCATTCTCTATTTAAATCAAACCAGTCTATAGTGTATGTTTCTGATAGTAAAATTGACTTGAAGTCAACCCAGTTGCATTATTTTACATGTGACGTGAGTAGAATGATCCTCCATTGTTTATTCTAGTTGTAAGTCATCTTCTCTTTTTGTACTTTTTAATTGTTTATTCTTTTATTCTAACTTAGTGCTTTTTATAAATCATATTCCAAATGATTTCAGTTTTAATCCGGATCCTATTTGATTTGATGATGTTCGTTATTAGATTAATGGTTCGTTATTAAATTGGGAAAAAGCTATTATTCATAACAGACTTTACAAAAAAAAACTAATTATGCTCTATCTACTTCACTTATTGTCATAATACATAACAATTATCATTTTATTCGGTTATTTTCTTTCCGGTTTTATCTGTTTTCGTAAATCATCCATTTTTATCCGTTTTCATTTTAATATGTCCGGATAAAAACCGTTTTTGACGTGGATAATAAAAACGGTTTTTATCCGTTTTTATCCGTTTTTATCTGTTTTTATCCGGACATATTAAAATGAAAACGGATAAAAATGGATGATTTACGAAAACGGATAAAAATGGATGATTTACGAAAACGGATAAAACCGGACAGAAAATAACCGAATAAAATGAAAACGGTTATGTATTATGACAATAAGTGAAGTAGATAGAGCATAATGAGTTTTTTTATAAAGTACGTTATGAATTTATAGCTTTTTCCCTATTAAATTTCATCCGTTTGGTTTGTTGACGGGTTAAGGATCTGAATTTAGAATTTGAATTTAGATTTGGAGAAAGAAAATATGTTATACAGTAATACATATAAATATTATTTTGTAAAATTAATACTGTATTGAGTTATATTGTATTTAAATATAGTGTTATAATAAAAATCTCAACTTGACTGTGAAAGAACTAAAAGCGGACCCATAGGATTTGAAGAAATCCCACCCAATTAGCATAGAATGAAAAAACATGTGTTAGAAGTTTTGAAAAGTCAACTTTTTTCAACCAAACAACTTTAATAAAAATAACACGTGATCTTACTCCTTAAAACCCTCCAACCAAACGCCTTGTAAAATGACCGGTAATTGTTGAATACTCAAATATGACTAAAGATAGAATTATGTGAGATGTGTAAAGACCTCTCATTTTTACAAGTGATATCTTCATGTTTTTTATTATTATTTTTTTCTCTATAATTTTATTTATATCAAAAAATTGTAAAGCGGAAAATACGGAATAAAAAATATATAATTTAACAAATTAAAAGTATTAAACCGAGAAAAAGTACGGAATAGAAACTCATAAAAACTGTGTTGTACTGTAAACAGAGGATAAAAAAAAGTGAATATTCGTCCTTTTTAATGGACAAAGAGGGTACCAATAACATATCGCTAATATAGACTTGGAGACTTTTGTTGAGTCAACTTATGTTATTGATCTAGCCATCTATGTTTTGGAATTGAAATTTTTAATAAAAGCTTCATTAAATAAAAAGAGTTGAGATCAATATAGACATCATATTCTTTATAGACCCAATGAACCAATCTTGATCAGCTATTTTTTATTAAAATTAAAAAAAAAAAAAAAAAAAGTTTCACATTAAAAAAAAATATTTTGCAAATGGTACATCGTTAAGAGACAAAAATACACCATCGCGAAGAAATATTTTTATTTTTCAGTAGACGGGTGCTTCGATATACTTTCGACAATTTTTTTTCGATTTTAGTTTAAATGTTAAAGTTTGTGTCTAAAAAAATCACATGTGATTCGTATGTTATGAATGACATGTAATTTCACAAATCACATGTGATTTGTATATTCAGAATCAAATGTGATTTCACAAACAACATATGACTTTACAAATAAAAAAATGATTTTATAAAATCACATGTGATTTTAAAATAACAATCACATGTGATTTTAATAGACGTAAATGTCAACACTCACAAAAAAAGTCAAAAAGAAAGTTCGTTGAAAGTTATACAAATGCCCCTTTATAAAAAAAATGATTTAATTCTCTTCGTGATAGTATGATTTTTTTCGCGTAACGATTAACGGATTATTAGATATTTAATTAAAATAAAGAATAAAAGTAGGTTATTTTATTTATTTTTTATTAAATTGTATTATTAGAATTGCTTCATCAAGTCTAGAGAGAATTTTGGGTCTACATTAAACTTTTCTTTAATCAATAATCATCTGTTTTAAATTCTCAAACAACCTAGTTCATCTTTATCACCAAATTTATTATACTTATAAAGTTTTCGCTCTTCATACTCCGTATAAGTTTAGTCATAATAAAAAGAATCACTAAACATTCATTAAATCACTTGATTCAATTTGTTAATTTACCTTTTAACATCGATTAACGTTCATTTACGTATCAAACATTTACACACATACTAACGGACAAATTTCAGTAACTCATTTTTAACAAACTCACGTTCATCCTTTTTTTTAAACATTAATATTTCTTAAACCGTTAATCTTTAAGCCAAAAAAATGTACCTTCGTGACGATCATTTAATTATTTTTCTATAGATGGGCAGTTTGATATACTTTTGACAAACTTTTTTTTCACTTTTTTTTTTTTTTTTTTTTTTTTTTTTTTGAGTTGAAACTTGCATGAGAAAACATGTGATGTTACACTAATTTGGATAAAACATATAAAATCACATGTGATTTTTTACCAATATGATTTTTTCACATGTGACTATAGAAGTTTCATAAATGAACTGCATTAATATATAATTCGAATATAGTGTGTGTGATATATCGTTTGAAAGCCAAAAATGTATGTTTTCTATTGCAAAGGTCGGGAAAAGTTTTTGATTTAGAAACAAATACTTATGTTAATTTTAGTATAGAAATATAATTAAGTGCCGGTCGTGACGGTATAATTTATTTTTGTTTAACGATAAACCATTCATGAGATATATTTAAATTATAAAAAATATGTGTAATTGAATTTTTAATCTAAATATTAATTAATATCCCTTTTTACTCAACAAGAAAATGAGTGGCTGAAATTTGTTCATTAATATGTAAGAAAATTTTGATATATAAAATGACTCTTCTCTTTAAAATCTTTTATACAATGTTCATCAAGTAATCAACTATCTTTCACTAATAAGCATTCCAGAGGCTATTAATGTAAATTTTTATGGAGTATACTAGTCGAAGCTAACGAAAGAAAAAATGATATCTTTGCCCCTTCAGCATTATTTTAAACATAACATGTAGCTTAATACAAGAAATTACATATCGTCTAAAACCGAAAGACTACAAGAAATTACATATCGTCTAAAACCGAAAGACTAGAAGTGCAATTAAAGTTGACTCCAAGTCAACTCACTTGCCTTTACTCTTTCTAACTTCACTTTCGTCCGTACTATAAGGGTTAGTGGTAATAGTGATCAACATCACCACCGCTAACTCAGTGCCATGTCATATTCTCCCTCCACAACCATCATCACCATCAATATAGTGTAATAACACAACTAACATCACTACCAAAAAATATCTTACTTAAACACAAATATAACTCAAAAATAAAATCACTCACACACAACAACAACAACAACAACAACAACAACAACCCACAACTTGGTCGTCTAAACGACGAATTTCTCCTTTTTTTCCAACCTAGCACGCGTCTTCCACGGGTAAGGTAATAAGGTAGCACACGTCTTGAAGGCCGTCGCACGCGTTTAAAGTGGCTTATTACCACCGGTCTAAGTGTGTTTATACTATAATTTTTTTTTAATATATATACTCTAATTGCTTTCTATAATGTTTCATTTTATAACATTACAATATAATAATCAATCCACTCGGCTAGATGACAAGGTCTAAATAATTAATACAACTTATTAGGTCTAATTTTATGGGAATAGATTCAGTGAGTAGATAAATTGAAATTAGAAGAATGAGAATAATATTAGCCACATATTTCAAATGAAGGGAAGTAATTTAAGAGAGATTCGTCTATTTTTTAGATGCATATGAAATGTACGGACGTGGTTTCTTCTCACTTTCTCATTTTACTTTTATTTCTCTATCGATCCTAACTTTTGATTTGATAACTTAGAGTGCGTTAGGTGTGCTAGCCGGAATCAGTGATGGTGTGATTTGGATTAGAGAGGTGTATGAGATTGGGGATATTAATTCCATTGTTCTGTTGGTACTACGTATAGCATTTTGAGTATAGGTATTACATTAAGTAGGACCCATTCAAGTGCCACAATTCCATTATATTTGTGATGGAAATAATAATAAATGAGGACCCTGCGAAAATGGCTAACAAAAAACACCCCTTCCTTTTGTTTGGATTTATGATTGTAGAAATCATAGTTTAACAACAAAATTTTAACTAAACACTTAAAATACTATGAATGTCATCGTTTGATTTCTATACTCTTCAAACAAACACCTCCTTAACCTAAAACTTTTATGCAGGTCATTTTGGTTTTTAGCAAATGTTTCATTTTGTATTTGCTCATCTCATAACTTATTTTATGCAATGTTTTAAAACCGAACTTGAGATCAAACCAAGGGTAGCTTCCATTCTCGGTTTGACCAGAACCGTTTTGAAAACCGTCTATGAATAAGTTGTCGTCAAATTATGGAGTAATAAATATAACATTTTTTTTTAACATTATATTTCATGATTGACACACTTAATCTTTCACCTACTATCTTTTTGTAGTAAAACAAGGACTTTTTGTCTCTAAAAAACCAGCATGTGTCATAGATATTGTCCTTAAGCATACTAATTATTTGTGAGTTTTTGTTTATTTGTCATGATTTTTCCCTATACTCTTAAGCATTTTGTTAAGGTAGGTAGTGGATGTCTTTGTTTGTGATTAGTGTTTGTTTGGTATGAAATATATTGCTTTTCAAAAGAAAAAGAATTTGTCAACTAAATACAGAGGGTAAGAAAGAAGAAAGAGAAATTATGATGCAAACCAATATATTTGGCAAGTCATTATGTGAGTATAATTTTGTAAACTCTTTGTGAATGTGACATTGCTTTTAAAAAAATTAGACTATGATCCCTCTTCTTCTTCTTTTGTTTTTATGTCCTAGTACATTTGAATACATTCCAACGAGATCTTTGAGTGTTTGTAGAGTTATTAAGGGTTGAGGTGAATAATTAAAGGTGTCCGACGTCATTTTCGACGATATGCAGGTTTGCCGATGGATTTTTTCGGTTTTCCAGTTCTTGTTTTAACCGGTTCAACTATGTGTGGTTTACCCGGCTATTAAAAGCAGGCCAACCCACCAGTTTCCGGTTAAACCGGCCAATACGGACTGGTTTTCAAAACCATGGTTTTATGTTTGTATACCCACTCTAAATCAGTTTTTAAGGGCGTGTTTGGTTTGCTACATGGAATCACCATGGAAATGGTTTTAATTAAAAGGTAGTATGATACTAATATGAATTCGATCGATTATGTTTGATGTAATTTGAAATATATGGTATCATATTTAAGTTGGCCTCACAAGCCAATAAAAAAGTTTAAAAAAAATAATTTACAAATATCATAGACCATGATAAATGCAAGTCTTTTTTTGAATAAAGGAACCAATTTTTATGAATAAGATGGGCCATAAGGGAATACTTTCCACGTACCTACCTATCTTTACTAGAATAACAAAAACTCCATATATGGGTATTCTCAATCCCATTTATATATAGCAAACATATTTCTTGTATGCTTACTATTATTCTAAAGTATTACAGTAAATTAGATCCTATGGGCCAAATGACCAGGTTTAAATAACAAAACAACTTACACTAGTTCAAAAACTCTAACTTTGTCCAATTTTTTGCATAGCATTAAGAATGTAAAACAATTTGACTTAAAAAATAATTTCCTTCTTCTTCCTCTAACACTCCCTTTCCATCATTTCATCACTCCCACCACCACACCACCTAGTGACAGCCACCGTAAAAAATATTCACATGCATTGAACAAAACCCTAATTTAAGATCAAATCCGAATTAAAACACAAAATAAAAATCAAAATTAACATCCTAGATCGAAGCTTAAATCGAAACCCCAAAAGTTTTAGTCACGACCGTCGTCACAAAAAATAGCTGACTTTTGCGACTAAAAGTGGTCGTGGCTAAAGGTTTTACTTAGTCGTGGTTAAAGGTCTTTAGCTACGAGGTTTTAGTCACAACTTTTCAGCCATGACAAATCGTGGATAAAGGTTTTTAGCCACGACTTTTTGGCTTTTAGCCACGACTTTATGTCATGGCTAAAAGACCAGATTCTTGTAGTGAAGTGATTCATTAAATTTAGTATATAAACCACAATATTGTCTTAAATTGATTATCTTTTAGCTGGTTTCATAGTTACAAAGAAACTCATAAAATTAGAAGTATGATTACCATTTTGATCTCAATGAAATTTGATTAAAAGTTGGGTGAGAGAAAATAGTCGCAACAATACCAACAAACGTAACCAAGTCGAAGAAACTTTACAAACCTCTTACTATCAAACATGAAACCAAAAAGCACGCAAAACTAATTAAAGTTATTAAGCCAAACAAAACTATCGTAAGAATAACAAAAGATAGTACTTTCAAACTTGTATATTCTTCAGATTCTCTCAGGGGAACATAACAAAATACTAGGGGTGGCAATTCTCGACACGACACGATAAATGACACAAAGTTAAACAGGTTTGGGTTGAGGATAAAAAGATTTAGGTCAAAAACAGGTCAACCCGTCTAACCCGTTTAATAATCAGGTTGTGTTTGGGTTGAGTAAATATTAAACAGGTCAACAAGTGAACCCGTTTAAGTATATACAAGACTCAAAAAATAAAAAATATAACACAGTTTTTTATGTTGGATGTGGATTAAATGTATTTTTTTATGTACTTAATATGAGTGAATTACGATTATACCCCAAATATAATTGAAATTGACATTTATAACTTTGAAAATTGTCGTATAATTATTTGTATGTTATTTTTATTATATTGTAGATCCTTATATCATTTTCGCATTTAAACTAGTTATAATAAAAAACCACCCAACTTTATTAACTGCTTGACCTATTTAGTTAAACAGGTTAAACGGGTCATAAACGGGTTACACGTGTTATGCAGGTCTGGGTTAGAGTTGAGTTTCTTGACACGATTAGTAAATGGGTCATGTTTGGGTAGAGGTTATACCAACCCGCTAACACGCGAACCCGAATAGATCAACACGAACACGAATCGATTGCCACCCCTACAAAATACGGACCCACACTTGAAAAGACATAAATTATTTAAGTTTAACAACATTTGTTACTTTGTATTTGTTTAATTATATTTGAGTAAACAAAATTGAAAGAGATTAAATCTAACAACTAATTCATATGTAAACTAAATCATAGATTACCTGCATGTTATGAAATCGTAACCACCATTACACTCAACAAAATGCCTATAGTTGGGACACCTTCTCCACCCTTTACTCTCACAAACAACACCAAAAGTGACATCGTTCTCATCTCTCATCTCGTGACCATCTTCGCAAGAAAAACCAGCATGCTAAGCTACCTTACACTTGAAACAAAACAATTTCTTGCAATAAGGACACTCACATCTATTTAGTCTATGTGTATCACTACACACGTTCAAAATCAATCCCGAACACTCGATGTGAGGACAATAAGCCCTGTCAACACCTAACACTGTTGATTCACATAACACATCACCATTTATTAAAAAGTTAGGGTGTTAATTTGGGGCGGTGTGATAAGGGTCAAGAGAATGATCACATGTTGTAGTGGGGCATTTGATATCTGAAACATTGTCTTCGAGTTTCAATTGAATATATATATATATATATATATATATATATATATATATATATATATATATATATATATATATATATATATATATATATATATATGATCATACAATCCGTGGAAAACGGGTAAATGCATCTATTACTATTCTTAAATTTACCGTTGGGGAGCATTACGGGTTCGATGCAAATCTCGCAAGTGAACGTTGTTTCTTCTTCTTCTAGATGTTGTTCGCTTTGATCTTGACTAGGGTTTTGTGATTGGGTTGTTCGAATTATATAACCCATTAGAAAACAATTAATGTTAGCACATGCATGCAAGTTAAGTTAATTTATAGGTTGTTGGGATTTATAACAAAAACTTTTGGCAATATGAGTTGGATTAGTACATGTAATTCAACCTAACCGACTAGGGCTGAGCATCGGTCTAAAACCGACCCGAAAAAATCGTGAAAAACCTAGATCAAAACGGATTGAATATGATCGGTTCGGTTTTGTGTCGGGTCAGTCGGTTCGGTTCGATTTAGGTGTGTTTATGTGTGTTTTGTCGGTTTTGGGTCAAACAGAACCGAACCGACCCGAAACCAAAAATTGTGAAAAACCTAAACCGAACTAAAGAGTTGTCTGGTCGGCTCGGTGTTTGTCGTTTTGATCGATTTTCTCGATCCGATTCTGTTTTGAACCTTCCATGCTCAGCCTTATTACTGACATACACATATTTGTAGGATTTGTGTTAAAATTTAATAAATGATAAATACATTATATTTTGTCGCTTAAAAAAGTTGATTTTTGACGATGTTATAATGTTATGACAAAACATTGGTTGAAATTTGACATGTAGCTTAATCCAATAGATTGCATATTATCTAAACCCGAGGGACCAGAAATGCAAATAAATTGACTTTTGTAGTCAACCCCGGTTGCCTTTACTCTTTGTAACTACATTTCATCTTGCATTTTTGATTACAGTCAATCATACCAACACTTCACTCTCAAAGACTTTCATCCACTTGTAAACGGTAAGTCTTCTTCTTATACTCTAATTATACTTTTGATATTGTCTCATTTTATAACATTTCAATATAATAATCAATCCAATGGGCTATATGGCATGGTCTAAGTAATTACACAACTTTTCAGATCTAAAATCTCTATTTTAATAACCCAAATTTTGGACAGATCTGAGGAAAATTAGGGTCCAAATTGTAATTTGTTATCTTCTTTTGTAATTAACATACTTTACATTTTCAAAAGAAAAAACAATAGTATCCAAATTACTTTGGTAAACTGTAATTATTATACTCCAAATTGTAATACGTTATGCCTTATTAATCAAGATTGAATTGCGAAATCACATTTTACTTTTTTGCCCATCTTATATAACTATGTAGTTATCATTCTAAACGCATTACAAGTGATATTAGATCCCCTAGGGTATGTTTGGCAAAACTAGCTGTAAGCTGTATGCTGTAAGCTGTTAACTGTAAGCTGTAAGCTGTAAACTGCAAAGCTGTTAACATGAGCTACAAGCTGTATTCTTTTTTAAATAAAAGTGTTTGGTAAATTAGCTGTTAAATATAATTATAAGATGTAAAATGACATAAAAGGACAAATCTATAATTGTAAATAAATGTTTGGAGGGTATATCAGTAATTTAAAGTTTTAACAGCTCCAAGATATTTAAAAAGCTTCATGAATCAGCTTTGCATTTTGGAGCTATTTGTTTGAAATAAAAGCTTGTAGTTAATGCATCCAAACGAAGCTACTTAGTTTATAAGAGATTATTTTGTAACAAAAAGCTAACAGCTCTTCCAAAAAGTCCCTGCCAAACAGGCCCTAGGTCTAAATGTTAAATTCACTCAGCTCGTATATATTTCTAACTTTTGATGTATAAAATAATTTGATAATGGCTACTCTTTCTGATGATCTTTACTTGTGGATGCAGATTGATAATGGCTACCACATCCATTCCTCATCGGTGGAAATATGATGTCTTCGTAAGTTTTAGAGGTGAAGATATCCGCAAAAACTTCATGGATCATATGTTCAATGATTTCAAGGAAAAAGGAATCCATGCTTTTAGAGATGACACACAGTTGCCTAAAGGAGAAGAGATATCTCCTCATCTCTACAAAGCCATTGAAGAATCAAGATTTTTGATAGTCATTTTCTCCAAAAATTATGCTTCTTCATCGTGGTGTCTGAGGGAACTTGTCAAAGTACTCGAGTGCAAGCAAATGGGAAAGCCTAAATACGAGGTTCAAATAATCTTCTATGATGTTAAACTTGACGTCGTGAGGAAACAAACTGAGAGCTATGCTGAAGCGTTTGCCAAACATCAAGTTTCAAACAGAAAAGACGTGGATAAATGGAAGGAAGTTTTATCCATGGCGGCTAACTTATCTGGATGGGATCTCGAGGACATGGCAAATGGGTAAAGTTCTTGTTTTTGTATAAAATAATACAATATGGGAGGTTTTATGCATTAAAAATACAATTGGGTGACTTTCGAACCATTTGACTTGTTACCTTTCAAGTTGAAACTTTTAATTCACCCATATGGACAATTAGAGAAAAAACAGAACCCAAATCGACCCATTCATGAACAAATGGGTCAAAACTACCACATCTAGATTACTCCTGTTGTGATTTTAGCATTCCGGACGAGAAACTGTTGAGGCCCCACAATAGTGAACGTTCAGCTAGTTTGATTTTCTTTCATGCATACAATATGACAAAAATCAGATGATGAAAAACTTATTGCAAAAGAGCAAAAAGAAACTATGAATGCAGTATCAAGCAATTTTTAAGGAAGTGGCTTATCTTAAATTAACACACATAGATATATCGAGATAAGTTATGCAGATTTCCAAGCTATCTATATAGGGAAAGATCATTACCTTGGCAACAAGTCAACCAAAATCCTTTTTACTTGTGTACAAAAACACCTAACATATCTTATTTATCCTAGTTATGGTTCATGTAAGCAAAACACATCTATTAGTATCTTACATCTATCAAACTAGATAGAAGTGTGTGTTTATGCGAATTTTCACTAATATGTTTGGTTGGTGCTTCTGATGTACTGTTTGGCTGAAACATAACCACTAACTTCAATCAACTTAAGCCAATACGTGATGACTTTGTTTTTACCAAGCAACATATTGTTACCATTATAAAATTGTGAAATTTACATAGTGCCACTAATAGACGTCAAAATAGAATGAGACAACTCTCAGTTACGTCACTGATTAACAAGTTCATGCCTTTCTTCCAGCAATGAGAACAATGGAACTACACCTATTCTCCCAGTGAAAAATGGATCTATCGATAGTAGCATAAAACTATGAATCCTGAAGAAGTAGAGAGTAATCACAACTATGAATCCTGAAGAAGTAGAGAGTAATCACAGTAGCTTCAATTAGAATACCAAAGTTTCGAAGGAGTTAGTACACTACATTCTTCAGACTTTTCACAGCAAGAAATGAGTATACAAAAAGAACAATATCGGAGCAATGACTACATAAAAAGTAGAAGTTACAAGTTTATACTGGAAGCTAGTTTATATCACTCAAGCAAAGAAACCTTAGAGCACATACCACGAAAGCAATTAGAAGCAGAATTTGTTGCCATCTTGATCTACTTCACAAGTTTCGTTTCCTACCTGCAAACATTATTTCAAACACTCACATTATTCCTATTCTTTACAACCTCAGAAAAGAAAGGTGCAATATTAAATGAGTACACTATGTCAGAAATGTCACAGCTAATTAAACATAAGAGTTGAACGAGAGATACAATTTCACAAACCACGGGGAAAAGTAATCCCAAAAGATCTGAAACAATTTTCAGACTATAAACACTTAGGATAATAATACATACTGATGTACACAAGACTGTGGATTATAAACTGGACTTGGGCTGGTCCAGACCCATTATAATCTAAGATAATGACCCAAAGTCAGCCTAGTCTTTATGAGATCTAACAACAGGTAAGGAATAAGTCTTCTGCACGTTTTGTTCAGTTCCGTTTTGTTTGGAAGAGTAGAGAAGTGGTCTTCAAATAATGAGGAGGAATACCTAGTCTTTCTGCTCCCACTATCAATTCTGTTATTATGTAATCAGTAGTATAAATAGGAGGTAGTAGTATGTTTATTGTCATCAGTTCAAGCTTTGTAATTCCCCTATCAATTAAAGTATTTTCTTCCATTATAAATCTCACCATTCTTATTGTTACTTGTTCACTGTATATCACAAACCATACATACTTGATCCATATAAACCAACAAGTGGTATTAAGAGCTAGTCTCATATCAGCTAGTCTCATATCACCTGCAAACCATTCCTTCACTTCATTCAAAAGAAATGCCAACAAGGATCTATGTAAATAGCTAGTCTCATATCAGCTAGGTTATCTACCTTAAAGGACATGTGAATGAACTTCTAGGCCTTAGATAAGTTTGTAAGTTTTCTAGGTCATTTTCGTAATTGGTTCTACTTGGGTTTAAAAGCAAATATGAACCTGTTCTGTACTATTTGATCAGTTAACTTGTAACAACTTTTTACCTACTGACCCATTTTCTTGCACTAACAAGTTCAAGAATTCGTAAACTTGGTTCATTAATTGAAAATAGGAAACAATCTGCAGAGGACTCTAATCCAGAAACTGAATTCTTTACGTTGACCTCAACAAAATAAGGCAGGGGGGCTGATACTCACAATAACAGCTTGTTAGTATGAGTATGCTTAATTTTGCTGAAACATTTTCTTCTCATGAGCATTATAGCTTTCCCTATCATTAGAAATTTGTGTTTTGGCTGTTTTCTTTTGCAAAAGAGTACGGAGGAGAATATGTGTTGTTATTCTTGTTGTTGTCACTTATAGGATTTTGATCAAAGAGAAACATAAAATGCGAGTTCTCAATTCTAAAAAGTGACCCGCAAGCTCTGAATTCTTTGGGGATGTTTGGATTACTACTTAAGCTTATCTAAAGCATATATAAATTGTCTTAAAAGTTCTAAGAGGCGTCACATTTGATGCAAAAGGGAAGACAATGCGGGTCGGGTTCAGATTGGCGGGTCACAAACCTACAATCGGGTCGTGTTTGTCAATCATAACCTGTTAAAGCCTAACTCATACACGATCCATTAACCAGTTTATCTGATTCGGTTGAAGGGTTAAGTCAATTACTTGAGTTAAAAAAGTTAAATTGGTTAGTAGGTCCTGTTTAACCCCGATAAATTATTTAATTAATTATAAATTTAATTTTTATGTTAAAACAAATTTTTAAACGGGGTTGGCAATGTCTGACCGAGCATATGGAAAGACAAAACAGATTCCAAGCATATGGACAGTTACAATTCTAGTTTAATTAGGATTCCTTATTTGTTAAGGACTACTTTGCTTTATTAGAATTGTAGTAGGATTAGAAAGCAAATTCTAACACCTATATATACCAGCCGAGCTTGTGGTTGGATATAATGAAAAAAACCGATCAGTTGTTTTGAGCATATATTTTACTGATTAAAGGAAAGCATATTCCAGAAAAGATTGTTTGTGATTGTTCCAGTTATACTTGTTTATATTCTTGTTTCAGCGCATGTGATTCAAGACCTGTGGACTTGAATTGGTATCAAGAGCTAGGTTGTACAACAGCAACTGATCGATCACAAGGGTTTTCAGTTTAACCAAGAAGGATCGACAATACCAGAAGTCGACCAAGGGTTTTCAGTTTAACCAAGAAGGATCGACAATACCAGAAGTCGACCAAGGGTTTTCAGTTTAACCAAGAAGGATCGACAATAGTGATCAAACCTAGGGCTGGAAGGCGAACAAACAACACCTGTAACTTACAAAAGGCGTTCAAGAAGGATGGTGCAAGGCGAGTCGAGTCAACCACCTATTGAACATTCTAAAACGACTCTTCAATGTCCAATGTTAACAAGCACGAACTATAACATATGGGCAATAAGATTTAAAGCGGTATTCCGAGTCCATGGAATACTCGATGCACTGGAACCAGGGAAAGGAACACAAGTTGTTGCTAAGCAAGATCACATGGCAGTAGCGTTACTCTTCCAGGCGATTCCAGAAGAACTTGTTTTTCAAGTTTCACAATTCAACACAGCCAAAGAAATCTGGGGAGCTTTGAAGACCAGGTATGTGGGTGTTGATCGGCTTCGAGACGCAAGGTTGCAAACCTTGGAGACGGAATTCGAATCTTTAAAGATGAAAGTCAACGAATCAATCGATGACTTTGCGGCTAGGTTGGGCAAAATTGTAACATAAGTAAATAGCTTGGGAACAGTTTATGAAGACAAGAAACTTGTTAAGAAGCTACTTGCATCCGTTCCGGATAGGTATGTTGCAATTGTTGCCTCAATAGAACAATTTGCTGACTTGAATACTATGTCTTTTCAAGAAGCAATTGGAAGGTTGAAATCTTTTGAAGGAAGAATGAAGGGTGTTGACACCACTTCTGAAGATCAAGGCAAGTTGATGTTCGGAAGGGCTGAAAGATATGATAAGAAAGGTCGAGGAAGGAATTCCTCTGGTGGCAACGGTAAAGGTCAAAACTTTTCTTCTCAAAACAAATCTCGTGGTAGTGGTCAAGCTAATAACCACAACCGTGGAAACCAAAACAACTCCGGGAGCAATACGGATCAAAAGAAGAACAAAAGTCGAGACCTTTCAAAGATTCAATGCTTCAGATGTGATGAATATGGTCACTTTGCTTCTAATTGTCCCGAACGAAGTGTACAAAAGAAAAAGCATGAAGCAAACCTTTTGAAAACGGAGGATGATGATGACCCGACACTCTTTATGATGAAAAGCGTTCAAGAAGTAGTTTTCTTGAATGAAGAAAAGATTATCCCAAACCAATTGAATACTAAGCCAAACGAGGAAGACACTTGGTATTTGGATAATGGAGCAAGTAATCACATGACGGGGATCCGAGAATACTTTTCGGAGTTGAATGAGAATATCTCCGGCAGAGTGAAGTTTGGTGATAACTCCTACATCGAGATAAAAGGGAAGGGTTCGATAATCATTGAAGGGAAAACGGGTGAGCAACGGTTAATCACTGGAGTCTATTATCTACCCGAGCTAAAAAGCAACATAATTAGTCTTGGGCAAGCTACCGAAGGCGGATGTGACATTCGTATGAAAGGTAACCTTCTTACTATGAGTGACTCAGATGGCAAGCTTCTGATGAAGGTTCCTAGAACAAGTAATAGACTTTACAAGATTAAGCTCCAAGTTGGAAGTCCGGTGTGTCTCAAAGCAAAGATGGAAGATGATGCTTGGTTATGGCATGCTAGGATGGGTCACATTAATTTCGAGACGATGGAATTAATGGCAAGGAAGGGCATGGTTGAAAAGTTGCCAATAATTCATCAAGAGAACAAGTTGTGTGAATCTTGCTTGGTAGGAAAACAAACCAAGAAGGCGTTTCCTAAAGCTGCAAAATTTAAGGCAACAAATCCTCTTCAACTTATACATGCCGACCTATGTGGACCAATTTCTCCACCATCCATAGCACGAAACAGGTACATATTTGTTCTTATTGATGACTTCTCACGGTTTATGTGGACTTTTACCTTGAAGGAAAAAGGTGAGGCATTTGAATACTTCAAAAGGTTCAAAGCTTTAGTTGAGAAGAAGTCGGGAAAGAAGATTATAACCCTAAGGACCGATAGAGGAGGTGAGTTCACTTCAAAAGAATTTACCAACTTTTGTGAAAACGAGGGTATAACACGACATCTAACCGCTCCCTACACACCGCAACAAAATGGAGTCGTGGAAAGGCGAAACCGTACTCTTATGGGAATGACTAGAAGCATCTTGAAAGCACGAGACGTACCAAACTACATGTGGGCTGAAGGAGTTAGACACGCCACATTCTTGATTAATAGAGTTTCAACTCGAGCTCTAGTTAATCAAACTCCATACGAGGCTTTCAAAGGAAAAAAGCCTAACTTGGAGGGTTTGCGGGTATTTGGATGTGTGGCTTATGCAACGGGAACAAGGCCATATTTACATAAGTTAGACGACAGGTCAACACGACTCATTTACATCGGAAACGAGCCAGGTACAAAAGGTTTTCGACTGTTCAATCCAAAACTAAAGAAGATAGTGGTATGTCGTGATGCGGAGTTTAATGAGGAACTTGGCTGGAAGTATGTTGCTGGAAGCGAAACACACGAGCTAAACCCAGGTATGTTTATCATAGAATGGCACGGTTCTATTGATACGGGTTGTGGATTTGTTAACCCAGGTGTGACCGATGAAGTTGAGGCAGAAGATCAAGAGGCTGAAAATCATCATGATGTTGATGAAAATCAACCGGTCAATACCGAACAAGAAGATCAAATCGAGGTGGGTAATGACCCTAATCCTGTGACAGAAACTCAACCAATTATGAGGCGTTCTTCGAGGGTTTCAACTAGACCAACAAGATTTAATGATTTTATCATGGGGTCTAGTTCTAGAACCTCAGTTGTTAATGAAGATCAAAATCTACTTTTGATTGAAGATGATGAACCAAGAACGTTCCAAGAAGCAAAAGTCTCAAGCAAGTGGATGTTTGCTATGAAGCAAGAGATTGAGTCTATCGAGAAGAATGATTCATGGGAATTAGTTGAAGCTCCGGTTAATGTTAATCCCATTGGATTAAAGTGGGTGTTCAAAATTAAGAGAAATCTGGATGGTTCAATTAATAAGTTTAAAGCTCGTGTAGTAGCAAAGGGTTATGCACAAAAGGAAGGAATTGACTATGACGAGGTATTTGCGCCCGTAGCACGGATTGAAACGGTGCGTTTATTGATCTCATTGGCCGCAAAAGAAGCATGGGAGCTACATCATCTGGATGTAAAGTCAGCGTTTTTACATGGAGAACTGAAAGAGCGAGTGTTTGTTACACAACCGGAGGGGTTCGTGAAGAAAGGAGAAGAAAGGAAGATTTACAAGTTGAAAAAGGCGCTTTATGGACTTAAACAAGCACCAAGGGCGTGGAATACAAAACTTGATAGTGAACTCAAGCAAATGTCTTTCAAAAGATGCCAACACGAACAAGCGGTGTATGTGAAGAAGACAAACAAGTCAATCTTGATTATTGCGGTCTATGTAGATGATCTCTTAGTAACCGGTTCAAAGCTTGTCGAAATTGGTGAATTTAAGAGACAAATGCAAGAAAGGTTCGATATGAGTGACTTGGGAAAGTTAAGCTATTATCTTGGCATTGAAGTAAAGCAAGAGGATTCGAGTATCTCAATAAGTCAAGAAAGCTATGCAAAGAAGATCTTGAAAGATGCTGGGATGCATGAAGCGAATCCTACTCAATGTCCATTAGAACCTGGAATGAAGTTAAGCATGGACAAGGAAGGAAAACCAGTTGATGCAACTCTGTTTAGACGACGAGTTGGTTGTCTAAGGTATTTACTACACACTCGACCTGATTTATCTTATTCGGTTGGTTTGGTTAGTCGTTACATGCAAGAACCAAAAGAATCACATATGGCAGCTGTGAAACAAATACTAAGGTATATCCAAGGTAGTTTAAATTTTGGAATACGATACAACCAAGAGAAAACCAAGGAGTTAGTGGGGTTTAGTGATAGTAGTTTTGCTATGGACCAAGATGATGGTCGAAGCACAACTGGGCACGTATTTTATCTAGGTAAATCACCTATCACTTGGTGCTCACAAAAGCAAAACACGATGGCTCTATCGTCTTGTGAAGCCGAGTTCATGGCTGCAACTTCAGCCGCGTGTCAAGGGATATGGTTACGTGGGTTGTTGAGTGAAATAACCGGAATGGAAGAGAAAGTGGTGGTCTTATTTGTTGACAACAAATCGGCTATTGCACTTATGAAAAATCCAGTCTTTCACGGGAGAAGCAAGCATATAAACACACGTTATCATTTTATCCGAGAGTGTGTTGAAAGAGGCCAAGTACAAGTTGAATTTGTAAGAGGTGAGTTACAACGTGCTGATATTCTGACGAAAGCTCTCGCAAGGATTAAGTTCAAGGAGATGCAAGAGTTACTCGGAGTTGAAGACCTACCTATCTCGAGTCAGAAATTAGGGGGGTGAATGTTGGCAATGTCTGACCGAGCATATGGAAAGACAAAACAGATTCCAAGCATATGGACAGTTACAATTCTAGTTTAATTAGGATTCCTTATTTGTTAAGGACTACTTTGCTTTATTAGAATTGTAGTAGGATTAGAAAGCAAATTCTAACACCTATATATACCAGCCGAGCTTGTGGTTGGATATAATGAAAAAAATCGATCAGTTGTTTTGAGCATATATTTTACTGATTAAAGGAAAGCATATTCCAGAAAAGATTGTTTGTGATTGTTCCAGTTATACTTGTTTATATTCTTGTTTCAGCGCATGTGATTCAAGACCTGTGGACTTGAGTCGGGTTCAGATTGGCGGGTCACAAACCTACAATCCGAACACGAACTATTTACGTAATCGGGTCGTGTTTGTCAATCATAACCTGTTAAAGCCTAACTCATACACGATCCATTAACCAGTTTATCTGATTCGGTTGAAGGGTTAAGTCAATTACTTGAGTTAAAAAAGTTAAATTGGTTAGTAGGTCCTGTTTAACCCCGATAAATTATTTAATTAATTATAAATTTAATTTTTATGTTAAAACAAATTTTTAAACGGGTTGGCGAATTGACCCGTTTAACTTAACCTCTGGCCCATTTGATAAACGAGTTAAGTGGTCGACCTGAAATCATTTTGCATGTCTCTCTTATCATATAATAAGAGATTTTTTGTTTATGTGTACGTGAATTATTCACTTTGATATTAAAAGTTTCAAACTCAGATTGAATATTTGATTAATCAAGTAATTTGGAGGAAGCTTACCAGAAAGTACTCAGATTGAATATTTTATCGAAAAGACATCATCATGTAGGTCCTATTTAAAAATATATTAAGACTATTAGTTGCCATCATATATTTTTTACTGTAATTGTTTTTGCAAGACTCATAAATTATATTATGGTAGTGTACAGGTTTAGTTGTCACAAATTGAAATTTTGGCCTTTAACTTTGTCAGCAAAGAAAAAAAGCATACACTTGTAACCCATTGCAACATTAAAGTTAAATAAAGCTCTTAAGTTTATTTAAACCGATCATTTTATCATTTATTTTAAAACAAAAAACACTCTTATTGTTCATTCTTATAAATTGAAACATCAGAATGTACGTAGTAATTTATAAGAGTTGAAGTTGTGCTTATAAAAGTTTCTTTCTTTCTATGCTCTTCAAAAACTTTTATTAATACCTTGGGGATTAGAAGTGTAACTGTTGGATATAAAGTTGAATTAAGTTCAACCCCATTTGCATTACTTAAATTGTTGTTTGTGAGTAGAATTCTAACATGAGCTTCCATTATTGATTGCATTCTTATCATCTGCTTCTTAAACCATCTGAAATCTGTAAGTCATACTCTACTCTTTGCTTATTTCCTGGTTTTTTATTTCATCATTCTTTCGTCTATATATCATATTTCGCGGTATGCTTATCATTTAGAAAGAATAAATTATTGTGTACTAAGATCATGATAATAGAAAACTAAATCAAATGAAAGGAAAATAAAAACTAATTGAACACTTTAGAAAAATATTGAAAAAAGAGTATCCTACAATGTAATCATCATTTTTAAAACACAGACTCAGGTAAACTTGATTATAGTTAAGGTCTTATGGATAATTTTGGAAAGTCAACATGCATATATTTGTGTCACCAGCAGTTTGCTCTCCAAATCCGGTTTTGGTGTAAAAGTGGTTGAACCGGGAATTGGAAACTCGGTCAGGTAAATTAAAAATCCCGTTTGTATAATTCTAGCTTTGTCCAATTTTTGCTTAGCATGAATAATACAAAATAATATGATTAGGATTAAATTACACGATCACACATATTGAGTATTTAGTCGGGGGAAAACATTTTAAAAATTTAGAAAACGCGTCTAGACTTTTGTCCGGTAAATGTAATTCTTTATTTTTGTGTAGTTATCATTTTAAGACACTAAAAACGCGATATTAAAATAACCATCTTTAAATGACTTACCAGCCTAAGAAGAGTCACACTTTTATTGAAAGGAATTGTTGATGAAATGCAATCTTACAAATTTCATTATAATATTTTGTGCTCATGTCTAGATTGTTGATTTGACTAACAGTTATGCCATTTAACTAATAATTTCTTCGTCGTGGATTCTTGGTACTAATTATTGATAATGCCTACTCTTTTGATAATCTTTACTTGTGAACACAGCTCGATCTCAATTTTGATAATGTCTACTACATCCATTCCTCATCGGTGGAAATATGATGTTTTTGTAAGTTTTAGAGGTGAAGATATCCGCAAAAGCTTCATGGATCATCTCTTCAACGACTTCAAGCAAAAAGGGATTCATGCTTTTAGAGATGATAGAGAATTGCCAAAAGGAGAAGAGATATCTCCTCAACTTTACAAAGCCATTGAAGAATCAAGATTTTTGATAGTTATATTCTCCAAGAATTACGCTTCTTCATCATGGTGTTTGAGGGAACTTGTCAAAATACTCCAGTGCAAGCAAATGCGAAAGTCTAAACATGAGGTTCAAATAATCTTTTATGATGTTAAACCTAACGTGGTGAGGAAACAAGCTGGGAGCTATGCTGGAGCATTTGCCAAACATGATGTTTCAAATAGAACAGAGGTAGATAAATGGAGGGAAGCTCTATCCATGGCGGCTAACTTATCTGGATGGGATCTCCAGGAGATAACAAATGGGTAAATTTATTGTTCTTGTGTAACTATCTTGTAGTTCTACTAAAGCTTAACGCTATGCAGTTTCTCTTACTTATTGTGTCTTTGTGGCTAACAGGTTTGAGTCCAAGTTCATCAGTTCCATCTCCAGAGAAATTCTCAAAACGTTATGTGATGGACCCTTACATGTTGGTGAGAACCTTGTTGGCATAGATTTCCATTTCGACAAATTAGATTTGTCACGCTTTGTTGGATCAGATAAGGTTAACATGATTGGAATATGTGGTATAAGCGGAATAGGAAAAACGACCCTTGCCAAAGCCATTTATAACTTGATGTATGTCCACTTTGAGGGAAGTTGCTTTTGTGACGACGTCAGAAAACAGCAAGACCTAACTCAAGTCCAAATGCAAATGATTGGAAAGATCATGAAAACCGAAAATCTGAAGATACTAAGTGTTGCTGAAGGAGCTATGTTAATAAAGCAAAGGATGTCATGTAAGCAGGTCCTGCTTGTTTTGGATGATGTGGATGATCATGAACAGTTAGAAGCACTAGCGGGTTCACCTACATGGTTTTGCCAAGGAAGTTTGATTATTTTCACTGGTAAAGATAAACAGCTGCTAAGATCTCATAGAGTGTATGGAATTTATGACATGAAATTTCTAGATAAGGATAAATCTCTTGAGATCTTTTATTCCTTCGCCTTTGAGGAGAGAATTCCTTCTCCAGGCTTCAAAGAAGTTGCTAAGAGAGTTGTGAAATATGCGCAAGGTCACCCTCTGGCCCTCAAAGTTTTGGGTCGTTTTTTATATGGCAAAACTGTGGGTCAGTGGGAAAGTGAACTGGAAAGGCTCAAAGTACATCCGAATGAAAAGATACAAAGTGTGCTTCGTTTAAGTTATGACGGGCTAAACCTCCAACAACAAAATATTTTACTTGATATTGCATGTTTATTCATTGGAGAAAACAGTGAAGTTGTAGCAAGCATACTAGATGGCTGTAACTTTTTTGCAGATACAAATATGAGAGTTCTAGTTGATAAGTCACTAATCACGATCTCTAGCAATATGTCACTTCAAATGCATGACTTGATTCAAGCAATGGCAAGGGAAATCATTTATGAAGAATCTATCATGACCGGCAAACAGAGGAGATTGTGGAATTCTTCTGAAGTTTACAATATATTGAGTGAAAAGAAGGTAGTAGTGGTATATGATTCTTTTTTCTCTACACTAAAGTATTAGCAAAATATTGTAATGAAGCTACATGTTCTTGCTTTTCTAGGTGCCAATAACTGAAGCAGTTGAAGTTCTAGTCCTTTTGTTACAGAAATCTAGTCAAAAGGTTCACATAGACGCTAAAGCTTTTGCACATATGAAAAAATTGCGGATCCTAAAAATTTATGCTGAGGAAGAATTTGATCAGAAACTGGAATTGAAGTACTTACCTTCAGATTTTTTGTCGAATGAGCTACGCTTGTTTTGCTGGCATGGATACCCTTTCAAGTACTTACCTTCATATTTCTATCCAGAAAACATTGTTTCCGTCGACCTCTCTTACAGCAACATAAAAAATTTTTGGACAACACCAAAGGTAAATTTTTGTCATACATTTTTTCTGCTCGACACTTTATGAGTCAATAACTCATCTTCTTTCCATATGACAGTGTTTTGGAAGGTTGAAAGTATTGAAGCTTAGGTACTGTTGTAGACTAACAACCACCCCTGACTTCTCAGAGATTACAAATCTCGAAGAGGTAAGTTTTGAAGGTTGCGTGAATTTGTCTACAGTTCACCCATCTATTGGAATGCTTAAGAAGCTTGTTGTCTTAAATCTAAAAGACTGCGCACGGGTTAGGAGTTTTCCTAGCAAAGTGGAAATGGATTCACTTCAAGTCCTGAATCTCTCGGGGTGCCTAAAAGTCGACCAACTCCCTGAAGCATTGGGTCGGATCAGAAGCTTAACAGAACTTCATATTGACAGAACTGCCATAACCGAACTTCCTTCCTTTGGTCGAAATAGAAGGATTCGGCCTAGATGGTTAACTTCAATGACTGCCCCTTTTGGTTTACTAAGTAAACAACAACATCCCCAAAGATCAGTATTGTCTTCAGTGACAGGTTTACATATGTTAAAGTATCTGAATTTTAGCTACTGCAATTTATTGGAAGTGCCTGAGAGCATTGGCGGCTTATCATTTCTGGAATATTTAAACTTAGAACGGAACAATTTTACTTGCTTGCCTGGAAGTTTGAGTCAACTTTCTCATCTTCAACATCTTTATGTTAATGGTTGCAAGAAGCTGGAAGTGTTGCCCGAACTTCCACCTAGCGTATGGAATATCATTGCTTTTGATTGCACCTCCTTAAGAGAAATGTCGGGATCATCTAAAGAATCAATCAGGTATAGGAACAATAATTTCAGAAATTGTCCAAAGCTGTTTAAGAATGTTACTATTGATAGCGAGGGCTCTAAAGCTTTCCTTGGGTATTTGGGTTTCCCGACTAAGAGAGGTGAATTCTTCTTGCAAGCGAGTATCAATGATGTTTTAGATATAATATATTGTGGGAATAGCATGCCAGAGTGGTTTACAAATAGAAGGACACAAAATCATGTAAAGGTTGAATTACCATCATATTGGTGTTATGATAAGTTTAGGGGATATGGAACTTGTGCTATTATCAAGTGCAAAAAGCCTAGCAAACTTGAAGGATACTCGGTAAAGAACTTTGATGGAGCTTCTTTGATCAAAGAACTTTACTTTCTAAATTCTTCGATCCAAGATTCATATATGATATGGTTGCATTATACGCGGGATACATCGAAATGGAAGGAAGCAAAGAATTTTGTTACATTTTGTTTTGAAGAGAATAATAATAAAGATGTTGAGGTGAAGGAGTGTGGAGTAAGACTAATTTGTGATGAAGATTTACTGCAAGAAGATGTCACAAACTTGAGTATGTTCCAAGACCTTCCAACTCTATCACAACATGGTGGGGCCGTCCACTATTATTCTGGGCCTTTTGGTGGAAATAGCTTGTGTTGTTCGTGGTAGTTCTATAATAAAAGCGTCCGTAATTTTTATTTGTTAGTTACTCTTTAAACAAATTCCTCCACAATATTTTAACGTCAATAGTTTTGATTTTAACAGCAATTACAAGTTTGATACATTAACCGTGAATGTCAAATTTTAGTTTTTTGTTAACAAATTTATCTAATGAAAATGATTTACTTTTTCTGTAGTAGACACCCACCCACCATGTGATTGTTGAAATATGTAAGGATGGGTCATACTATACAAACCTCCCCTATGATGTGACATAAGGGGGTTTGGTCAAAGATGTTTTTTGCCCCTCTTTTATTTCCAGTACAACATAATTTTTTGTCTGTTTCGTATTATTTCTGACAATTTTTAAGCATATTTTGAGGTTTACAGTTTTTGATATAAACAAAATTATAAAAATAAAAAAAAAATAAAAAATGAAAAAAGGGAGGGGATGCCCTTTGTAGAAAATTCATTTACATTTTCTGGCAGGACTTATCCTTCAAATCTCTAGAAAAAAGGGAGGGGTTTCTCCATGAGACGAACTACAAGAAGTTGGAAGTAGCGGCGCATGAGAATTTTTGACATCTTTCGAAAATTTATCTTCAAAAAATTGCACATCTCTGGATTCTATTATTACACATGTTTTGTCATCCAATCGTTTATAAGCCTTGCTATTTCGAGCGTATCCAATAGTCTATTTCGAGCATATCCAACAAATACGCTTCTAATACCTCGAGCTCCATGTTTTGACCTTTTAGCATCAGGTGTTCGATAGTAGGCCAAACACCCCAGACTTTTACATAATCCAGGTTTTGTTTTCTACCTTTCCATAATTCATATGGACTCATGCGAATTACACGACTAGTAATTCTATTGTGAATGTGACATGCGGCTAACACGGCTTCTCCCCATAAGTTAGTCGGTAACCCAGATTGGTTCAACATACAGTTAACCATCTCTACAAGGGTTTGGTTTTTCCTTTCGGCTAAACCATTTTGTTCTGGTGTATACGGTGAGGTGCGCTCATGCTTGATAACATTCTCTTCACAGAATGCATCAAACTCTCGAGTAAAGTACTCCCCTCCTTGGTCAAATCTAAGGAATTTAATCCTTTTGCTGAGTTGATTCTCTACCTCAGGTTTGTACACTTTAAACGAATCAAAAGCTTCGTCTTTTGATCGTAATAAGTATACATATAGGTAGCGACTAGAATCATCACAAAATGTTATGAAATACGTTTTACCTCCTCGAGTAAGTCAATTCACAAATAACAGTTTGTATCAATTCAAGTAGTGTAGTTTCACGTTTAATGGTTGGAAAAGGTTTCTTCACAAAATTTGATTTAACACAAGCTTCACATTTTTCAAAATCTTTATTGTGAAATTTTATTAATCCGTTGTTTTTCATCTTTTCAATGGTTTTCACATTTGTATGTGCTAAACGTTCATGCCATAAGGAAATTGAACAAACATAATTATCCGTACTTTCGAAATGGGGTAGTTCAACAACAGAAACATTAAGATTCGAAAATTTACCAACCGAACCACTACTATCATCTACACGATACATCCCTCCTACATAGTATCCTTTTCCCACAAATACACCATGTTTTGAAATCACAACTTTCCTTGACTCGAAGGTGATTTTCAAACCATGCTCATCCAATTTGCTAACTGATATAAGACATTTTGGAATAGAGAGAACATGATAAACGTTTTGTAAGGTTACAACTTTTCCAGAAGTGAACTTCAGCTTCATAGTTCTAAACCCACAAACATCAGCTCTATCGCGGTTAACCATTATCACTTGTTTACCCATAACTTTGTGATAGTCTACAAACTTGTCTCTCGAGTCACAAACATGTATTGTGGCTCCAGAGTCAAGATACCATCTGTTAGCACCAGGTATTCGAGCCATAGTGGTGTTGGATATTTCAGTTCAAAATGCAGAACTTATAGTTCATGCCTTATTTAAGACAATTTCTATTTACTCTATTGTACTTATTAAACATATGCAGTCATGTTCCAATGTATGATCAATGACTGCACATACTTTTAGTTATGGCTACAAGACACTTAGATTTTAGTTTGACCACATGGTTGGTCGTTTAGACAGTTATAGAAAGGGTAGTTATATGACAATTATTATTGTTGAAGACATAACTATTGGTTCTAATGAACCAACACAACTTTTCTGTCATACCCTTTCATAAACTATAAATAGGATTGTAATTACAGTTATCAATAACAGTTTACATTTCTTGTTAAACTTTTCCCTCATTTTATCTTACCCTGCACACATTACTGCACTTATTTTCTGCACTCAGAAATCACTCAAATCACTGCACAAATGGCATATAATCAGAAACTTACTGATACCAAATGGCCTAGAAGTACTAACCCCTTTAGAGGATCTGTTGGCCATTTTAATATGTGGCATCATAGCAAAAAAACTGGGAGAATCTTGCCAAACAGATTTCAAAGGGAGTTTATATCAAGACAGATTCAAAGGGAAAGCAATACCAAGATTGGGAGATGTATGAGGCAACTTTCACAAGACTGCAAAACATGTTTAAGAAGAAACTACATGACATAGAAGCCTACAATCAGTCCCTACTAAAACCACAAAGCAACCTAGAAAAACACAAAAGGTATGTTTGCTATGGTTGTGGTGTTAGAGGACACATTGTTGCCAATTGTCCAAGTAAAGAAAAGAAGAAGCAGACTGCAGAAACAAAAGAGAACACAGGAACTTCAAAAATCCAAATCACCTACCCAGAATTCATACATTTGTCTACAGATTTCATGGTGGAAGGGACAGATGAGGAAGGTTGGGATAAAATCTGGTATATAAGCAATCAAATAGATAGACATGTCTGTTCTAACTTGAATCTATTTGCAAGGATAAAAGAGAAGTTTACTGTGGAGATGATACAAGACGAACACAAACTTATGTTTTCCATGGGATTGGAGAGGTACAAATCTTGATAGGATCAGATATACTTATATCTGATCATCCCTGGTGTGCACTTCACACCAAATGTTTCATTTAATATTCTATCTGCCAAGCAACTAGAGTCACAAGGTTTGGAACTTACCTTCAAAGGAAATATATGCAAGCCAGTACCTATGTTTAAGAAGCCACAAGATTGTTGTTTTGATCAAGATAAGATGAAGAAGAGGCAGAACAAATACATGGAGGATTTCTATAAACTCCTTGATGAGAGTTCTTTGCAAAAGGAGGAAAATCAGTATGACACCATATCAAAACAAGATGACTTCATTTATGTTAAAGGTGTACACTACCCTACTAAAATTTCCTCTTTTATAGATTATGTCACATTTCATGACTTAATACAGATTGATGAAATCATAAGCCAAGAATGGGACAATTTTAGAAAAGTATTTGATAAAGTTTTTATTTGGTTCTATACTGTCTACCTTAATTGGGACCTACCAGGACCCATTCCACCCATAATTAATAACAGAGAGATCCACTTAATGGATCTCTACAAACTTGTGGACACATTAGGGGATACCTCAGTGTGGTTTTTACACATGGCTTTGATTACATTACAGCAATTTTTGGTCTACAAAAAGAAAATGGCCATGAGATAAAAGAATGCTACAATCATTATTTAGATGTCTTTAAGTGTTATTACAGCACAGCTAGGGCCTCACACACTAAAACAGAAGGACTTGTTTCAGGAAGCATGGAGAAATGCTATGGAGGGATTCCAAAGAACGAGCCTATAAGTAATCAAGAAGACAAAAGGATTAAGAACTTTGGTGTGATGCTAGAGAATCTCAACAATAATGATGAATCAAGCAAGATGAATTTTCAAGAAGAAGAAGGGACAGGAAGTTCAAGGATTGAAGGATACTATGACAGTTTCTCAAATGATGATTTTACCATCATCATTTGAATGGACCAGGAATGAAGACAAAGAACACCAGCATTTTGTCCTTAGGGAGGAATGTTGGATATTTCATAAGTTCAAAATGAAGAACTTATAGTTCATGCCTTGTTTAAGACAACTTCTATTTACTCTATTGTACTTATTAAACATATGCAGTCATGATCCAATGTATGATCAACAACTGCACATACTTGTAGTTATGGCTACAAGCCACTTAGATTTTAGTTTGACCACATGGTTTGGTCATTTAGACAGTTATAGAAAGGGTAGTTATATGACAGTTATTATTATTAAGGACATAACTGTTGGTTCTAATGAACCAACACAACTTTTCTATCATACCCTTTCATAAACTACAAATAGGATTGTAATTACAGTTATCAATATCAATAACAATTTATTTTTCTTGTTAAACTTTTCCCTCCTTTTATCTTACTCTGCCCATATCTCTGCACACAAAACTGCACTTATTTCCTGCACTCAGAAATCACTCAAATCACTGCACAAATGGCATACAATCAGAAACTTTCTGATACCAAATGGCCTATAAGCACTCACCCCTTTAGAGGATCTATTGGTCATTTTAATAAGTGGCTAACATGGATATCTTACCTACAACTGGTTTTGGTTTCCGTTTTAGTTTTCTCAGTTTTAGTCTTAATGGTCCGCGTTTGGAAATTCTCTTCTTAGAAATTCAAGCCTTCACAAGACTCTCATTTGGTTCAACTGGAGTTGCACGAATAATACCTAAAAGATTGTTGAACATATATGCATCATATATTCTGTTGCACAATTTAGTACAAATCAAATTGAAAGGAATAATAAGTATTGAACCAAATAAAGTAATATAGCTTACTGATGCTTTTGAAAACAGAACCAACATCATAAAATGGACTTGAAAGTCATTTGAGCACATTTTGGACAGCAAGAATATAACCCAAAATGCAGCAGCAAAATCCTAGAGTGCAGCAACAAAATTCATCTTGATCTCCATGTTCTTTGTGTCTGATCAAACGTAATAAACACTACCAATATTGAACTGTACAGGAGATTAATCTTTGTCCTTTTAAGTACGATCGGCACCCCGTAAAGTTGCTGGAGTCTACGAGCCGGGCACTTCAGGATGTATACAGTACGCACACACAAACCTTGAGCAGCAACGACACTGGTTTGCAAAACAATAGCGGTAGACAGAAAACTTAAAAGGAAGTGTTTAATGGCACAACATCTTGGTTGTATGTGTATTTCCTGTGG
>OU343219.1:48987685-49077986 GCA_910596185.1 Chrysanthemum makinoi | reverse complement strand
AGAAATTGTTGAAAATGGTTTGATTTGATGTTGAACCATTGAAGAGATGAGGTTCCTAATGATTTGGAAGTGGGGTGAATGCTAGTCATATGTGAAAGTCATCCATTCAAAGAAGATGGAGTGAAGAAGAAAAGATATGCAATAAATGTGTTCTAGTGAGTAGAATTTCCTAATATTGATTACCACGGTTTGAAGGTACCAAATTTTGGTTCCTTCCTTTATGCAAAGGGCTCCTTGGGTGGATTTTTTCAAATTTTGAATTTTTGGTGGAAATGGATTTCTTATATACCTTAGTACATAATACTAGTTCTAATACCAGTATAAACTAGTTAAGATTGATTTTTAAGTGATGGAAGATAATTTGGAATCACGAAAGAGTCGAAATTGAGAAAATTGGAGGATCCACGGCACCAAAACATATGGACGGTACCCTAAAAGGGTGCCGTCAGTCCCCTGTCACGGTATGGCGAACAAATACTATAAAGACGGTACCAAAATTATGGTGCCGTCGGATCGTAGTCTTGAAAATTGGACGAGTTCATGTTTAGGTGTGAGGCAATTCCGAAACACGAAATTTTCTCAAAATTTGTTATACTAAACATTTCTAGTTAGGAAAAGTAAATAACACATATGTAAACATAGTGGAGCATAGATTTTGAGCAAGGCTTATTGATTTTCACAATATAGTGAAAATGGGTACAATTTGATAGCATACTGTGCTATCCCCATATGAAGATTGTTAGCATACACCATTGTTTCAAGTTATATTATCATCCTACATAATAAAAACAACTAAATTGTATCAAACATTAACGATAATGCATTGTTCCAAACACTCCTTAAAGTACCCTTATTTGTCCAATTTCTTGTAAATCTTGTTCATCATCCTACCAAGGCACTTGAACATTCCCTTAGTTTGCTTGAATTCTGCTGATGCATTCTCAATCTCGGAAGAGATCGTAATACTCATGAGTGGAAGATGAGAGCTTGGAAGACCATCCTCGGAGCTATTTGATGATGATGATGAAGGAGTTGGAGGTTTAGCTCTTTTGCCTTTAGTCTTAGCAACTCGAGCATCACTCAAAGGTACAAAGATGTGAAGAATGAGTTCATAGTGAAGGTGCATCCCTTTTGGGGTTGGTGGAATTGAGCAGTTTCTATAGAGGCGGGTGAGCATCCCGTATGGAAGAGCAAGGATCCTTGAGTTGGAATATCAATCATTCTAGCTATGTAGTAGCTAAGTTGAATGGTTGTCGAGTGGACAAGTTGTAGAGCATGTGGCAAAGACAAGCGTTTATGTGATCCCTATTTCCTATGGTGCTAATGACGTTGGCTCTAAGTAGTTCCTCCCATTTCTTAAATTCAGGCTTAAGTTCATTTAGCTCCATTCCATATGGATCTCAGTTTACCTCTTTTCCCCGGGTTAACTCGGGTTGTATCATTTTGGGTTAAAAGGTGTTCACGGATGACATCCTTATCGGCAAACGGGTTATGTAGAAGAAGGTCATTGATTGCATCAAGAGTCGTGAGTGACCACTTATCCGTGTAGACACAAGTTCCTCGGTTGGGAATTCCTAACACTTGAGCAAAGTTGCTTAAGGTGATGGTGTAGTCATTTTGATTGATTCTAAACCTAAGACAAAATTCATCATCGTCTTCATCACTAAAACCGGTCACACTAGCATAGAATTCTAACACAAACCTAGGACAAATTGGTTCATCGATGTCAAGAAGACAATCGAATTGAATGGCTGCTAGTTCACTTCAATTGGTATTTTCAAGGAAGGATGAGTGAATGGTTCTACCCTCATGGAAATACCTTGATTCTAGACCCTTAAATATTTCTACTTGTTCCTTGGTAAGTCCTTTGGTTTTGTGGTGTTTGGGAATGTAGTTAAGGGTGTCTTTGTGATCATAGAATCTTGCGGCTACCATGGTTATTCCTAGGGACAAGAATTAATATGTTAAAAATATTGAAAATAACGTTTTTTTTTATTCTAGTGTGTGCCTATATGAAAACAATTTGGAGTTGCGGTTATCTCGACTCATTTTATGCACAAAAATGGTTTTAGTGGGTGTTTGGCAAATACCATGAGATAACCCAAATGCTCCTAATTCAATGTGGCTATATTTGAATATACCCGGGGGTGCATATTAGTTATGCAATACCTTTAGTATTCAAGAGCATGCAAGTGATGAAAATTCTAACGTTTCTATTTGTATTAGCAATGAAAAATGTTTTCCTACAAGTGAGAAACTTTTCAAAACTTTTGACATGGGGTGTTTGGTTGTTTGAATAAGGCCTTATATTTATTATCTATCAATTAGTGGGAAACATGATTTGTTTATGCAATATGATAATGTAGTACCTAATTTGAATGACTAGTTATGCAATTTGCCAATTGAATTCATATTTGGTATAAAAGCATACATAAAACCCCATGTAATGATTTGTGATAGTTTTGTGCATAAATAAGAATCCTAGACTCCGAATTAAGAGATGAAATGTAGTTAGGATACTTACAATGATGTTATCTTCAGTGATTAGTGAGTGGGAAGATGACAATAATGAGCTTGGTTTAAGTTTTACATGTTTTGGTAAAGTGGGTTGTGAGGAAGAGGATGTTATGTATATAGCAGGTTTTGCTTCGTAGACACCACGACGGAAACCAAATTTTGGTTCCGTCCGTGTTGTCGTTTGGTGCCGTGGCTACGATAGCGAATACAAGGACAAAATTGTTGGTTTGACTATTCTAATGTTTTGGGCTATGTTTATCCTACATGTTTGGTTCCATTAACCCTAAACCAAGTCTAAGAAGATTAAAAGGTTCTCGTTTAAGAGGTTTAGTTAAGATGTCGGCAATGTTGTCCGGATACTTTCATTGAAATGTTTCCTTTTTGAACATTGTCGTGAAGAAAGTGATGACGGATTTCAATGTGCTTTGTACGAGCATGTTGAGCGGGATTTTCTTTGAGATCGATGGCTCCTTTGTTGTCCATAAAGTATCACAATGTCGTTGAGATGAATTCCGTAGTCTCCGAGAGCTTGCTTCATCCAAAGAGCTTGTTGACATGCTTTTCCGGTGAGCGATTAAACTGATAGTAGAGATGGCTAAAGCCGTTTGCTTCTTTGCAAACCATGAGGTGAGACAATGTCCAACCAAAGTGCAAATACCACTTGTACTTTTTCTATCGACATAATCACCGGCATGATCCGAGTCGGCATACACTATGGTTTCTATACCCGTTCCTTTGGGATACCATAATCCTAAACACGTTGTTCCCTTAATGTATCTTAAAATCCTTTTTAATGCTTCTAAGTGTGATGCCTTTGGGTTTTCTTGAAGGCGAGCACATAGACAAACACTAAACATAATGTCGGGTCTACTAGCCGTAAGATAGAGTAGGCTACCAATCATTCCTCTATATTTAGTGTTATCTACGGATTCACCTTCCTTATCCTTGGTGAGTGTCCGAGGACATGGGTGTTTTAGTTGGTTTGGAATCTTCAAGACCAAATTTCTTAAGCATGTCTTTTATATATTTAGATTGGTTAAAGAAAATACCATCTTCTAGTTGTTTAATTTGAAGTCCTAGAAAAAAGTTTAACTCACCCATCATACTCATTTCAAACTCGTCATGCATGATTTTAGAAAAATCATTACATAGTTCTTGACAAGTTGATTCGAATATAATGTCATCAACGTATATTTGAACAATGATAATTTGTGATTCCTTTTCTTTTAGTAAAAGAGTATTATCTACTAATCCCATAGTATATTTGTTATCAACAAGAAAAGTCTTAAGACGGTCGTACCAAGCTTTAGGTGCTTGTTTAAGGCCATATAATGCTTTCTTGAGTTTGAAGACATGATGTGGTTTCTCAAAGTCGGTAAAACCGGGAGGTTGAACAACATACACTTCTTTCTTAATAAACCCATTAAGGAAAGCACTTTTAACATCCATTTGAAATAATTTAAAGTCATAAGCACATGCATAAGCAAGTAATATTCTAATAGATTCAAGTCTAGCTACCGGTGCATAAGTTTCATCATAGTCAATTCCTTCTTGTTGATTATAACCTTGTGCAACAAGCCTAGCTTTGTTTCTAGATACTATACCATTTTCATCCATTTTGTTTGAAAGACCCATTTTGTTCCAATTATAGTTTGATCTTTGGGTTTTGGAACTAGTTTCCAAACATCATTTCTAACTAATTGATTTAATTCTTCTTGCATGGCAATTACCCATGATTCATCTTTTATTGCTTCATTTATGGGTTTTGGTTCAATGGTGGATACAAAACAAAAATGATTACTTTGATTTTGAGCTTGTGACCTTAAGGTTCTTTGATTAAGTTGTCCTATGACCTTTTCTAATGGATGACTTTTAGATTCTTTGATGTTGACAATTTCCTTATTTAATGGTTCATCTTCCTTGTTATTATTAATTTGACTTTCTATTATTTGACTTTCAACTAAGTCATCATCTACCAAAGGTGATGTCTTAGAGGGAGGTGGACTTTCGTCAAATGTTATGTTCAACGATTCCTCGACTATCATTGTTTCTTTATTAAGGACAATGTAAGCTTTACTAGTTTGAGAGTAACCAAGAAATACACTTCATAAGACTTTGGGTCAAACTTGGTGAGATAATCCTTAGTATTAAGAATAAAACATTTACAACCAAAGACTTTAAAATATCCTAATGTTGGCTTTTTACCTTTATAAAGTTCATATGGTGTTTTGTTTAGGAAAGGACGTATTAGGACTCTATTTAAAATGTATGTAGAAGTGTCAGCGTTACACCACTTTTGAGGAATGTTTTGTTCATTAAGCATTGTTCTACTCATTTCTTGAATTGTTCTATTTTTACGCTCTACTACTCCATTTGATTGAGGTGTTCGTGGAGCAGAAAAGTTATGTGTTATACCATTTGTATCACAAAAGTTTCCAAATTGAGTTTCGTTGTCAAATTCACGACCATGATCCGTTCGGATCGACACGAATTTGACACCTAGAAGATTTTGAATTTTCTTGCTAAGTATTTCAAATTTATCAAAAGCTTCATTTTTGGTTTTCAAAAATAAAGTCCAAGTAAACCTTGAGTAATCATCTACTATGACCAAAGTGTATAAGTTGCCTCCATAGCTTCTTATAGTGGATGGTCCAAATAAGTCCATATGTAATAATTCTAGACATTTAGATGTGGACACCATATTTTTAGATTTGTGACTACTATGTGTTTGTTTACCAATTTTGCAAGCGTTACAAAAGTGTTGGTCATATTTTAGTTTTGGTAAGTTTCTAACCAACTCTTTGAAGATAGGTTTTGTATAAGTCTCATATTAGCGTGACCTAAGCGTCTATGCCAAAGAGATGAGCTATCGTCTAATGTTGTTAGGCAAAGTTTGTCATTATATGTTTTATCTATTTTCATGACGTATATGTTATTTTTCCTAACTCCTTTAGCTATGGTGATACCATCTTTTAGTATTTTACTACCATTTTCATCAAATAGTACTTTATACTTTTTATCACATAGTTGGCTAATACTAAGTAGATTAAATCCTAACCTATCTACATGAGCAACATTTTAGTTAGAGTTATGAGCAATCGTACCTCTGCCAATGATTTTGCTTTTGAGATTGCTACCAAAGTGACATTACCTCCGTCTACTCTTGGTATGATGAGAAGAGATTTTGTTGCCATGTCATGTGTCGTGAGCATCCACTATCTTTAATCCATTCATCAGGTTCCAATCCAACTTTCAAGCATACCTAAGAAGCAAATAACTAAAACATTTGGTCCCCATATCTCATGGTCCGCTTTGGGTTAAACATACCATTTATTTGATTCATGTATGGAAATGATGGGTAAGAGTTCCATGGCATGTAATCCGGAGTTTGATATGGTCTAGGAAAGTTTTGATTCCAACTGTTGTGTTGGTAGTTAGGTTGAACGTTGTGGTTGCTCTTAGGAAAGGGCGTTTGGCAAAAGGAGTTTTATATCGTTGTTGAGTAGTTTTTGATCTAAATTCATTTTTTACAAGTCCTACTCTGATATATAATGGCGGTTTTAGTTTAACATTATCATTGGTTTTCTTTGTTACTTTAACAAATTCGTGCAGTCCGTATGCGAACATTAAATTCTGTTGAAGTACCAGCGGTACCATTTTGCATAGCGGAAGGAACCCTTATTTTGGTTCCGTCACGGTCCGTGCTGTCTGGCAGCAATTTTGATGAATGTTAGATCCTTTTAGGCGTTTTTTGACTCTTTGGAATTAATACTTCATTAAAACCTAGCCCATTCATGTCTCCCGGTGTTTTATGGATTTTAACTATTTCATCGGCAATAGCGATGTTTTGGTTAAACCTTTTAAACTTAGAATTATTTTCTATTAAAACTTTTGTGTGAGCTTTAGTTTTTCTATTTCAAGATTAAGCTCTTGACATGATTTACAATCATCGTCATTTGCTTTTCCCTTTTCAAGTCGTTTTGCTTTTTCTTTTAACTCATATACCTCATTTTCCAAAAACTCCTTTTAGTTTTAGAAATTTATTTTTAGTTATGATTTTTAGACTTAGCTCACACAATTGATTATATTGTTTTTGCAAGGTGTCATCATCTATAGAAGAATAAGAAGAGTCGGAAAGTACTTCATTTGACTCATGTGTGTATTAGGCGATCTCTTCCTTGCTTGATTCTTCATCGTCTTCACTATCACTTCAAGCACCACTTACAAAAGCTCGTTGAGTTTTGCTTTTAGGTGGCTTGGGACATTCTCTTATGAGATGACTTGCATCACCACATCTAAAACACTTTCTTTCACCTTTACTTCTCTTATCATCCCGATCTTTTCGAATGGCTTCTTTTCTTCTCGAGGTTGTCTTACAAACTTTCCTCTTCTTCTAAAGAACTTCTTGAAATCTCTAACGGCCATGGCATACTCCTCATCTTCACTATCGGAACAAGATTCACCATCATCACTTGATTCCGCCTTTGCTTTAAGAGCAACGGTTTGATCTTCTCTTTCTTCCTTTGATGATCTCTTCTTTTCCATTACCATTTCGTGAACTTTGAGGTTGCCAATTAGCTCGTCTAGTGACATTATTGAGAGATCTTTTGATTCTTCAATAGCGGTCACTTTAGCTCTCCATTTTGGATGGAGTGCTCTAAGAAATTTTCTGACAAAGTTCTTACTACGAAAGATTCATCAAGTGCTTTAAGTGATGTAATGATAGTGTTAAAGCGAGCAAAGCCACAATCAATGGTTTCATCTTTGGGGATAACAAATTGTTCATATTGTTGAACAAGAAGATCAATTTTGTTATCCTTGACTTGTGAATTACCTTGATGTGTAACAATTAAAGATTCCCAAATATCTTTGGCGGTTTCACACATAAAAATTCTTTCATATTCTTTTCTAGGTAAAGCATTATAAAGCATCATTTTAGCTTCATTATTTTTAGCAACTAATTTCTTTTGTTCATCAACGGAAATATCCTTTGTTGTAGAACTAAAATCTCCTTTAACAATAATTAACCAAAGATCTATATCTTTTGATTTTACATATGTTTCAAAACGGTTTTCCAATAGATAAATCCATTGGTTTCAAAGAGTGGTGGTCTTTGCATAGATTGCCCTTCTTTAAAGTTTTAGAATCCATGGATCGTTTCAAGTTTATAAAATACAAGTTATTTTAGAAATTCTTGAGCAACGAGGCTCTTGTACCAATTGTAGAAAACTAGAAGGGGGTTGAATAGTTTACCGATTAAAATCTTTGTTTTGAAACTTATTGAAAGATCAATTGATATTGATCTTATATATGTTAATGAAATATGCAAGCAATATGTAAGAAGTAAATAAGGAAAGAATGATCAAACCACAACAAGTTGTTTATAGTGGTTCGCTACAAGGACTCTTTCTCCTTGCCCTACTCCCTCCCGAGTCTCACACTCGAGTTTAACTTCACTAGTCAACAAGCCTCCTTACGTAGGAAAACCTTTACACTTAAACACACTATTTCCACACTAAGCTAGATGTCGAGTTCTTTCCAAGGGTACAACTACTCCCACACACCATGTATTTTGAGGACTAAAATACTAACCACTCACACTCACAAGATTATGATGGTTTGATACAACAATGAAGTATGGATCAACACTAGATCATACAACACTAAACAAACAAGACTTCCAACTTCTCGTTGAAGCTTGAATATGACTTGATCTTCTTTGCTACAAAAGATATCACTAATATGATATGGCCGAGTTAGAAAGGTTAGAGAAGATATGTATGAGAGTATGTTAGAAAGGGATGAGAAACTACTTGGCTTGGCATTGCTATTTAGAGCCAAATTGGACAGGGCGTCCAGGACCGGACCCTTAAAGGTTCCGCGTGTACCAAATTGGTACCTTGATCGGCCGATCAAGATATCAAATCTTGCTAAAGTCAACTCTATCTAAGTAAGATTGTGCAAGATATGAAGAGTACAAATCTTCACAAAATATCTAATGGAATCTTTCAATGATTTCCATGATGTAATACATGATGTCAAATGTTGTATTACTATTTATAGAAATATGTAAATGCTTAAGTAGTGTTTGGTTTTAAGAACCTAACACATTCTACAAACTACTATCATACATAATGATTAGAGTCATATCAAGATGTTACTAATCATAAATGTAAATGCTTGAATGATGAATATATTGTTTGAAAAGCTTGTTTTAATATCTAATAAACTTGACAAGCTTTAAGCTTTTATAAATTAAATTTACTTTTGTCGTTAACAAAACTTAGGCAAAGATCAAAAATATAAATAACGTTTAATGACGAGATTTGTATTAACAGTTGTATATGCTTCAATAGTGAATGCTGAAAGGAAGGTTTATGAAGGGAGCTAAATGCTGCTAAACATATTGTCAATGATGATCCATGGGTACTCTATGAGTGACTTTTAATGTTCTTAAAAGTGGGAAAAACACAAATTTGGAGCTCTAGTATCACCAAATAGCATCTGAGACTTTAGGGATTGTGTTAATGATATAGAGGTGGAGGATATTTGTAGTTGAAGGTTTGTTTTATACATGGATCAAATCCCCCATGAAAGCAAATTCAAGTATTATGAAGAAGTTAGATAGGATGATGATTAATGAGGGATTCATGAATAATTTTTGCATGGGCTTCCCCAGTCAATTTATGCCTTTGTCAATCGGATCATAGTGTTGCCATTATACTATCAAACAGTATGGCTTTTGTCATTCAGGTTTGCTAATTATGTTTGTAGACAAACTGAGTTTTCTATAGTGGCTGAATGGGATAAGAAGGTTATAGGTTGTCATATGTTTAAGTGGTGAAAAACTAAAATCTTTAAAGCCCTTTAAATAAATTAAGGGAAGAATGGGAATTTATGTGATAATGTTGTAAGATAAGAGAAGAGTTAAGCAGGCTCAAGTTCAAATGGAAAAGCATCCTCATGACTTAAATCTGAAGCTCAAAGAAGTAGAATGTTTGCAGTACAATGTTCTTTATTGCATATGAAGCTTTAATATTCCAAAGAGCTAGGTTGATTGGTTAAAAGTATGGGGATAAGAATAGTAAATTCTTTCCTGTGGTGATTAGCGAGAGGCAAGTAACATAATCATAGTATCTGCAATGATGATGGAACAAGATTGAAGAAGTATTGTTCTTTGTTAAATTTGTGGAACATTTTAAGAACTTTCTTGGCTCTCTGATCAAGTTAGTCCTATATCCGATATGGAGATCTGTTTAATGCAAAATTAAATGAAGATGAAGCAATGGCTATGATTGGTGTAGCTACTTGCACGAAGATTAAAGAGGCTATTTTTGATATTGGTGACGGCACCTGGGGCACGATGGCTACTCATTAGTTTTTTAATCTTGGGTATTGTGAGGTAGGATGTGTGCAAAGCAGTTAAAGATTTTTTCATTAATAGGAAGCTTCTCGGTGAGGTAAATGCTACACTTATTTCCCTTGTTCCTAAAATCCAACAACCTTCCAAAATCTCTGAATTTAGGCCCATTGCATGTTGTAATGTGATATACAAATGCATCAAGAAAATATTAACAAATAGAATCAAGTATGCTCTTCATAAACTTGTCAAGAAAAATCAGAGTGCATTTTTCCCGAGGTTGATTCAGACAATTTACTTCTATCTCAAAGTTTGCTCAAAGGCTATAACTATAAAATTGGGGCTAAAAGATGTGCTTTAAAAATGGATATTGCAAAAGCATATGATCAATTAATTGGTTTTTAAAAACTATTTTGAGACCTGTTTGGTTTCATGAGAAAATGGTGATGGATAATGACTTGTGTATCTACCGCTTTTACTATTTGCATTAATGGAGAGAGACATGGTTATTTCAGTGGTAGGGGGATAAGGCAGTGGGGTGATTGTATCTCTCCCTACTTATTCACTCTTGTGATGGAGGTTTTCTCATTAATGTTAAAGAGAAGAGTTCAGGAAAACCCTAGTTTCAAGTACCATAAGGGATGCAAGGAAATGCGACTAACTCACCTTTCATTTTGAGATGATTTACTTGTGGTTAGTCATGGGGATCAAAACTCATTGGAGTATTAAAGGCCTTGATTGAATTTATCAATGCTTCGGGTTACAAATGCTTTCACATGGTAAGAGTACCATTTTCTTTGGTAGTGTTAATGTTGTAGAAAGGGAAAGAATTTTGGATATTCTACCTATTAAAGTTGGTAGGTTACCTGTTAAATATCTTGGCCTTCCTCTACTTGCAAGGAAAGTTGGTATTAATGATTGCAAAGAGCTGGTGGACAGGGTGAGAAATAAAGTTAGTGACTGGAAAAATAAATCTTTGTCTTATCTGGGAGATTGCCTTATTTCCTCTGTATTGGCTGTATGCAAACTTATTGGGCCTATGTGGTTATGCTTCCAAAAGCCATTGTAAAAGGTTAATAGTCTCCTTAAGATTTTTTATGGAATCAAGGAAGGAGTATTAAGGCCAACTAAAGTAGCCGGTAAGTAGTGTGTAGTCCGAAGAGTGAAGGGGATTGGGTGGATATTGGATCAATGGAATGAGATTACGCTTATGAAACACATTTGGAAGCTATTTTCTAACAAGGAAAGTCTATGGTTCCAATGGGTGAATAGAGTAAAGTTAAAAGGTAGAAGCTTTTGGGAGATTAATGTTGAATACAATGATAGTGGTACATGGAAATCATTCTTTGGAATTAAGAGATAAAATCAGACCTTTCATTGTCCATGTCATTGGTAATGGTAATTCTATATCTATGTAGCATGATTGGTGGCATGTAATTGGTCCTCTGGCTAAATTCATTGACAGTAGAAGTTTATATAATGATAGACCGAGTAATGAGTGTACTATTGCCGATATGATCATTAATAACATGTGGAAGTGGCCTCGTGAATAATTTTACTTATTGAGTTTTATCAGGTTCATGTTCCTCATTTGTATGAAAGTAGAAGTGATTATGTGAAGTGGAGATCAAAAAATGGAATGCTTATGGAGTTTTCTACAAAAGATGCATGGAATGATATGAAAGTGATGCCTACTTGTAAACCGGTGGAAAACTCTGGTTCTCCCAATGTAACCCAAGAAGTGCTATGATCTTTTGGATGGCTTTTAAAGGGATTGATGCTCTCATAATAGAATATTAAAATAGAGTAATGGATGATATGAGTCATGTTTAAGGTCAAACAGCCGTAATAATCATTCTATTTTTGCTCTCCGGTTGGTACAAATCCTTGCACGAACTTTTGCGGTAATCATTCTATTTTCCTTGTGTGTGTGCGGTTTATTGAAAAAAGCATGAAGAGTGTTCTTGCCGGTCATTCTATCGCTTTGCAGTAGTTTTCTCAATTTGTAATGGAAGATTTTTATTTCTTACATGGAACATCATTAGAGAATTGAAGTATCTTGTATCTTTTCTGAATAATGCAAGACTACCTTTTGTCATGATTTTTTAATCAACCTTAGCTCTACTATAATGTTGCTTTCTTGCCTTTAACCTTAAGTTTGAATATCTTGTGATAAGTGTTTGTGGTGATGGGTTGGTGGTTTGGTTAGTTGGTGGTAGTGGGTTGGTGGTGGTGTACAACTGTGATGTCATGGTGGTTTGTGGTGGTTTGAGGAAGAAGTTGGTGGGGAAGAGAATGAAAAAAAGAAATCTAGGTTTGTGGGTGGATGTGGAAGAAAAAGCGGATATACCCTCATGGGTTAAGTGAGTTAACCGACGTTAGTGAAATTGGTGGGCCCAGATGGATGGAGGGACGAACGGTGCATAACGTTTCACACTTAAGGACGAACGGTGCAACTTTTTTTGGTCAAAGGAGGAAAACCCTCGGTCAACCAAGGAATGAATGGTGTAATTTACTCTTATCATTATCATTATCATTATTATCATTATCATTATCATTATCATTATCATTATCATCATTATCATTATCATTATCATTATCATTATCATTATCATTATTATTATCATTATCATTATCATTATCATTATCATTATCATTATCATTATCATTATTATTATTATTATTATTATTATTATTATTATTATTACAAAACATCACTTCATTAGAAAATCAAAGGAAATTAAGTGGGAAGTGGTGAGACTAACGCCCCCCGCTTTCTGAATCAAAAGCTTAGTACTATGAAAGATGAAAGCCCCTCTTGGCATTATTCGGTGGCTAACGGCAACAGTCCGATGCGTGAAAGTGTCTAAGGCTTCCGTCTCAAGCTCTCCAAATGTAGAAAAAGCAAACGGGATGAACTTGTAGCCATTTTCTTCACATTTAGACACATATTTTTCTTTTCTTCTTATCCACGCGTTATGTAAAGCTACCCCTGACCCCAAATTAGCATCAATACCGCAGGAGAGATCCCATTACATCCAAACAGCGTCGCGCGGAACCGGTTAAATAATAACAAGTCCTGAGGGACGTAATTCTTTCCCCTCGAAAAAACCCCATTTGGGCCTCCTTTTCACCATAATCCCAACCTGGAACATATGTCGCAAGAATATCACGCCAGGTTATAAATTAACCCCCACCATTGCAGCTGCAATGAATCTCCCCATTGGTCCATGCGGTGCTTACTTGCGCTCGGGCAAGGACTGAACCGGAATGGGTATGAGCTTGTCTATAACCGATCCGGCCGGAGGCTGGCGATGGTTCATCCTGGCCTAACCCATCAATGGGTATGGTGAAAAGTCTTGTGCATGAGTACCGTCTGGCGGGATAGCCAGCTGCCTTGGACTTAACGAATACTTTGAAATAAGATCTTTCTCAATGACACCGAAATAACACTTTGCCAAGGTTTTCATCATGGGGTGCAGGGTGTCGGATGCGACGAGAAGCGGTCTTTGTTACAAGCATTGTTAAAATTATCGAGTGCATGTTGAAACGAAAGGCCATGACAGATTAATGCCCGTTTGACCAAAATCGGTCTGCGTATCGGTTTGCAAGCGAGAGGCGAGGAAAGCATATTGGATAATGTCACCGCCGCATGGATGCCCAACCCCCCCGATTGGGAGGGTAGCAAGCCGCCATATCGGTCGCCAACACGGCCCGGCCGTGATAATCTTCTCCAAGGAAGCACGTAACATCCGATCAAACCGGACTTGGGCTCTCGCGTGCCAACGGGGAACATGTCTCAAAGCATAAGATAATTTTGCAACCCGACACAATTCTGAAGAAGAAGGAGCTCACATTGGGGGTCATTAAGTTTAAGAATAGCTTCTATTTGCAAGATAGTTTTAGAGACCCTTTTCAAAGCCAAGCTCGCAACAAAAACCTTCAAATAACGGGCCACTAAGTAGTTTGACACCATCACCGACGAGAGATATTTATAAAAAACCTCTCCTACTTCTAGGGTCCTCCATATTATTATTATTATTATTATTATTATTATTATTATTATTAATAATAATAAGGGTTGATATAGTTCCAAATGAGTTCAACTTCAACATGCAGGTTGCTTCCCGCGGTCGATATCATTAATCAATCTCTACATTATAAAAGCATTCGCACATTCTTAAAATGAAAAGCAAAAATTAAGATTAAACACTTTGCTATAATAAAATTTTAATAAGTACATCTATAATAGCATTGGTTTATGACATTCTTAAAATGAAAAGCTTAAAAAATTAAGATTAAACACTTGCTTATAATGAAAATTTTAATAAGTACATCTATAATAGCATTGGTTGCAACATTTTAAAGCACTTTTTGTTAGCATGTTTTTTAAATAATTCAAAAATACAAAGTAATTTAATATAAAAATCTATGATAATAATTACAATAAATGTTATTAAAGCATTAATATGAAAATACTTGTTATATATATATTTTATTAATAAAACACACAAACCTTCATACATTTATATACACACAAGTTGATGATACATATGGTTTTAAAACGGACCGGTCCAACCGGTTCAATCGAAACCGAGTCATGGTGACCATTGGTTTCACTAGCTCATAAAAGTCGTCCGAAAACGATATTATTAAATTAATAGAGTTTCAAAATGCACACTAAATTACAATGATCAAAAATATTATTAAATCGCAAGAGTGGCTCGAGAACCAACATATACACATTTAGAATATGTTTTTGATAAAACTTATTTTAAAAACTAAAAATTTTGTTTTATAAAAATCGAACGATTTTTAGAGTAAAAGATGCAAAAGTGCAAAGTGTTAATTGTTAATTTATATGAGTATACACATTTACACATATCTATACTACATTATAAAGTATTTGAGACATTCCTAAAATAAAAAGCTTAAAAATTAAGATTAAACGCTTGCTTATAATAGCAAATTTTAATAAGTACATCTATAATAGCATTGGTTGCAACACTTTAAAGCACATTTTGTAAGCATGTTTTTTTAAAAACTAATTAAAAAATATAAAGTAATTTAATATAAGAAAAAAACGTTTATAACAATAATTACCTATAAAGTGTTAACCTCTAATATGAAAAATACTTGTTATTATACTTTATTGTACAAAAATAATAAAACACACAAACCTTCATACAATTTAGATATACACAAGTTGATGATACATATGGTTTTAAAAAACGGACCGGTCCAACGGGTTCAATCGGGAAACCGAGAATCATAAGGTCGTCCGAAAACGATATAGTAAATTAATAGAGTTTCAAAATGCACACTAAATTACAATGTTTAGAAAATATTATTCAATCACAAGCGTGACTCGAGAACCAACATATACACCTTTAGAATATGTTTTTGATAAAACTTATCTTAAAAACTAAAAACTTTGTTTTATAAAAATCGAACGATTTTTTAAAAAAAAAGATGCAAATGTGCAAAGTGCTAAGTGCTAATTATATATTATATATATATATTTGTATAATAATAATTATACTCTTTAAAGTTATGCACATGGCTTCTTGAATATTTAGTTTTCTTTATCTTTATAAGTACTTTTCTTTTGTATTATCCATCATGTATTGTGACAAATATAACAAACATTATTTTTAGAAAACTAAATTTTCTTAGTATAATGTAATTGATTTTTAAAATTCGCTATTGTGTTATTATTTAATGATAACTTGCGACTACATGTCATTGTCAACCACTGTAACCTCATACCTTTACAATATACCAACTCTCAACTTAGTATTGTCACAATATCACGTGAATAATCTATTAGATGATAAGTAGGCCCAAGCCCGTTGTTGGGCCTAAAGCCCATTGTGTCCTAGGGTTTATCGTGTATGTATGTAATAAGTTATGAGATTATGAGGACAATCAATCAATAAACATTATTCTCCTTCTAACATGGTATAAGAGGGTTACGATCCTAACAATACCAAACTCTAAACCTAAACTCTTCAACTATAAACCTTAACATAATCTACTGTTTTTATATAAAAAAAAGTATTGCTATTGCATAAAATTATTCAAAATTAAAATTGTCGTCATCCGTATATCTATTAGATTATAAAATATAAACTAAAAAAAATTCGTTGAATATTTTAATTATGTAGTACTTGCCGCTGCAACGCGCAAATACCCTGCTAGTTACACATCATGTATATATAATAGTTCCAAATGGGTCCAAGGAACATGTGTAGGAGACTTCTGAATGAAACGGCAAGGTCTCTAACGACCATAAAGAATATTGGTCAACAACGTTACTTAAAGTCTTTCTACTAACTTTATATATATAGTGTTGACGAATGATCTTTTTGTGTGTTAACGAATGATGGCTCAACCTCAGGGACCCGGTTTAATTTGACCTAATCCGTCGAGTTGACCCGATTTATATTGACCGTTTTTGCGGAACTGTTCAACCGGTTGAACCATCCGTGTTGAACCAGGAATCAAAACATTATGTTTAATCCTCATATCTTCAAACTTTTATTATTTTTCGTTTATAACCCATAAACTTTTTTTTATCACTAAAACTATATATCATTATAAAATCTCATTGTTAGGTACATGTATTCGTCTAGTTTACTAAATAATTAGATAAAAGTAGCGAACGACAAAGACTTGGGTCAATTTCATTTCTCATTCCCTCCATTAAAAAGATTATATAATGCAAAAAGTAATGCAAACTATTCTATCCACTAGCACATGATATATGGATAATGGACAATGTTCTAAAAGGCGTGAGGCGTGGCAAGGCGGCATAGCCACGCCTCAAGCCTTACAAGCCTTTGCAAAGCCTTTGCGTTTCAAACGTCTTTAAGCGGCGAAAAAATATTTATAGATTTATGTATTTATAATTTTGTATCATTTTTAAGAGCAATTTCAATAACTAAAGCCCCAATCCCAAATAACCAGGCCCAAATATGAGGCCAAAATAGTAATTAAGTTTTGAAATAACGAGGCCCAAGAAGGAAATAGCCCAAATACAAGAAATTCAAGCCCAAATCATAAATCTTAAATTCTTCTAAAAATGGCGTACGCCTTACCAAAAGCGCGCTTTTCACGCCTTTTAACACGCGCCTTTATCTCACGCCTTTTCACACGACGCTAGACCCTCGCGCCTTGGTTCATTTAGTGGCCCAGCGAGGCACGCCAGCGCCTTAGCGACGCCTTGGCGATCCATTGTGGGCCTTTTAGAAACACTGATAATGGATTTGCAACGAGTTGTGATGAAACTTTTTTATTTATTTATTTTTTCGGCTAGCATCTTAACTACATTATAATGCATTTAGGCCATTTTTAAAAAAGAAGTCTTAAAAAAGTAAGCTTAAACACTTAATATAAGTGGAAAGCTTAAAATTCAATACATCTCATTATTCAAAATTAAATGCAGACGTTTTCACTAAATTAAATACAATTTTCAAATTATTTATAGTTCATTATTAAAAACATGTAACCGTTAAAAATTATTATTATCAGTAATGATTATTAAAAACATATAACCGCATCCACTATATAAATACACAAATAATTTCATATCTCTCTCATCTAAAACATCAGCAATAAAGCCTAGTATACCCGCCACTATAAAATTTAGTCACAGAGTACCCGCTGTCGCATTACGTGGGTACCATGCTAGTAAGACTAAAGGATATACAAAGTCAAGAAAATACAAACTCATGTAATTCACGCGTTTCTCCTTGTTTTATTTTCAAATTTCATCTTTAATCCTTAGGTCTCCAAAAGAATATAATGTTACCCTCAACCGTCATCAAAAGAAACAATTCTCGTTAGCCTTTGTTATTGCATTATTCAAGCTAAAAAATTTCAGTAAATTTTGTTATAACGGACCATTTTGCCACTCTATATTTAGTTGTGTTTCTTTGTCACTTATTTGACTTATGAGGCTAGATTTAGGTAGGGTAACTTATTCGGGAAGAGATCCGTTCAAGTTATTTAAAACTTAATTGATCAAGTTAGTCAATTATCAACCATTAGATCAAATACATTTTAGTGAACCTAGATGCACATTTAGTGATTGATAAAATTTGTCAAATGAATGAAAGTTCCATTCAAAGTTATGAGGTAGTTTCAAATAATATACGAGAAAATTGATTTTTGTGGAAGCTTACAAGAAACTACAGATAATAGACTTTGTTTTGAAAGATATCACGAAATTTCTTGAGCTTGGGGATTGAAAGTGCAACTTATGAATATAAAGTTGACTTGAGGTCAACTTACTCGCATTATTTAACTTATGATCCACACGAGTAGAATTATCATTTCATTTTCGATAGCCATTCAATTCATATCCTGCACTTGCTTCTTAACCAATAAAAAAAATTGTAAGTCCTCTCCTCAACTTTGTTTTTATTTATGAATTTGTTGATTGTTTTTGCATTTGTGTTTATTTATAGCTTGAACCTAATACGATTGTTTAAAAGTAAAATACACGTGACGTGAGTAGAAGTGATTGTTTCTGATATAAAAATTGACTGTGAAGTCAACCCAGTTGCATTATTTTACATGTGACTTGAGTAGGATGATCCTCCATTGTTTATTGTAGTTCTAAAGACCGTAAGTCATCTTCTCTTTTTGTACTTTTAAAATGTTTATTCTTTTACTCTAACTTAGTGCTTTTTATAGATCATATTCCAAATGATTTAGTTTTAATCGGATCCTATTTGATTTGATGAGGTTCGTTATTAGATTAATGGTTCGTTATTAAATTTCATCCGTTTGGTTTGTTGACGGGGTTAAGAACTGGATTTAGATTTGGATTTGGATTGAAGAGAGAATTATGTTATAATACATATAAATATTATTTTGTAAAATTAATATAGAGTTATATTGTATTTAAATATAGTGGTATAATAAAAATCTCAAATTGACTGTGAAAGAACTAAAAGTGGACCCGTAGGATTTGAAGAAATTCCAACCAATTAGCATGGAAAGAAAAAAAATGTGTTAGAAGTTTTGAAAAGTTAACTTTTTTTAGCCAAACAACTTTAATAAAAATAACACTCAATCTTACTCCTTAAAACCTTCCAACCAAACACCTTGTAAATTGACCAGTAATTGTTGAATACTTAAATATGACTAAAGATAGAATTATGAGAGAGGTGTAAAGACCTCCCATTTTTACAAGTGATATCTTCATGTTTTTTTATTATTATTTTTTCTTTATAATTTTTATTTATATTCATAAAACTGTAAAAGGAAAAAGGAATACAAAATATAAAATTAAACAAATTAAAAGTATTAAACTGAGAAAAAGTACGAAATAGAAACTCATAAAAAGCGTGTTGTACTGTAAAGAGGATCAAAAAAGAGGTGAATATTCATCCTTTTTAGTGAACAGAGAGGGTACCAATAAGAAATCGCTAATTTAGACTTGGAGACTTTTGTTGAGTCAACTTATGTTATTGATCTAGCTATCCATGTTTTGGAATTGAAATTTTTAATAAAAGCTTCATTAATAAAAAGAGTTGAGATCAATTTAGACATCATATTTTTGATAGACCCAATGAACCAATCTTGACTATCTATTTTTTATTAAAATTAAAAAAAAAATCCACATTAAAAAAAATATTTTACAAATGGTACATCGTTAAGCGACAAAAATACACCATATCGAAGAAAATATTTTTATCTTTCAGTAGACGGGCGTTTCGATTTACTTTCGACAAATCTTTTTTTTTTTTATTTTAGTTTAAATGTTAAAATTTGCGTCTGAAAAAATCACATGTGATTTGTATGTTATGAATGACATGTGATTTCACAAATCACATGTGATTTATATTTTAAGAATCAAATGTGATTTCACAAACAACATATGATTTTACAAATCAAAAATGATTTCATAAAATCGCATGTGATTTTAAAATAACAATCACATGTGATTTTAATAGACGTAAATGTCAACACTCATAAAAAAAGTCAAAAAGAAAGTTCGTTGAAAGTTATAGAAATGCCCGTTTATAAAAAAAATGATTTAATTCTCGTCGTGATAGTATGATTCTTTTCGCGTAACAATTAACGGTTTATTAGATATTTAATTAAAATAAAGAATAAAAGTAGGTTATTTTATTTATTTTTTATTAGAAAAATCTATTATAAGAATTGCTTCATCGAGTCTAGAGAGAATTTTGGGTCTACCTTAAACTTTTCTGTAATCAATAATCATCTGTTTTAAATTCTCAAACAACCTAGTTCATCTTTATCATCTAATTTATTATACTTATAAAGTTTTCGCTCTTCATACTCCGTATAAGTTTAGTCTTAATAAAAAGAATCACTAAACATTCATTAAATCACTTGATTCAATTTGTTAATTTACCTTTTAACATTGATTTACGTTCATTTACATTATCAAAACATTTACACACATACTAACGGACAAATTTCAGTAACTCATTTTAAACAAACTAACGTTCATCCTTTTTTTTTCAAACATTAATATTTCTTAAACCGTTAATCTTTAAGCCAAAAAAAATGTACCTTCGTGACGATCATTTAATTATCTTTCTATAGATGGGCTCTTTGATATACTTTTAACAAACTTTTTTTTCACCTATTTCGTCTTTTTTTTTTTTTTTCCTTTTTCCTTTTTGTTGAAACTTGCATGAGAAATCATGTGATATTATACTAATTTGGATAAAACATATAAAATCACATGTGATTTTTTACCAATATGATTTTTTCACATGTGACTATAGAAGTTTCATAAATGAACTGCATTAATATATAATTCGAATATAGTGTGTGTGATATATGGTTTGAAAGCCAAAAATGTATGTTTTCTATTGCAAAAGCCGGGAAAAGTTTTTGATTTATAAACAAATGCTTATGTTAATTTTAGTATAGATGTTTAGTATTTGAACTTCGATATTAGTATTAAGCGTGAAAAAAAAAAATTAGTACGAAAAGTTTTCGATATTAGTTTTTGATTTATAGACAAGTACACATGTGATATGTAATTAGAATTTTGATACAACTAAGAAAACGTAACAAAAACGAACAAAAAAAGTTTGTCGAAAAGTATATCAAAGTGACTGTATATAGAAAGATAATTAAATGCTCGTCGTAATAACATATTTTATTTTGTTTAACAGTAAACGGTTCATAAGATATTTAAATTATAAAAAATATGTGTAATTGAATTTTTAATCTAAATATTAATTAATATCCCTTTTTACTCAACAAGAAAATGAGTGGCTGAGATTTGTTTATTAATATGTAATAAAATTTTGATATATAAAATGACTCTTCTCTTTAAAATCTTTTATACAATGTTCATCAAGTAATCTACTATCTTTCACTAATAAGCATTCCAGAGGCTATTAATGTAAATTTTTATGGAGTATACTAGTCGAAGCTAACGAAAGAAAAAATGATATCTTTGCCCCTTCAGCATTATTTTAGACATAACATGTAGCTTAATACAACAAATTACATATCGTCTAAAATCGAAAGACTAGAAGTGCAATTAAAGTTGAATCCAAGTCAACTCACTTGCCTTTACTCTTTCTAACTTCAATTTCGTCCATACTATAAGTGTTAGCGGTAATAGTGATCAACATCACCACCGCTAACTCAGTGCCATGTCAGCTTCTCCCTCCACAACCATCATCACCATCAATATAGTGTAATAACACAACTAACATCACTACCAAAAAATCTTACTTAAACACAAATATACCTCAAAAATAAAATCACCCACACACAACAACAACAACAACAACAACCCACAACTTGGTCGTCTAAACGACGAATTTCTCCTTTTTCCAACATAGCACGCGTCTTCCACGGGTAAGGTAATAAGGTAGCACACGTCTCGAAGGCCGTCGCACGCGTTTAAAGAGGCTTATTACCACCGGTCTAAGTGTGTTTATACTCTAATTTTTTATATATATATACTCTAATTACTTTCTATAGTGTTTCATTTTATAACATTACAATATAATAATCAATCCACTCGGCTAAATGACAAGGTCTAAATAATTAATACAACTTATTAGGTCTAATTTTATGGGAATAGATTTGGTGAGTAGATAAATTGAAATTAGAAGAATGAGAATAATATTAGCCACATATTTCAAATGAAGGGAAGTAATTTAAGAGAGATTCGTCTATTTTTTAGATGCATATGAAATGTACGGACGTGGTTTCTTCTCACTTTCTCATTTTACTTTTATTTCTCTATTGATCCTAACTTTTGATTTGATAACTTAGAGTGCGTTAGGTGTGCTAGCGAATCGATGATGGTGTGATTTGGATTAGAGAGGTGTATGAGATTGGGGATATTAATTCCATTGTTACGGTTGGTACTACGTATAGCATTTTGAGTATAGGTATTACATTAAGTAGGACACATTCAAGTGCCACAATTCCATTATATTTGTGATGGAAATAATAATAAATGCGGACCCTACGAAAATGGCTAACAAAAAACACCCCTTCCTTTTGTTTGGATTTATGATTGTAGAAATCATAGTTTAACAACAAAATTTTAACTAAACACTTAAAATACTATGAATGCCATCGTTTGATTTCTATACTCTTCAAACAAACACCTCCTCAACCTAAAACTTTTATGCAGGTCATTTTAGTTTTTAGCAAATGTTTCATTTTGTATTTGCTCATCTCATAACTTGTTTTATGCAATGTTTTAAAACCGAACTTGACATCAAACCAGGTGTAGCTTCCATTCTTGGTTTGACCGTAACCGTTTTCAAAACCGTCTATGAATAAGTTGTCGTCAAGTTATGGAGTGATAAATATAACATTTTTTTAACATTATATTTCATGATTGACACACTTAATTTGTCACCTACTATCTTTTTGTAGTAAAACAAGGACTTTTTGTCTCTAAAAAACCAGCATGTGTCATAGATATTGTCCTTAAGCATACTAATTGTTTGTGAGTTTTCGTTGATTTGTCATGATTTTTTTCCCTGTACTCTTAAGCATTTTGTTAAGGTAGTGGATGTCTTTGTTTGTGATTGGTGTTTGTTTGGTATGAAATATATTGCTTTTCAAAAGAAAAATGATTTGTCAACTAAATAAAGAGGGTAAGAAAGAAGAAAGAGAGATTATGATGCAAACCACTATATTTGGAAAGTCATTATGTGAGTAAAAATTTTTAAACTCTTTGTGAATGTGACATTGCTTTTAAAAAAATTAGACTATGATCCCTCTTCTTCTTCTTCTTCTTCTTTTGTTTTTATGTCTTAGTACATTTGAATACATTCCAACGAGATCTTTGAGTGTTTGTAGAGTTATTAAGGGTTGAGGTGAATAATTAAAGGTGTTCGACGTCATTTTCGACGATATGCTGGTTTGCCGATGGATTTTTTTGGTTTTCCAGTTATTGTTTTAACCGGTTCAACTATGTGTGGTTTACCCAGCTATTAAAAGCAGGCCAACCCACCAGTTTCTGGTTAAACCGCCCAATACAGACGGTTTTTCAAAACCATGGTTTTATGTTTGTATACCCACTGTAAATCAGTTTTTAAGGGCGTGTTTGGTTTGCTACATGGAATCACCATGGAAATGGTTTTAATTAAAAGGTAGTATGATACTAATATGAATTCGATCGATTATGTTTGATGTAATTTGAAATATATGGTATCACATTTAAGTTGGCCTCACAAGCCAATAAAAAAGTTAAAAAAAAATAATTTACAAATATCATAGACCATGATAAATGCAAGTCTTTTTTTTTTTTTTTTTAATAAAGGAAACAATTTTTATGAATAAGATGGGAGGGAATATTTTCCACGTACCTACCTATCTTGACTAGAATAACAAAAACTCCATATATATATATATATCCCATTTATATATAGCAAACATATTTCTTGTATGGTTATTATTATTCTAAAGTATTACAGTAAATTAGATCCTGTGGGCCAAATGACCAGGTTTAAATAACAAAACAACTTACACTAGTTCAAAATGTTTAAAAACTCTAACTTTGTCCAATTTTTTGCATAGCATTAAGAATGTAAAACAATCTGACTTAAAAAATAATTTCCTTCTTCTTCCTCCAACACTCCATTTCCATCATTTCATCACTCCCACCACCACACCACCTAGTGACAACCACCATAAAAAATAATCACATGCATTGAACAAAACCCTAAATTAAGATCAATTCCGAATTAAAACACAAAATAAAAATCAAAATTAACATCCTAGATCGAAGCTTAAATCGAAACCCCAAAAGTTTTAGTCACCACCGTCGTCACAAAAAATAGCTGACATTTGCGACTAAAAGTGGTCGTGGCTAAAGGTTTTACTTAGTCGTGGTTAAAGGTCTTTAGCTACGAGGATTTAGTCACGACTTTTCAGCCATGACAAATCGTGGATAAATGTTTTTAGCCACGACTTTATGTCATGGCTAAAAGACCAGATTCTTGTAGTGAAGTGATTCATTAAATTGAGTATATAAACCACAATATTGTCTTAAATTTATTATCTTTTGGCTGGTTTCATAGTTACAAAGAAGCTCATAAAATTAGAAGTATGATTACCATTTTGATCTCAACGAAATTTGATTAAAAGTTGGGTGAGAAAATAGTGGCAACAATACCAACATACATAACCAAGTCGAAGAAACTTTACAAATCTCTTACTATCAAACATGAAACCAAAAAGCACGCAAAACTAATTAAAGTTATTAAACCAAACAAAACTATCGTAAGAATAACAAAAGATAGTACTCTCAAACTTGTATATTCTTCAGATTCTCTCAGGGGAACATAACAAAATACGGACCCACACTTGAAAAGACATAAATTATTTAAGGTTAACAAAATGCCTACAGTTGAAAGAGTTTAAATCTAACAACTAAATCATAGATTACGTGCATGTTATGAACTCGCAACCACCATTACACTTAACAAAATGCCTACAGTTGGGACACCTCTTCCACCCTTTACTCTCGCAAACAACACCAAAAGTGACATCGTTATCTCTCATCTCCTGAGCATCTTCACAAGAAAAACCAGCATGCCAAGCTACCTTACACTAAAAACAAAGCTGTTTCTTACAATAAGGACACTCACATCTATTCAGTCTATGCGTATAAAATGAATCTTGAACACTCAATGTGAGGACAATAAACCCTGTCAACACCTAACATTGTTGATTCACATAACACATTTATTAAATAGTTGGGGTGTTAATATGGGGCGGCATGATAAGGGGTCAAGAAAATGATCGCAAGTGGTAGCCGGACATTTCATATCTGAAACATTGCATAGTTGAATATATTTGATCATACAATTCATGCAAAACGCGTGAATGCATTTATTACTATTTTTAAATTTACTGTTGGGGAGCATTATGGGTTCTTTGCAAATTGCGCAAGTGAAGGTTGCTTCTTTTTCTTCTAGATGTTGTTCGCTTTGATCTTGACTAGGGTTTTGTGATTGGGTTGTTCGAATTATATTACTCATTAGAAAACAATTAATGTTAGCACATGCATGCAAGTTAAGTTAAGAGTTAATTGCATTTTTGGTCCCTGTAGTATTGCTAAATTGCAGGTTTGGTCCTTAAAACTTTGAAAGTGCAATGATAGTCCCTATTTTGAAGTTTGGATTGCAATTTTGGTCCCTGGATAAAGTAAAATGACTAAAATACCCTTTGTCTTATTCACAGAAGACAAGGGTAATTTGGTCATTTCACACCGATTAGGGACCAAAAATGCAATCCAAACTTTAAAATGGGGACTATCATTGCACTTTCAAAGTTTTAGGGACCAAACCTGCAATTTGGCCATACCACAAGGACCAAAAATGCAATTAACTCTTAAGTTAATTTATAGGTTGTTGGGATTTAGAACAAAAACTTTTGGCAATATGAGTTGGATTAGTACATGTAATTCAACCTAACCGACTAGGGCTGAGCATCGGTCTAAAACCGACCCGAACCGAAAAAATCAAAATCCAAAAATCATGAAATACCTAGATCAAAACGGATTCGAATATGATCGGTTCGGTTTTGTGTCGGGTCAGTCAGTTCGGTTCGATATAGGTGTGTTTATGTGTGTTTTGTCGGTTTTGGGTCAAACAGAACTGAACCGACCCGAAACCAAAAATCGTGAAAAACCTAAACCGAACTAAAGAGTTGTCGGATCGGGTCGGTGTTTGTCGGTTTGATCGATTTTCTCGATCCGATTCTGTTTTGAACCTTCCATGCTCAGCCTTATAACAGACATACACATATTTGTAGGATTTGTGTTAAAATTTAATAAATGATAAATACATTATATTTTGTCGCTTAAAAAAGTATGATCGACTCGTTTGACATGTGATTTTTGACGATGCTATAATGTTATGACAAAACATTGGTTGAAATTTGACATGTAGCTTAATCCAATAGATTGCATATTATGTAAACCCGAGGGACCAGAAATGCAAATAAAATTGACTTGGGGTCTACCCAGTTGCCTTTACTCTTTGTAACTACATTTCATCTTCCATTTGATCGCAGTCATTAATACCAAGTACCAACACTTCACTCTCAAAGACTTTTTCATCCATTAGTAAACTGTAAGTCTTCTTCTTTATACTCTAATTAATTTTAATATTGTCTCACTTTATTACATTACAATATAATTATGGATCCAATGGGCTATATGACAAGGTCTAAACAACTACACATCTTAATCTTTAATTTAATAACCCAAATTTTGGACAGATCTGAGGAAAAATAGTGTCCAAATTGTAATTTGTTATCTTCTTTTGTAATTAACATATACTTTACATTTTCAAAAGAAAAAAAAAATAGTATCCAAATTACTTTGGTAAACTGTAATTATTATACTCCATGGACTAGATAACAAGGTCTAAATACGTTATGCCTTATTAATCAAGATTGAATTGCAAAATCACATTTTACTTTTTACTGTTGGTTCAGTTTTTATTTGCCCATCTTATATAACTTATGTAGTTATCATTCTAAACGTATTAAAAGTGATATTAGATCTAATGGGCCAAATGACCAGGTCTAAATAATAACCAAATACTAACATATAATAGGTCTAAATGTTAAATTCACTCAGCTCGTATGTATATTTCTAACTTTTGATATATAAAATAATTTGATAATGGCTACTCTTTCTGATGATCCTTACTTGTGGATGCAGATTGATAATGGCTACTACATCCGTTCCTCATCGGTGGAAATATGATGTCTTCGTAAGTTTTAGAGGTGAAGATATCCGCAAAGGCTTCATGGATCATATGTTCAATGATTTCAAGCAAAAAGGAATCCATGCTTTTAGAGATGACACACAGTTGCCTAAAGGAGAAGAGATATCTCCTCAACTGTACAAAGCCATTGAAGAATCGAGGTTTTTGATAGTTATCTTCTCCAAAAATTACGCTTCTTCATCATGGTGTCTGAGGGAACTTGTCAAAATACTCCAGCGCAAGAAAATGAGAAAGCCTAAACACGAGGTTCAAATAATCTTTTATGATGTTAAACCTGACGTAGTGAGGAAGCAAACTGGGAGCTATGCTGAAGCATTTGCCAAACATGATGTTTCAAATAGAAGAGAGGTGGATAAATGGAGGCAAGCTCTATTCAATGCGGCTAACTTATCTGGATGGGATCTCCAAGACATGACAAATGGGTAAATTTTTTGTTTTTATGTTATTAGTCTTGTAGCTCTACTAAAGCTTAACACTATGTAGTTTCTGACTCTTTCTATTACTTATTGTGTCTTTGTGGTTAACAGGTATGAGTATAAGTTCATCGATTCCATCTCCAGAGAAATTCTCAAAAAATTATGTGACGGACCCTTACATGTTGGTGAGAACCTTGTGGGCATCGATTTCCATTTCGACAAATTAGACTTGTCACGCTTTGTTGGGTCAGATAAGGTTAACATGATTGGAATATGTGGTATAAGCGGAATAGGAAAGACTACTCTTGCCAAAGCTGTTTATGACTCGATGCATACCTACTTTGACGGGAGTTGCTTTTGTGATAATGTCCAAGGAGCTGAAAAACAGCAAGGCCTAAAGCAAGTCCAGATGCAAATGATTGGTAAGATTCTGAAAACAGATGATCTGAAGATATCAAGTGTTGGTGAAGGTTCTATGGTAATAAAGGAAAGGATGAAATGTAAGCGGATCCTTCTTGTTTTGGATGATGTGAATAATGTGGAACAGTTAGAAGCACTAGCAGGTTCACATGATTGGTTTTATTCTGGAAGCCTTATTATTTTCACTGGTAAAGACAAACAATTGCTAAGGTCTCATAAAGTGGATGAAATATATGAAATGGAGTCTTTAGATGATTATGAAGCTCTTGAGCTCTTTAGTTTGAATGCATTTGGTGAAAGGCATCCTACAGAAGATTTTGAAGAATTTGCTTCCGAGATTGTGAAATATTTGCATGGTCACCCTTTGGCTCTCAAAGTTATTGGGAAATCACTGTATGAAAAATCTGTGGATTTTTGGAAAAGCAAATTGGAAAGACTCCAAACATATCCTAATTCAGAGATAGTACAAAAACTGCGACCAAGTTTTGATAGCTTAGAATCTGATGAGAAAAGAATGTTTCTTGACATTGCATGTGCCTTCATTGGGGAAAAGAAAGATTTTGCTGCAAGTGTACTACACAGCAGTCAATGTTCTGCAAATGCTATTATTGAAGTTCTAGCTGATAAGTTCCTAATAACAGTATGTGGAGATTGTCTTCATATGCATGAATTGATTCAAAGCATGGCTAGGGAAATTACACGCGAAGAGCTCAACATGCCTGGGAAACAGAGAAGATTGTGTATATCATCTGCATTGAGTGAAAAGAAAGTAAGAAGTGGCATATTCTTCTTTACCTTCATATTCATACAACAGTATACACAACTGCATATGTTACTCTCTATAATTTATGTTACATGTTCTTGCTTTTCCAGGTGGAAATGACTGAAGCGATTGAAGTTCTAGTCCTTTTGTTAAGGAAATCTAGTCAAGCGGTTCACATAGACGCTAATACTTTTGCACTTATGAAAAATTTGCGGATCCTGAAAATTTATGCTGAGGAAGAATTTGATCAGAAACGGGAATTGAAGGGCTACAATGTGAAGTACTCAGGAAGTTTGTATTTTTTGTCCGATGAGCTAAGCTTGTTTTGTTGGCATGGATGCCCGTTCAAGTACTTACCTTCAGATTTCTATCCAGAAAACATTGTTGTCATCGACCTCTCTTACAGCAACATAAAGCAACTTTGGACAACACCAAAGGTATTTATTTGTTCATACATGTGTTCGTGTTCGACAATTAGAGATATAAGAGCTAATTTTTTTTTTTTATTGATGCAGTGCTTAAGAAAGTTGAAAGTAATGAAGCTAAGGCACTGTTGTAACCTAACAACCACCCCTGACTTCTCAGAGATTACAAATCTCGAAGAACTAGATCTTGAAGGTTGTGTGAATTTGGTTACAGTTCATCCATCAATTGGAATGCTCAAGAGACTTCTTGTCTTAAATATGAGAGACTGCAGACGGGCTAGGAGTTTTCCTAGCAAAGTGGAAACGGGTTCTCTTCAGGTTTTGAATCGCTCGGGATGCTTAAATGGCAGTCTGAAGCCTTTTGGTCTAGATGCTGGACTTAAATCTCTGGTCATATGGAACCAACAACATCCCCAACGATCAGTTCCATTGCCTGGAAGTTGGAGTCAACTTTCTACTCTTCAAAAACTTATACTTGATGGTTGCAAGAAGCTGGAAGTGTTGCCCGAACTTCCACATAGCCTAGAAACCGTTAAAGCACGTGATTGCACCTCCTTAAGAGAAGTGTCGGGAAGTTTGACTCAACTTTCTAATCTTCGAAAACTTATACTTGATGGTTGCAAGAAGCTGGAAGTGTTGCCCGAACTTCCACATAGCCTAGAAACCGTTACAGCACGTGGTTGCACCTCCTTATGTTCAATTATGGGATCAAACCCAATCATGAGCAGAAGGTCCACTTATCTCAACAACTGTCCAAAATTGTTTGAGAGTCTTGCCATTGATAGCCAGGTGTCGATATCGGAGACTGAGTGTCGCGACTTATCTGTAACTTCCCAAGGCTCTACAAACCGTTTTTCTTCTTTCCTTCGTTATGCGCATAACAGATGTGGATTGTTCCGTTTGCCAGGAAGTTCCATTGAGAATATGGATATATATTATCATGGAAATAGCATTCCAAATTGGTTTACAAATAAAAGTATGGGAAATCAAGTAAAGGTCGAATTGCCATCAGATTGGAGCTTCAGTAAGTTTAGGGGATATGGAATTTGTGTTGTTTTTAAGAGAAAAAAACCTTCCCCATATTTTGGATACTTTGTAAACAACTTTGATGGAGCTTCTTTGGGACAATGCAATCCATTCTACTATCGGCAATATTTTAAGGATAAGCCAATAAGAATCAATGAGTCAGATATGATATGGTTGCATTATACCACAAGTGAAATAGAGGACCTGGAGGAAGCAAAGAATTTTGTAACATTTTGTTTTTGGGGGAATGAAGGAATTGAAGTGAAGGAGTGTGGTGTAAGAGTTGTTTGTGATGAAGATTTAGATGAAGAAGCAGACGTGAGTATGTTCCAAGACATCCACGAATCAGAGCATGGTGGGGCCTTGTGCCTGTTTGGGGACTATGGAAAAATCGACTGGACATGGTAGATTTTGTAATTTTTATTTGGTCTTTTTATTAGCCGCAATAATCTTTAATAAATCCATGTCTTTTATTTAGATAAAGAGACACCCACCATGTGTTTGATGAAATGCATGACTAGAAATCATTTACTCTACAGCCTGTTTGTAGATTTTTTGGATTTTATGATGTATTAAGAATTGATGTTGTGTTGCGATTTGTACTGTAAGATAATAAACCTTTGCTGTAGTTCATGTCTTTTGAAATTACTAATATCGTAGCAATTACGTGACTGGTATAATACTATAATGGAACGTGTGCTCTTGCCAATGCCAGCTAAATTTGTATACAAACTTGACATTTGTTTTAATTGCTGAAAACGTTATTCTTTGATACTTGCCTTCTGCATCTGTTCTTCGTTGCACTAATAGCTCAAGATCCGTTCCTTGAGGTAGCTGCCTGGACATGCTACATGTATTTCGACCCATTTACGTACGGGTCAGATTTCAACCCGTTCCCAAAATGACATCTTTTACCATTTAACATGCACATCATTTGCCAATGCCAGTTTAAATCTATGGAAAAGATTATCTACCATGCTTGTCGAGACTAAGTTCTTGCTTGCCAGTTGAGGTATAGTTTACTCATCATATTTATATGGTCAAGTTTTGTAAGCAGCTCTTCAATAACCTTATGTTTTTTAGTTTTTGTAACTAGCTAGCTGGGAAAAAATGCCAGGACTAGATATGGTTGACTGTTATTAATATGCATTTTATAAGAGACAATGTGAGAGCACCCTCGAAAAAATATGCTAGATGAAAAACAATTGATCTCTAGAGTGTCAAGAGGCTCAAGGAAACTAAGAGTGCGGTTGCATTTGGAGACATATTTTCCTAAAAACATTTAAGAATCCTTGACCTTGCTGGTCTTTACTTTCTTCTATATTTGTTTTTAGGCTCATCCACCAAAGATGATCAAATTGTAGCACGCTACGCTTATTGAACATACTTTCAATGATTGATGAAGGTAAAGTTTCGTTCATTTTAACTGGTAATTTCATGTAATAATTAAATTGATACCTTAATTGTTTTAAACGAGTGTGGGAACCCGCGCGATGCAGCGGGATTGCTTTTGTAGCCGTGAATTTGGATAGGGACTATTTTTGCCAAATTGCTATAAAGGACTTACTTTGCAGCGACACTTAAACTTTAGGGACTATTTTTGCCAACTTTGACTTACTTTGCAACGACACTTAAACATCAGGGACTATTTTTGCCAACTTGTGAAAGTTGGCAATTAATGTGTGCATTGCAAACACTGTTGCTCGCTCTATAGTATATATAGTAATTGATTATTTATAGGTAAAATGTTCACCTTAAGTTGAAGAAACTTCAAGCAATTAGATTGATATCTTAATTGATTAACTTGACAGGATGTAATTAGCAGGAAATTTACTAGAGAGTAGAATTTTGTAAATTGACATCATCATGTGGTCCTGCGGGTCAAAATAATTCTGTTAGATTATTTTTACATATATTATCTTTTTTTTTAGAACGGTAATTCTTAAACTATCTCACAACATTTACACTACAAATTTATCTCGTATGTCTTAAGCAGGGCCTCGAACCCACAATCATTTGGTTGGGAAGCTTCTCACACAACATGAGTATAAGTAATTGGAACATAAGTTAATTTTTTTTTATCTATTTAATATATTTATTTCTCTCTCTCTCTCTCTCTCTTTTTTCCTTTATATTGTGGTTATTGATTACGTGAACAGAAACCAATTCAAAGATACTTGAATTCAATGGTTACGATTTTATCTAATAGGCTAATATCAATTTGATCTAGTGTCACTTTCTAATATTAGTTAGTTAGAGAAAGCAATATTTTGCAAGTTATTAAAAACATCATTAGGACCACTTGTTAATACAATATTGAGCTTCACGAAAAGTGTAACATGAGGCATCAATTAACGCGCGGTTTTCTCTTATGCTAAACATCACCACCAATCCACACCTTTTTGTGTGCGTGTAGTGTGTGTATCTGTTTATCAACCTATCTTGTTATAATGACGATTATGTCTTGAGGGGATGTTTGATTCGAGATATTCTCATACTTACCAAGAAATTATAACGAATTTTCCCACTAATTCACGAACCACAACATATGCTCTAGCATATATAGCTGATAAACTGAATACAAGCTAAATCAGCAAAACCTTGTCACCTTTGAAGCTCAAAACCGAAACTTTAGGAACCTTGTGGCAAAAGAAAACAATTTCCCCTAGGAGAATCGATCCACCATTCAAACCAACTTTAAGAACCTTGTTGCCCAAGTAATCTTGACTTGTAAACGTAAAAATTACCTTGAAACTTGTAATCTACACAACGATAGCCAAACAACTAGTTAAGGATGTTTGTCAAGTGAAGTTCCGTGTATTCGAACCTATAATTTCACAAGAAAACGCTAGCACTGAAATTGATATTTTATTTGACTAAGTGTATCGGATGTAATTGAGAGGAAGTTTACAAGAGAGTAAACTAAAGCTAAAACTATGTAAAACGACTATCATCGGTGGATGTAAATTTGAGCCTTTGTTATATTTATGGCTTTAACTGAAAACGAAATTAATAAAATGAGTAGGTAGACATAGCTAATCTTTCCAAGAAATGATATTTATTTACTAAATGATGGATTAGATAAAAGTAGCAACGTTAAAAACATTGATCATTTTCATTTCTCATTCCCTTCATTAACGCAAAAGATTACAGAATTATAATGCCAAAAGTAATGCAAACTACCATGGTTATTATTCTATCCACTAGTACATGATATGTGGATTCGCATGAAATTAATGGTAAACGTACATATGAGAAATGTCAAAGTTCGCAATGAAGACTTTGTCTTCTTTTTCCTTATTTTTGGCTGGCATTTAATATTAATGAGATCCACTAGGATATTGTTAAAAATAATAATTAAAAAAAAAAAAAAAAAAAAAATCCACTAGGATAAATACAAGTTAGCCCTCAACTTTGGGAAAAAAATAATAATAACAATAAAAAATCATGTTGCCCAATATTGCACCATTCAAGCTAAACAATCTGTTAATTTTGTTGTAACTGACCATCTAAAATAGGAGGACTGTAAGTGTATGTTTTGGAGAGTTAAAGTCAACTCTGGTTTTACTAATATTTAACTTAATTATTTGAGCTATATAGATGTGACGGTGAGAAGAATTATCATTACATTGTTGATTACATTATTCATATTTCCCTTTGCTTCTTCACCAATCAAAGAAGTAAGTCATCTTCTCTCTTTACACTTTCATCTGTTTATTATCTAATGTGGCCATTTCTATACCAAGAAATGATATTTTGATGTAAATTTTGCTTAATCCCATTAACTTAAAAAAAGTTTACAGTCAAATAGAATAATTATAGTCATGGAGGGCCTTTTGTTGAATTAATTTGTGTTATTTCCTGCTAACTTGCTTTATGTCTAGAGGTTACATTATTTTTTAGGACACTACTTTTTTTGGGCTAATCTTCACAAATATCAGACTTCACCACTCTTTCTTTTTTAGTTATCTTTTTTTGTTAACAAAAATCGAAACATTGTTGGTTCATTGTTTATAAGTAAGCTTGTGATCACGAATATATTACTGTATAACTTTTGGATACTCTTTTAAATTAAACACCATTATCCTTAATGCAATCTCGACCTCATCGTAAACGTCGAGCTTAACTCATAAATTGATGAGTAAATTACATGGATGGTCCTTGTAGTTATACCAAAATTCTTTTTTTAGTCTTTTAAGTCTTAGAAATTACATTGACAGTCCTTGTTCTCAAATATGCAGTGCCAAACAACATTAACGTTATGTAAACAACAATAATATATTTTCAATTTTATCCAAACACCCTCTAAGTCAACACACATATCTCACCTCATTCTTCAACCTCTCATTTAATAACCTTAATTTTTAATTTGTAAGTGAATGAAAAGTTGACTAGAGATATCGAGATTATCCAAGACATGATTAAAATGTATCAAGAATATTCAAGGTGTGATTAAAATAGGTGAAATTTTGGTATATATAAAAAAAAAATCAATGTTATCCATTTTTAATAAACGCATTAATTAGCTTTAATAATACGAGTATTTATTATTTCAATTTAGGGATAATTTCATCTATATCCGTGTAAGACTTCACAATTACATTAATATCCTTACAAATTTCATAATTAAATTAATATCCTTCCAAAACTTCATAAATACTCACTTATATCAAAAATATAAATAATCAAATTTAAAGTGATATAAAATATTGAAAACTCCTGTATCCTCTTAATTAAATAGTTAAATGACCATCTTAGCCTTTTATTTAATAACAATATTTACTCCAAAAACACTCAAATACTTGGATCCATATCTGTATAAAGTCGATGAATCGAGATATACTAATGAAAGTCAAAATTAGTTATACATGTAGTCACGATTTTACAAAAGCAATTCTCTAATGACAATATATCACAACAATCTCAACAAGCTACTGTATTTCATATGCATTAGTTTTCTTATTTTCTTTTTTTTTTTTTCGTTTGACATCGCTTGTAAGATCTTACAAAACCAATACCTTTTCTTATTATAATAAACTATTAAAGATTGATCTACTTGATGGTTATAATTTTAGATAATAATTTACACACCCAAAAGTTGGTTTCCATCAGTAATGGTTTAAGCTTTTATTAGAAGTGTTTAAGAAGATGATCTTTTTTTTCTTCTTATTATTATGATTCAATAATGAATCAAATAATCAAACGCATATTTAGATTAGTTAAACTTCACAACCTACTTTTAAGAGAGAGGGGAGAGGGACTCGAGACAAGATGGAGAAGAAGAAGAAAGGTGAGTACTTTTCTCATATTTAGGAGGGCAAAAATGTAATATTGCATGGTAAATGATATTTAAGAACACTAAAAATCATTTTATATTGAATTTAAATGAGTTTTGGATATTTGTGAGTGTTATGAACTTTTGAAAGGATATTGATGTAATTATAATATTTGCAAAGATATTGATGTAATTATAAATCTTTTTAAGGATATAGATGAAATTTTCCCTTGAATTTATATTACTAAGCTTAAAAGGGCTTTGTAATCCTAGATTCTGAAACGCCCTTTCCCGACTCAAAAATGTTTTTCCTTTTTAACAAATGACATGACCGAAACCGATCTTCTGTTACTATTTAGTAAACTGATATATGCAGGCACCGTAGCATCAAATGAGAAACCTTCGTCTTTGAATTTATCCCGATCCTCGCCCCACACTGCAGATATCTCTGGAACTCCAGGTTGCCAACGTTGACAATCAAAATAGGTGAACCATAACGCAATAATATTATATAGATACAGTGACGTTATTGCTCATGACTCATGAGATAAAAGATGATACCCTTTGGAAGCTTTGACATCAATTCCATGTTTTTTGCAACGTTCAGTTAAAGCCTTAAGTAGTTCCTCGAGATCGGATTGGATACGATCAGCACGAACCTGGGTCAGCCGGAAAAAAAAATGACGGGTCAGTCAAGCCATCCTTAAAACTTACTAAAATCTATTACTCGGAGCATATGAACTTATTTGAAGGATACCATCACTGCTGCCACCCTGATCCATTTTCACAAGGGCCTGATTCAACTCCATCTTCCTCTCCTACTCCATCTTCCTCTCCTAAAAGTCAACAGAAAAATCAATTCAATTAACAAAAAATAAAAATAAAAATAATAATAAAAAATAAATAAAAATAAACAATCACGAAAAATAGATATAACTTGGGTGATATTTTATCAATAACGGGTGGCTCAAACTCATAAAATCATAATAATCACTTGATAGTATATAGGAAGATAACATAAAGACAATCAACATCATGTCTGCACTGGAGTCGAAATTCAACCCTGGTCACACGTCTAAACGTAGGGTTATGGTTCAAGTCTGGTTTCAGATTTGGATCCTGGTCAGGCCTATATGTAATCCTTAACATTGGGTAGTTCACAGGCATTGAGAAGTGCAAAACATAACCTAAGTGTACTTATTGATGCTTAAATGAGTCAACATTGTCACATTTGCAGCAGATATCTACGTAGTTTTCTCTACTTTGTTGCAGAATGAACTGATTCTGAACCAGTACAAAAACATGTTTCTGGGTGGGGCCACCAATCGAAATAGTTTTAAACATAAAACAACCCCAAAATTGCTTATGGAACTCCCATCGTTTGCTTCATGAATCCAATCAAATTAAAGATAATTCCATAAAAAAAAATCTTTGAAACTTGATTATAATATTTCAGTTTAAACAAAAACTTACAATTAACTTACAAATGCACAACAGCCATCGATTTCAACATGCACGAAGACACGTCCATTTCACGAGCCATCTGGTTCTTCGACGAGTGAACCCATTTCATCTTCGGGTTCGAGACATCACACATTGTCAAAAAGTCCATCACCTGTCCGAATATCTTAAACATTTCTATCCCGAAAATCAGTTCTTATCAGCTACAAACAGCAAATTCCAGTCCATGGGTGCATCAGGATGCACCGAAACTTCATTCCAGGTTTAATAATCGAGATCAAACTCCCATAACTTTCGAACGGCTTTGTTTTTCCTTCCAATTTCACCTTCTCCTTCACACCATGAAACCGACACCAGATACAACCGTTGACCATCACAGGACACTAGCCTCGGGGTGTACTCGTGGACCCTTGGTGGGTGTGGAGTCGATTGGACTCGAGTCCAGAGACCATGTCCAATGTCATACGCTGCGAGCTTATCAGTCTCGGAATACACGTAAAAGACCCCGTCACAAACAACTCCCGAGCAAACAACCCCAAAATCAACTGGTAGCCGTTGAATTTCCGTCCATTTGTTTGAGGAAGAATCAAAAATCTCACATTGAATTTAAAGCCTCATCCCATAAACCAATCCCCCCTACCGCTATTATCAAGAACTGTCCTCGGTCTTTCACACTACCCGTGTGCTTGGTTTTTTCGTTTCTTGATGTACATCTAACCGAAATCCTGTGAGGATCCCCGTAAACATCCGATACTCCACCAATCCGCGTGCGTGTCCGGAGTTGACTTTTGATGGTCAAACGATCAGAGTTGGCTTCAAAAACCCCTAGAACGGACTTTGACCTTGCGTGTTTCATTGATGCAACCTTGTTCCACGATTTTGTCATAGGGCTAAAAACCAACACTCCTCTGTGTGTCTTCCGGTCCATTCTTCCGGAGCTTGAACAACCTCCGACAAGGAAAATGTTATCATGGACAGTGGCAACTGAGAACAGAAACCGATTCTTAAGAATTTCTGCCTCAACTTTATGCCATTTGTTGAAAGAAACGTCAAAAGCATATATCTCACGAGAGCTAAGACCATTTGTAACAGTACCGAAAAGGAACAACCATGGACTCGGGTAATACCCTTCTCGTCTCATTTGCATAAAACGAGGTGTCATAGTCAAAGATCTCCATTTCTTGCACACGAGCCGAGTGTTCATTAAGCTCGTTAATGGGAGTCTCATGAAACAAAACTCGAGAATATCATCAGGAAGAAACACATGCAATGTGTTGTTTCCGTGTGACTCTTCAATTTCAAAACTCTTTTTCCGATTATTTCTCTTCCACAATCTATCCACTCCATATGAGAAACAATCCACACTCGTATCGTCTGTCCCACTCCCGGGTTTGTAACCTTTACCCACAACTTCACCGAACTCGTCACTTGTTGTGGCTCCAACCTTGCACCCTCCGCCCCTAGTATACAAACTCAGACACCTTAATGAAACGGCTCCCGTGTCATCATCATCAATATCATCATCCATCACACTTCCATGGTAGTCGTTTTTCAACTTTTGGCCAATGCTTGTAACTAGATGTTTCGACACATTGGAAGCCTCATGTTCTTTATGTGATGTTTCACCCCTAAGTTGTTCAGGTATCATCTTGCATTCTAAGCCTGGTCATACGAACATTACAAATTAAAATATGATTGCAAAACAAAATCAAGTATACAAGTTTCAGTTGAACAATCAGGATTCAGGGAAATGCTAAGAGATTGAAACTAGACTAGCACAAAAACATGGCTAATTTGTACTCGGAAAGTCAAATGACTAATTTTAAACTCTTAAACTTGCATGGTTCAATATGAAGTTGACAACAAAATTTTCCACGTGTTTGCATACAGCACATACTACAGATATGACTTTCAGCGCAAAAAGATATTTGTACATCTTGATGTGGCTGCAGATCAGTACAGCACAGCACAGCCCAGCCTGGTTTTACATGTTACCAGGCATGTCCGCCACACCTATTCTGCCACCTCTAGTCTAAACGGTGCCAGAGCTTATTTGGCTTGTATAAAGAATGATAGGCTCAAGTTCAACTCATGGCCTGGCCAAGATTTGAAACTTAATTTCAGACCCTACACTAGTGTAAACGGTGCCAGAGCTTATTTGGCTTGTATAAAAAAGATCGTTCTATGGCTTGTTTTCTATGACTTGTATAAGTTTGAGAAAACCATAAAATCTATGAAGGGGGCACAATTACAATTTACAAATACATTACAGCTTACTTCTAGGTGTCAAAAGTTGGTTACGGGTACTAAGGGCGTGTTTGGGTGTGTGTTTTGCAAAAGTGATTATCTCATATCTAGTGTTGGGATACCTACTTCTTTTGTCTCAACTCAACCATATTAAATGTTAAAATTACAGCTGAAAACTTCAAGCTACATGATCATCTAATATCAAAACGCAGATCCAAACATGAAACACCCCCTTAATTTCTAATCACCTAAAATACGAAACTAGTAACTACATATATCACGAGGGACTGCAACTTAGCGCACCTTCCTTGATTTCTAGAATATCCATATCTTCTACATATTTTAAAATTAGTACTCATTTTGAAGGACGACAAATAACAAACAACTTTATGTCATTAACACTATACGAACGAACCGAGTACATGTTATTTATATTGTACAATTCAGTACATAAAAACAGCACAAACAACAATCAAAGTCAAGAAGTCAAGTACCCATAGATTCAAATTTACATATATCCATTAAAATACATAGACCCTAGTCCCAAAACATTCCAAACTAAAAGTCATATAACTTTTTTTTTCCCTTCAAAATTAACAATCTTACAAATCATTATCTACAAATGAAATCCTAAAATGCTATGTTTGACCCAATCAAAAAAGGAACACAAATACTAACACCAAACAAGTAAACATATGAATGTACCAAGTACACAAGAGTAAAGAAAACAAACCTCATGAAGTTTATGTTCAAGATTCTTGATTTGAGCCCAAGAATCAACCGAGCTAGATATTAGATCCAACAAAAGGGTTATTTAAAATGGGTCATTTTAGTAAAGTTTGATAAAAAAAACATTTTTCAAGAAAGAAGAGACAGAAGTGATGGATCTCTTTATTTTGAAGTGAAGTCATGATATACACTTTAGTTCAGAAAAGTGGAAAAGAGATGTGTTCATGTTTTTTTGTTTTATTTACCTAGACTAGAATTATATTTTCACTTTTTTCTAACTTGATAAAAGTTGTCCATGATAGGTCCCAAAAAATAATTAAGTACGCTAAATTGAATGGGAAAAAGAATAGTATTTTGTTATTCTTTATTTTTGTAAAAATAATAAATTGAAACCAAACACTTTAGTAAGGGTAAAAAAAAAAAAAAAAAAAAAACGTCCTCATCACCTCATGTGTTATATCCAAATTGTAAGGCGCAGTTCCTGTCTTTTAAAAAAATGCATTTGTCGTTTTTTTATGAAACAATTGATATCGATGTCATCTATGCTCTATAGCGAAATGACTAAAATTACATGAAGTGAAATGAAAAAGTTTCACGGAAAGCAAAAACATTTTAGTTATTTCATTTTGGTCCAGAGACGATATTCCCACCAAGGATTTTCCACAAAGACAACACCTACACTTTCATATATTTGTCTTTGAATCTTATCTTGGAAAAGTATGCATTGTGCATAAAGCAAGAAAATTAAGTGAACGCATCATGCATCCCCGAAATAACTAAAACTAAAAGTGCTCGGAGTGGGCACATTATTCGCCGCCAAAGACCCAACAATGGATGAACAACACGTTATGCTGCACTGTGCCTCGTGTTATTCATATGATGTTCATCCCTTAGCCATTCCAATCACTTGTGTCGTTATTTATTTATTTATTTATTTTTATTATTATATTTTTTTTAGTAGATGAGTATTTTTTTGTGGAGTTTTTTGTAAAACCCAATAAATGTTATTGGTTTTTTTTTTGTTAAGGAGTAGATTTTAATTATTGATGTATTATTGGAAAAAGATGAAATGGTGCTAAAGTGATAGACGGATAATGTGTTATTCATCTTCCTTGTACCTTGCACTCTAAACATGAATAATGCACCAATGAAACATTTAACAAACTATTTAACTAGATGTTTGTTTAGTAACACATCACAAATACGGTTTTATATTTGTTTAATCAAGTGAACCGACACCAACAATAATAAGTTGATACTTTTTGAACACTATTTGATGGTACGCCATTTTAAATAGTTAACAAATCTGGTTAGAAGATCATTTGATGGTACATATAATATATTTGTGATAATAAGTGTGTCCCCTCTTGAGAGTCATATGTTTCTCACTATGTTAATACTCCAATTAAAAATGCTTTTATAATTTCAATTTATTAAGATTTACACTTCATTTAGTAACCATGAAATGATAATATTTAATTATTTATTGAGCTCTTTGAACATGCATGGAAGTTAAGATCAAATGAGAAATAAAATGGAAATAAAAAGAGTGAAAAGAACAATAATCGTATATTTCAGATATACATACAAAAGCAGATGCACATTTTAACAAATTTATCTTTTTATTTAAAATTTGTTGTTAGAAATACTTTTCACTTTTCTCATTTCTCATTTTATGAGGTAACGACATGAAAACCTCCATATAAACCAACAAAACATGTTTCATTGTCACACATTTCAAACAAAGTGAAAATGTTGTCAATCAAACACATATGATTTAGGTAACACGTCTCATTTAGGTGAGTGGAAAAGAATCAACGCACTTCACATCTTTGTTTTTGACTAAATCAACTTCTTAGGAATGTGGCTATTGTTTTTCCTTTCTTTTTTTTCCCCTTTTGTTAACACTTCTAACTTAAAAGTATGTTTGTCTATGAAGGAGCACATATATGAATTGATGACTTGTAATTTGGTGATATTTTAGGTCATTCAAGCCATTTATTGTCATGTTTTCACTTGTTTATGATAGAAATGATACTTAAAACAATAAAATGTTAATTTTGAGATATCACAAGGATGGTAGAAGGAATGGATGAAATAGCCAAGTTCGAGTCAAGTAAAGAAGACTTTAAAGCTGAAATACGGTTCGAGATCACCTTCGTCGTCTCATATTCTAAACAAACAAAAAAGTTGAGATATTTGTTCTATGGCTTTGACAAGACGTGGTTTCGCCTGGAAGATATTAACTTGCATGTATGCGTTAGTTAAGAGGAAAATGAATTTGATGGGCCACTTGCATACAGATTGCTGGCATTACTATTTTACCGGATAATTATAGTTGCATGACCGTTCCCCTACCCAATCCCACCATGAAAAAGCTCAAAAAAAACATTTAATTTGTTCATAAATTTACAAAACTTTCAAATCTAATTAGTGCATCTGAATCAGTGCATCATTCCGATCTAATTGTATTGTTTCAAATTTGTTTTTTGTGTGCTTTTTTCTCTTTTTTCAAATTTGGTACTGCTTCATTCGCCTATTATTGCCTTATCCATTTCTAAATCGCTAGACAATCATCCAAGCGACAAGTAAAGGTTCCGTTAAAGTTTAAGAATCATGTGGTGGAAAATTTGAATTAAATAATGGGGAAGCTAATTATGTTAGGGTGAATTTGGAAGATAAGGAGATTTTAATTGGGGATAATAGTGGAGTGTTTGGAAATAAGTGTTAATACAAATAAGCCGTAAAAACGTTTATTTATATTTTACGATCTTCTAATGTTTTTTCGATAACAAACGTAAAATCATTTTAACGAAACAAATAGAATACGTAAATAGTTTGAACTAATAGGATCATTTGGCTTCAAATGACACTCTCATATTTAGTGTCATCCTTGCTCATCCATTGGTACTCTTGAAAGTTCCAATCCCTTCCATAAAAGACAATCATTAGCTACATCACTCATTACCTTTAAATACTTAAGCACCCCTTCATTTAAGACACTTAGGAGGACTGAAACACTCAAGATGTCATAGATCTTAGATCTTAGAAACATCATTTCCACTCTTTCATAGCTGCTGAAAGCCGGATCCCTAGGATTAGCCTAGACGGATCCCTCTGAGGAGGGAACCGTGGGATCCGGATGACAGTTTAAGTCAAATCTTGCTAAAACAATCATTTCAACTCATCTTCCTAACTCAAACACTCTATCTCATCTTAAATGAGTTCCTAGATCAGTACAAACCCTGAAGTTGACTCTTGTGCATGTTAATCATCACATTTCAATGAATCTTAGTGGCTTAAGACTTAAATGTACTTGCCAAACCTCTTGGTTTACAAACCTCTTGGTTTACAAACCACCTTGTTAGGATCTCCATAGTCATCACTCTCATCCTAACTTTCAGCTCTTGCAACCTCTTGAAATCATATCATCATGAGGAAAACCCCAAGTAGTATCTTATCCACCAAAGAACCACCTACGAAAAAGGCTCGTGTTATACACGAAATCTCTTCAACCGAATCATCTCCGGTCAAGCCAACAAATGATAGGATCCTTCATCATCCAATCAAACCAACTCCTAAAAGGATAATACCCACAAAACTACCAATTCCAATCACCACCATACCTCCTAGGCCAAACAATATCATCTCCACTAAACCATCACCATTGGTTCCTAGAGCTATCTCTTTTACATCCCCACTATCATCACCACACCTCTACAATTTAGAGGACTTGCCTCCTAGGCCGTCTCATCCGCTTCCGCCGACAACATTCTCCTCATTAGGAGGAATAATGATTCAAAATCAAGGTGTTGAGTCAACACTTGCTCCGGCTTCCTTTTCGCCGTTTCCATCATATAATCCTATTTGGATTATGACAAATCATCAAAGTCAACCACCCGACCATATGGAAGTTGACACTTCTCTACCGACACCATCACTCTTGGTCGAGCCATTCTCAAATGTGCCTCCACCAATCCCTCCGTCGTTTGAAGCCCTACAAGCCGCTTCACTTGATCCTTCGCATCAAGCCATTTCATTTCATCCACCACCACTACCTAGCCATGACAAAGATTGCTATCATTGTCAACATGTTGAAAGTTTGATACATGAAGTACGAGAAGACCAACGTTTCATGTTCTATCATCTCCTCGAACGTTTCGACGAGATCAAACCTAAACAAAACTTGAGCTAGAAGATTTTAGTGGTGTCCTAGCATCAAGCGTTAGTTGGTTTAGAAATTCCTAATCATGTAATTTCTTATTTTCTTAGTTTTTAGAGTCATGTATATCATAACTCTAGTTTTATTAAATGGAATTACATGCTACTTGTTATTTTTCTGAGCATATGATTACCTTGTATTCATATCTCATTTTTGTGATAACATTACTTGTTATATCACCCTTGCTGAAATTTATCAGCTAATACGGATCCCTCAGAATTGCCTAGACGGATCCCTACTAGGAGGGAACCGCGGGATCCGTGAGACAGAAAGCTTTCTTTCTACTAACTTAAACCACATTTGCAGGAAATTGTGAATTTTACTTGCTTTCTAACCTTTGTTTTGTAGTTATTCAATTTACACATGAAGACTTTGACATCCTAAAGCTAGGGGGAGCTTTATGTCAAAGCAATACATTGCAAATTACTTGCAATACTAGGTTTACATTTCGTGACATCCCCTTGCATAATTGCAATCATCAAGGGGGAGCACATTCGTCTCTTAGACGAAATCTTTTGCAAACTTATTTGCAAACAAACTAGATTAGTATTACTTACTTGACGCCCTTACATAGGGATGGACTAATCAAGGGGGAGTAAAGACGAGATCCTTTCCCGTTACTTGCTCTCTATCTCTTTTTATTTTTTTTCTTTCACATGTTTTTTTTTCCTCTTAAAAACGATGTGTTACTTTCCTTCAAACACTTTTTGTTTCGACAAAAAGGGGGAGAAGAAAGTAAAAACTACAAATTCAAACTTTTACGAATTTTAGATTTTCCTTAAAATAATTTTATGTTTTGTCATCAACAAAAAGGGGGAGATTGTTAATACAAATAAGCCGTAAAAACGTTTATTTATATTTTACTATCTTCTAATGTTTTGTCGATAACAAACGTAAAATCATTTTAACGAAACAAATAGAATACGTAAATAGTTTGAACTAATAGTTTCTAACATATTCACACTTTCACATAAAACAATAAAACAAGTATAAGTGGTTTTAAGATTTAGATATATATATATATATATATATATATATATATATATATATACAACAACTAGTGTTTACATAATGGGTTAGCATATACTTAGGTACAACAACTAAGTGTTTACATATTGGGTTAGCATATACTTAAACTAAGTATACTAAAATGGGTAAAAACATGTATATACTAAAATGGGTAAAAACAAGTATATACTAAGGTAAAAACTAGCAAATGGTATTGACCCATAACCCATGGTTTTATATATACCACTTAACCAAGTTCAATGTATCCTTAAGGTACATTGTATCTAGAAAGAAAACCATGGATCAACCCATAACCCATGACCCATAACCAAAAATACCCATGGGCAAAGAGGAGCGTTCCACGGATCCCTATCTTTGTGCTAGCCGGATCCCAAGTGGAAGGGATCCGGGGAACAGTAGGATTTTTCCTCTATAAATAGTGAGCCATTTCTTCATTATTTCTCACCCCTTTCTAACACACTTTCTCCCCTAAGTTAAATCTCACTAACCTTAGATCCAAGAGATCTATGTTTGTAGTTTGTTTTTGTGTGATCTTTTAGGTTCCTCTTAAAGGCAAGATCACCACCTTGGAAGTCGAGCAAGCTCAAGTCCATGAGTTGCCATGCTTCTTCATCATCAAGGCTACTGAAGTCTTCTTGTTGATGATCTATTTCTTTCCTCAAAGAAGTGTAGTGTTGAAGACATTAGTGAAAGATGTCTCAAGTGTCAAGACGAAGATATTAGTAAAGGGTATCGATCGTCTATAGGATAAGCACTTGTGGTAGGTGCTAAGAAGTCAAGACAAAGAAGCATTAGTGAAAGGTGCTTAGAAGTCAAGACTAGAAGCACTAGTGAAGGGTGCTTAGAAGTGAAGACACAAGACATTAGTGAAAGGTGTCTTGTAGATCTAGTCAAAGGCATTAGTGAAAGGTTCCTTAGATGTACATTCGATATGGTGTGTTTCGATGTACAAGATAGACTAGTATAGGATCAAAGGATATTGATATCCTTGATGATGTTGTAAAGGAGTAGATCTCCTTTGGGATTAGTCGTTGGTGTAGTGTGGTAGTAGTTCCTCCATTGCAATGGAACTAGGTGCTTAGCCTAGTACCTAATAAAGGGTAGGCGACGTTGTGAAGGTGTAGTTCACCTTGGAGTGAAAGAACTAGGTACTTAGCCTAGTACCTTATAAAGGGTAGGCGACGTTGTGTAGGAGTGGTTCACCTTGGAGTGAAAGAACCCGGTGGTTAGCCTAGCACCGGAAAAAGGGTAGGCGACGTTGTGAAGGCTTCTCCGCCATAAGGATATTGGTGTAGTGATAACGAACTCTCGAGTAGGTGACTCGGGGAGTGGAGTAGGGCAAGGAAGGTGTCCTTGTAGCCGAACCACTATAAATACTCGTGTTGTGGTTTTGTGCTTCTTACTCTTATCTTTTCATTACTTACCTTTATATGCTTGTTTATCAACATCCAACACACACATCCAAATAGATTGACATAAGTCGATCTAAATAGTTTAAAAGGAAGTTTTAATTGGTAAAAATATTCAACCCCCCTTCTAGTTTTCCACAATAAGGATAATACTGGTGATAATGCTTCTAGCCCAACTATAAATGATAAAGTGTGTAATAGTTCTGTTTCTACTAATGATTTGAATATTAATAGTCCTGATGCTGTGAATGAGGGTTTAAATGTGGATAATAATGAAAAAGGGATAGATAATAAGACTAATACTCCAAAGAAATCATATGCTAATGTTGTGAATAATAGTACTGTGAATACTGATAATAAGCTTGATTTTAAACCAACTGTCATTAATGAAGATGGTGAGGAATTTGTGGTTTTTGATGAAGAGTTAGTTACTAAAGGAAGTCTAAAATGGAATCTTACTGTGTATGGTCATTTTGTTGGATGTCATATGGCTGTTGGTGAATTGAATTATCACTTGAGAAGAATGTGGAGTAAGTATGGCCTCCTTGATGTTCAGGTTAATGGTAATGGGAAATGTTTTTTTTTTTAATTTAGAAATGAGGAGGGTCTGAATGAGGTTTTAAGGCAGGGTCCATGGATTGTGAATCATAGGCCATTGTTTGTGAAAAAATGGGATCCAATAGTTGGTATGGAGGTAAAAGAGCAGACTACAATTCCTCCATGGGCTAAACTAACCAATGTTCCTCTTTAGGCTTGGAGTTGTGATGGGATGACTGCTCTTGCTAGTGATCTAGGAAAGCCCATTATTATGGATAATGTCACTAGTCAAATGTGTAAGTCAGGTGTAGGTAGGGCTGAATTTGCTAGAGTACTTGTGGAATTTGATGCCAAGAAAGGTTTTAAAGACAAAATTTGTATTCAATATAGGAATAAGGAGAATGAAGTGAAAGGGTCAAAGATTGTGAATGTAGAGTATATGTGGAAACCAGAGGTTTTTTCATATTCTTAGTGCTTGGACATGATTTCCAGAAATGTTGCAAAAGGCCAAGGACCGAAAAAGAAGTAGAAGAAAGAGGAAGGTAGAGGCTGGGATTGAGGATAAGGAAGGATTTATTGAAGTTCAAACTAAAGGACAAGGAAAAGTTAATGGGGGAATGGGAAATAATAGTAATCATGGTCGGCCCTGGCACCGGGCGAAGTGGGAGACGACCCAGAGCATCAACAACATAGGAGGCATCAAATTTTTAGTGTTGGTGTTTCAGTACTAATCTAGAAAATAAAGAAGAAACCACCTTAGATCAAAAAACAAGAAGAAGAAAAAAGATAGAAAGAAAGAAAAACTAAAAAAATTCCAGAGAACATAACTGGTTCAGTTGGAGTCTTGGAGAAGATGAGTCCGGAGTATGTTTTGTTAAGAGATGCTTCTTTTGATGCAAGAGTTAAAACTTAAAAGTACAGTTTTTAATTACTCACTGGTCACAAATTTTTGTATGGTCTCAATGCACACCACGTATTTATTCCTTTTGCTATGAAGTAGAGTGTCAAGTTTTTTTGTTTTTTTATATATTTATTTTATGAATTACTATACTACTTTTTGGTGTATTTTCTTTCTCGATAAACATTAAACAAACGCGTTTTTACTATGCATTTCGTAATACTCTTTTAGCTTCTGTTTTTCCATTGATATGTATAAATCATATCTTCAATTTTGCAACGTATTAATAGTAAAATGGGTTAATTGTCTAAAAATATATTATACTTGTCACCATTTATAATTGTGTATATAAATCCGTTTATTTTGTACACATCTTTTCAAATTTTAACTATTATGTGTATCGATTCTTAAAAATACTTAATTCAATTCTTAAAAAACAGTGATTCGATTCCCGAAATATGTCCATTGATACACTGAATAATCAAACTTTGAAAAAGTGTACACAAACTAATCGAACACATACCTAAAAAATGAAATGATAGCAAAATTGAAGATATGATTTGTTGCTTTTATGAAGTACATATGAAAATGATGTTAATCATGAAATATTATTTCTCATTTTAGTCATTAAAGAATAACTTGCACGATCATATTCGGAAAACCTAAAATCTGGCCCTGCTATATATATTGGGGCATATTTTGTTAGTCTCGCCCAGGGCATCTAAAAGCTCAGGACCGGCCCTGATAGTAATGTTGGTATGGGTAGGAATGGTGGTGCTTGGAAGAAAAAAGGAGGTGATAATGTGAAACAGGGGAATAGCAGGGGTGATGTGAATGGTAATAAAGAAGGACAACAACAGAAGGGTAGAACATGGGGTGTTCCACAAAATGTAATGGAAAACATCAGAAGATCTGCAAATAAATATGTTGTGCTTGAAAATATGAGTATAGAGGAAAGAAATGAGGTAGGTACTTTGAAAGATCGAATGATTGTTGATCAATTTTTGAATAAGAAGCTCCAACCATCTACTCAAGATTTGAATGACTGGACTCTTGACATGAAAGCTTACTTCAAGGAAAAATGGGAAGAGGACAAGAGGAAGGAGGATGGCAATCAAAATGAGAATGAGGGAGAAGTTATGGAGAATGTGAATGCAGCTGCTTAGTGTTGGACAGCTGATGTGCTTGGTAGTGGTAGTGCAACTGCCCTAAATTGACAGTTTATATTTTCTATTACATGTCTATGGATCTACATATTGCATCATGGAATATTAGGAGTATGAATCAAGTTAAAAAACAGGATGAAGTAGTTCAGTTTATTAGGGAGGAAAGAGTTAATGTTGTGCCGTGTTAGAAACTCATATAAGAGTAAAGAAGTTGGATAGTGTATCTAGGAAAGTCTTTGGAAGATGGGATTGGTGCTCTAATAGCTTGTATAGTCAAAATGGTTGCAGGATTCTCATTGGATGGGATAGTAGTTTGGTTAATCTGATGGTTGAGGGTATGTAAGGCAAATGATGATGTGTGTAATTGAAGGAATTAATACTAAGACAAAATGTTTTTGTAGTTTTTGTAGAAAACTAGAAGGGGGTTGAATAGTTTACCGATTAAAATCTTTGTTTTGAAACTTATTGAAAGATCAATTGATATTGATCTTAAGTATGTTAATGAAATATGCAAGCAATATATAATAAGTAAATAAGGAAAGAAATGATCAAACCACAACAAGTTGTTTATAGTGGTTCGGCCTACAAGGACTCTTTTTCCTTGCCCTACTCCACTCCCCGAGTCTCACACTCGAGAGTTTAACTTCACTAGTCAACAAGCTCCTTTCACCGGCGGAGAAAACCTTTACACTTCGCTTACACTATTACCGACACTAAGCTAGATGTCGAGTTCTTTCCAAGGGTACAACTACTCCCACACACAATGTATTTTGAGGACTAAAATACTAACCACTCACACTCACAAGATTATGATGGTTTGATACAACAATGAAGTATGGATCAACACTAGATCATACAACACTAAACAAACAAGACTTCCAACTTCTCGTTGAAGCTTGAATATGACTTGATCTTCTTTGCTACAAAAGAGATCACTAATATGATATGAAACTGAGTTAGAAAGGTTAGAGAGAAGATATGTATGAGAGTATGTTAGAAAGGGATGAGAAACTACTTGGCTTGGCATTGCTATTTATAGCCAAAATGGACAGGAGCGTCCACGGACCGCGGACCCCTTAAAAGGGTTCCGCCCGTGTACCAAAATGGTACCGCCAGTCTGACAGTCAAGATATCAAATCTTGCCTAAAGTCAACTCTATCTAAGTAAGATTGTGCAAGATATGAAGAGTACAAATCTTCACAAAATATCTAATGGAATCTTTCAATGATTTCCATGATGTAATACATGATGTCAAATGTTGTATTACTATTTATAGAAATATGCAAATGCTTAAGTAGTGTTTAGTTTTAAGAACCTAACACATTCTACAAACTACTATCATACATAATGATTAGAGTCATATCAAGATGTTACTAATCATAAATGTAAATGCTTGAATGATGAATATATTGTTTGAGAAAGCTTGTTTTAATATCTAATAAACTTGACAAGCTTTAAGCTTTTATAAATTAAATTTACTTTTGTCGTTAACAAAACTTAGGCAAAGATCAAAAATATGAATAACGTTTAATGACGATATTTGTATTAACAATCTCCCCTTTTTGTTGAGGACAAAATATAAATTTTATTTTTATAAAAGAAACAAAGTTTGTACAAGAGTTATAAAAATATTAGTTTTAGAACTTGAAAAGGAAATGATAATGCAAGTATATGAAATTTGACTTTTATGAAAGTCAAAGAATTCACTAGTTGATGCATGATGTTGACTTTTTCAGAAAGTCAAAGTATGCAGTTTGACTTTTTTAAGAAAAGTCAAGTTTAAAGTTCTATATTTTCTTCCCCTTTTTGTCTCAACAAAAAGAAGAGGCTATGCGGAATATAATGAGCCCGAGCTATTATCTCCCCCTTGTTCAAAGCTTCCCCTAAATTGGGTGCTTTAATGGGAAGATACATGGATTGTGAAAATAAAGCTACAAAAAAAAATTGTTAGTAATAATGATCATTCACAAGCATTTCCAAACACTATGTAATGACATCAACAATATAATAAACAACATTCATTAGTTAAAATTTTTCATGAGTAAAGATCATGAAAAGAGAACACAATGATGTGTTTCTAGTACAAGAAAAATTATCCTAAGAGAGCAAATAAAAGAAAGACTATTCTAAAACCATCCTAAAGTGATGGTGGATGGGAAAGAGCGTTGAGACGCTCAAGAATGTGGTTGAGGATGAACCTCATTTCTTCGTGGAAGTCAAGGACCATAACCCGGGTCCGTTCCACGGTTTGACCCGTTTGCTCACAAGTTGAGCAACCATGCCTTGGAGGGTAGAAAGTTTGGGGAGGTTGTGGCGGTGGAATAGTGGATGTATTGGTGGTGTTGGGGATGTTTGGAGTGGTCATGATGGATGCAAGCAAAGCACTTTGCATTTGCATTGTCTCACTTAAGTGAGAATCCACCATGCCTTTGAATTGGTGGAGGTTGTGGAGTTCGGCTTGAATCTGCTCTCTAGTGGGATTGTCATCCCACATGCACTCCGGAATGTCCTCAATATGAGGGGACATTGATGATGGAAGTGGATGATCCCCGTATAAAGGACCATGAATGTCCTTGTGAATGGGGTGGGAAAGGAGAGGTCTTGGCCCTAATGGGGCGTTTGGGTCAATGGATGACCGAGGTGACTCATGAGCGATTCGCTCAATGGTGCCAAAGGATGGCAATGGTGGTGGATGACTTGGCCTAGGAGGCAAGTCTTCCAAGTCCTCTAGGAAAGGATTTGGTGATGTTGGTGGAGTTGAAAATAACTCCATGGGAGTGAGAGTGGGAGACCTTGGTGAAGGTGGTGAGGGTGTTTTGGATGTTTGGATGGGTGCCGGTGGAGGTGAAGTATGTGTTTTTGTTGGTGGTGGAGTGGTGATCACAATGTGTGATGAAGTGGGTGTAGCTAAGGTAAGATGTGTATCATCTCTAATGGGAGATGAGATGGTGAGTGGTGAAGATTCGGATGATGAGCTAAGATGAACAAAACAACAAGGCCTTACGCTCATTCTAGCGGTTTTCTTGCAAGGTTTTGGTGATGATTTAGTCATTTTTAACTTGGGTTTTGATTTGCTAGATGGTAGTGAGAATGAAGAAGGTGTGAGGATGATCATGGTAAAGCCTTTCAATTTATAGAGATAAGAAATTGTTGAGAAATGGTTTGATTTGATGTTGAACCATTGAAGAGATGAGGTTCCTAATGATTTGGAAGTGGGTTGAATGCTAGTCATATCACCCAAGTCAATCCATACAAAGAAGATGGAGTGAAGAAGAAAAGATATGCAATAAATGTGTTCTAGTGAGTGGAATTTCCTAATATTCAGATTACCCACGGATTTGAAGGTACCAAAATTTTGGTTCCTTCCTTTATGCCAAAGGGCTCCTTGGGTGGATTTTTCAAATTTTTGAATTTTGGTGGGAAATGGATTTCTTATACACCTTAGTACATAATACTAGTTCTAATACCAGTATAAACTAGTTAAGATTGATTTATAAGTGATGGAAGATAATTTGGAATCACGAAAGAGTCGAAATTCAGAAAATTACCTGGAGGATCCACGGCACCAAAAACATATACGGACGGTACCCTAAAAAGGGTGCCGTCTGGTCCGCCTGTACAGGTATGGCGGTACCAAATTATATAAAGGACGGTACCAAAATTATGGTGCCGTCGGATCCGTGGAGTGCTGAAAATTGGTCAGAGTTCATGTTTAGGTGTCGGGCAAATTTCCGAAACCTGAAATTTTTCTCAAAAGCTGTTATACTAAACATTTCTAGTTAGGAAAAGTAAATAACACATATGTAAACATAGTGGAGCATAGATTTTGAGCAAGGCTTATTGATTTTCACAATATAGTGAAAATGGGTAAAATTTGATAGCATATTTGTGCTATCCCCCTGCATGAGATTGTTAGCATACACCATTGTTCCAAGTTATATTATCATCCTACATAATAAAAACAACTAAATAGTGTCGAACATTAACGATAATGCATTGTTCCAAACACTCCTTAAAGTACCCTTATTTGTCTAATTTCTTGTAAATCTTGTTCATCATCCTACCAAGGCACTTGAACATTCCCTTAGTTTGCTTGAATTCTGCTGATTCATTCTCAATCTCGGGAAGAGATGCGTAATACTCATGAGGTGGAAGATGAGAGCTTGGAAGACCATCCTCGGAGCTATTTGATGATGATGATGAAGGAGTTGGAGGTTTAGCTCTCTTGCCTTTAGTCTTAGCAACTCGAGCATCACTCAAAGGTACAAAGATGTGAGGGATGAGTTCATAGTGAAGGTGCATCCCTTTTTGGGTTGGTGGAATTGGAGCGAAGTTTCTATAGAGACGGGTGAGAAGCATCCCGTATGGAAGAGCAACGGATCCTTGAGTTGGAATATCAATCATTCTCCTAGCTATGTAGTAGGCTAAGTTGAATGGTTGTCGGGTGGACAAGTTGTAGAGCATGTGGCAAAGACAAGCGTTTATGTGATCCCTATTCCCTATGGTGCTAATGACGTTGGCTCTAAGTAGCTCCTCCCATTTCTTAAATTCGGGCTTAAGTTCATTTAGCTCCATTCCATATGGATCTCGGTTTACCTCTTTTCCCTTTCGGATAACTCGGGTTGTATCCATTTTTGGGTTAAAAAGGTGTTCACGGATGACATCCTTATCAGCCAAACGGGTTATGTAGGGAAGAGAGCGGTCATTGATTGTATCAAGAGCCATGAGTGACCACTTATCCGTGTAGACACAAGTTCCTCGGTTGGGAATTCCTAACACTTGAGCAAAGTTGCTTAAGGTGATGGTGTAGTCATTTTGGTTGATTCTAAAGCTAAGACAAATTCATCATCGTCTTCATCACTAAAGCCGGTCACACTAGCATAGAATTCTAACACAAACCTAGGACAAATTGGTTCATCGATGTCAAGAAGACAATCGAATTGAATGGCGGCTAGTTCTTCACGAAGATTGGTATTTTCAAGGAAGGATGAGTGAATGGTTCTACCCTCATGGAAATACCTTGATTCTAGACCTCTAAATATTTCTACTTGTTCCTTGGTAAGTCCTTTGGTTTTGTGGTGTTTGGGAATGTAGTTAAGGGTGTCTTTGTGATCATAGAATCTTGCGGCTACCATGGTTATTCCTATGGACAAGAATTAATATGTTAAAAATATTGAAAATAAATTTTAACGTTTTTTTGATTCTAGTGTGTGCCTATATGAAAACAATTTGGAGTTGCGGTTATCTCGACTCATTTTATGCACAAAATGGTTTTAGTTGGGTGTTTGGTAAATACCATGAGATAACCCAAATGCTCCTAATTCAATGTGGCTACATTTGAATATACCCGGGAGTGCATATTTGTTATGCAATACCTTTAGTATTCAAGAGCATGCAAGTGATGAAAATTCTAACGTTTCTATTTGTATTAGCAATGAAAAATGTTTTCCTATAAGTGAGAAGCTTTTCAAAACTTTTGACATGGGGTGTTTGGTTGTTTGAATGAGGCCTTATATTTATTATCTATCAATTAGTGGGAAACATGATTTGTTTATGCAATATGATAATGTAGTACCTAATTTGAATGACTAGTTATGCAATTTGCCAATTGAATTCATATTTGGTATAAAAGCATACATAAAACCCCATGTAATGATTTGTGATAGTTTTGTGCATAAATAAGAATCCTAGACTCAGAATTAAGAGATGAAATGTAGTTAGGATACTTACAATGATGTTATCTTCAGTGATTAGTGAGTGGGAAGATGACAATAATGAGCTTGGTTTAAGTTTCACACGTTTTGGTAAAGTGGGTTGTGAGGAAGAGGATGTTATGTATATAGCAGTTTTGCTTCTGTAGACACCACGGACCAGAAGGCACCAAATTTTTGGTTCCGTCCGTGTTGTCGTTTGGTGCCGTGGCTACAGTAGCAGATACAAGGCAAAATTGTTTTGGCTTGACTATTCTAATGTTTTGGACTATGTTTATCCTACATGTTTGATTCCATTAACCCTAAACCAAGTCTAAGAAGATTAAAAGGTTCTCGTTTAAGAGGTTTAGTAAAGATGTCGGCAATGTTGTCTTCGGAGGATACTTTCTCGATTGAAATGTTTCCTTTTGAACATTGTCGCGAAGAAAGTGATGACGGATTTCAATGTGCTTAGTACGAGCATGTTGAACGGGATTTTTGCTGAGATCGATGGCTCCTTTGTTGTCGCAAAGTATCACAATGTCGTTGAGATGAATTTCGTAGTCTACGAGAGCTTGCTTCATCCAAAGAGCTTGTTGACATGCTTTTCCGGCTGAGACGTATTCGGCTTCAGGAGTAGAGATGGCTAAAGCCGTTTGCTTCTTTGCAAACCATGAGGTGAGACAATGTCCAACAAAAGTGCAAATACCACTTGTACTTTTTCTATCGACATAATCACCGGCATGATCCAAGTCGGCATACACTATGGTTTCAATACCCGTTCCTTTGGGATACCATAATCCTAAACACGTTGTTCCCTTAATATATCTAAAAATCCTTTTTAATGCTTCTAAGTGTGATGCCTTTGGGTTTTCTTGAAAGCGAGCACATAGACAAACACTAAACATAATGTCGGGTCTACTAGCCGTAAGATAGAGTAGACTACCAATCATTCCTCTATATTTAGTGTTATCTACGGATTCACCTTCTTCGTCCTTGGTGAGTTTAGTGTCCGAGGACATGGGTGTTTTAGTTGGTTTGGAATCTTCAAGACCAAATTTCTTAAGCATGTCTTTTATATATTTAGATTGGTTAAAGAAAATACCATCTTCTAGTTGTTTAATTTGAAGTCCTAGAAAGAAGTTTAACTCACCCATCATACTCATTTCAAACTCGTCATGCATGATTTTAGAAAAATCATTACATAGTTCTTGACAAGTTGATCCGAATATAATGTCATCAACGTATATTTGAACAATCATAATTTGCGATTCCTTTTCTTAGTAAAAAGAGTATTATCTACTAATCCCATAGTATATTTGTTATCAACAAGAAAAGTCTTAAGACGGTCGTACCAAGCTTTAGGTGCTTGTTTAAGGCCATATAATGCTTTCTTGAGTTTGAAGACATGATGTGGTTTCTCAAAGTCGGTAAAACCGGAGGTTGAGCAACATACACTTCTTCGTTAATAAACCCATTAAGGAAAGCACTTTTAACATCCATTTGAAATAATTTAAAGTCATAAGCACATGCATAAGCAAGTAATATTCTAATAGATTCAAGTCTAGCTACCGGTGCATAAGTTTCATCATAGTCAATTCCTTCTTGTTGATTATAACCTTGTGCAACAAGCCTAGCTTTGTTTCTAGATACTACACCATTTTCGTCCATTTTGTTTCGAAAGACCCATTTTGTTCCAATTATAGTTTGATCTTTGGGTTTTGGAACTAGTTTCCAAACATCATTTCTAACGAATTGATTTAATTCTTCTTGCATGGCAATTACCCATGATTCATCTTTTATTGCTTCATTTATGGGTTTTGGTTCAATGGTGGATACAAAACAAAAATGATTACTTTGATTTTGAGCTTGTGACCTTAAGGTTCTTTGATTAAGTTGTCCTATGACCTTTTCTAATGGATGACTTTTAGATTCTTTGATGTTGACAATTTCCTTATTTGATGGTTCATCTTCCTTGTTATTATTAATTTGACTTTCTATTATTTGACTTTCAACTAAGTCATCATCTACCAAAGGTGATGTCTTAGAGGGAGGTGGACTTTCGTCAAATGTTATGTTCAACGATTCCTCGACTATCATTGTTTCTTTATTAAGGACAATGTAAGCTTTACTAGTTTGAGAGTAACCAAGAAATACACCTTCATAAGACTTTGGGTCAAACTTGGTGAGATAATCCTTAGTATTAAGAATAAAACATTTACAACCAAAGACTTTAAAATATCCTAATGTTGGCTTTTTACCTTTATAAAGTTCATATGGTGTTTTGTTTAGGAAAGGACGTATTAGGACTCTATTCAAAATATATGTAGAAGTGTCAACGGCGTTACACCAAAACTTTTGAGGAATGTTTTGTTCATTAAGCATTGTTCTACTCATTTCTTGAATTGTTCTATTTTTACGTTCTACTACTCCATTTGATTGAGGTGTTCGTGGAGCGGAAAAGTTATGTGTTATACCATTTGTATCACAAAAGTTTCCAAATTGAGTTTCGTTGTCAAATTCACGACCATGATCCGTTCGGATCGACACGAATTTGACACCTAGAAGATTTTGAATTTTCTTGCTAAGTATTTCAAATTTATCAAAAGCTTCATTTTTGGTTTTCAAAAATAACGTCCAAGTAAACCTTGAGTAATCATCTACTATGACCAAAGTGTATAAGTTGCCTCCATAGCTTCTTATAGCGGATGGTCCAAATAAGTCCATATGTAATAATTCTAGACATTTAGATGTGGACACCATATTTTTAGATTTGTGACTACTATGTGTTTGTTTACCAATTTTGCAAGCGTCACAAAAGTGTTGGTCATATTTTAGTTTTGGTAAATTTCTAACCAACTCTTTTGAAGATAGGTTTTGTATAAGTCTCATATTAGCGTGACCTAAGCGCCTATGCCAAAGAGATGAGCTATCGTCTAATGTTGTTAGGCAAAGTTTGTCATTATATGTTTTATCTATTTTCATGACGTATATGTTATTTTTCCTAACTCCTTTAGCTATGGTGATACCATCTTTTAGTATTTTACTACCATTTTCATCAAATAGTACTTTATACTTTTTATCACATAGTTGGCTAATACTAAGTAGATTAAATCCTAACCTATCCACATGAGCAACATTTTCAATAGTTAGAGAGTTATGAGCAATCGTACCTTTGCCAATGATTTTGCTTTTGAGATTGCTACCGAAAGTGACATTACCTCCGCCATACTCTTGGTATGATGAGAAGAGATTTTTGTTGCCCGTCATGTGTCGTGAGCATCCACTATCTTTAATCCATTCATCCGGTTCCAATCCAACTTTCAAGCATACCTAAGAAGCGAATAACTCAAACATTTGGTCCCCAATATCTCATGGGTCCGTTTGGGTTAAACATACCATTTATTTGATTCATGTATGGAAATGATTGGTAAGGGTTCCATGGCATGTAAACTGGAGTTTGATATGGTCTAGGAAAGTTTTGATTCCAACCGTTGTGTTGGTAGTTAGGTTGAACGTTGTGGTTGCTCTTAGGAAAGGGGCGTTTGGCAAAAGAAGTTTTATATCGTTGTTGAGTAGTTTTTGATCTAAATTCATTTTTAACAAGTCCTACTCCCGATATAATGGCTGGTTTTAGTTTAACATTATCATTGGTTTTCTTTGTTACTTTAACAAATTTAGTACGGTTCGTATTGCGAACATTCTCGTTCACTCGGAAGTACCCGCGGTACCATTTCTTACAACGGACGGAACCCTTATTTTGGTTCCGTCTGGTCCGTGCTGCAGCAGAATTTTGATGAATGTTCGTTCCTTTTCGCCGCTTTGTTTTGACTCTTTGGAATTAATACTTCATTAAAACCTAGCCCATTCATGTCTCTTGGTGTTTTATGGATTTTAACTATTTCATCGGCAATAGCGATGTTTTTGTTAAACCTTTTAAACTTAGAATTATTTTCTATTAAAACTTCTTGTGTGAGCTTTAGTTTTTCTATTTCAAGATTAAGCTCTTGACATGATTTACAATCATCGTCATTTGCTTTTCCCTTTTCAAGTCGTTTTGCTTTTTCTTTTAACTCATATACCTCATTTTCCAAAAACTCCTTTTTTGTTTTTAGAAATTTATTTTTAGTTATGATTTTTAGACTTAGCTCACACAATTGATTATATTGTTTTTGCAAGGTGTCATCATCTATAGAAGAATAAGAAGAGTCGGAAAGTACCTCATTTGACTCATGTGCCATTAGAGCGATCTCTTCCTTGCTTGATTCTTCATCGTCTTCACTATCACTCCAAGCACCACTTACAAAAGCTCGTTGAGTTTTGCCTTTAGGTGGCTTGGGACATTCTCCTATGAGATGACTTGCATCACCACATCTAAAACACTTTCTTTCACCTTTATTCTTCTTATCATCCCGATCTTTTCGAATGGCTTCTTTTCTTCTCGAGGTTGTCTTACAAACTTTCCTCTTCTTCTAAAGAACTTCTTGAAATCTCTAACGGCCATGGCATACTCCTCATCTTCACTATCGGAACAAGATTCACCATCATCACTTGATTCCGCCTTTGCTTTAAGAGCAACGGATTTGATCTTCTCCTTTCTTCCTTTGATGATCTCTGAATCTTTCTCCATTACCATTTCGTGAACTTTGAGGTTGCCAATTAGCTCGTCTAGTGACATTATTGAGAGATCTTTTGATTCTTCAATAGCGGTCACTTTAGCTCTCCATTTTGGATGGAGTGCTCTAAGAAATTTCCTGACAAAGTTCTTACTACGAAAAGATTCATCAAGTGCTTTAAGTGATGAAATGATAGTGTTAAAAGCGAGCAAAGCCACAATCAATGGTTTCATCTTCAGGGATAACAAATTGTTCATATTGTTGAACAAGAAGATCAATTTTGTTATCCTTGACTTGTGAATTACCTTGATGTGTAACAATTAAAGATTCCCAAATATCTTTGGCGGTTTCACACATAAAAATTCTTTCATATTCTTTTCTAGGTAAAGCATTATAAAGCATCATTTTAGCTTCATTATTTTTAGCAACTAATTTCTTTTGTTCATCAACGGAAATATCCTTTGTTGTAGAACTAAAATCTCCTTTAACAATAATTAACCAAAGATCTATATCTTTTGATTTTACATATGTTTCAAAACGGTTTTTCCAATAGATAAATCCATTGGTTTCAAAGAGTGGTGGTCTTTGCATAGATTGCCCTTCTTTAAAGTTTTCAGAATCCATGGATCGTTTCAAGTTTATAAAATACAAGTTATTTTAGAAATTCTTGAGCAACGAGGCTCTGGTACCAATTGTAGAAAACTAGAAGGGGGGTTGAATAGTTTACCGATTAAAATCTTTGTTTTGAAACTTATTGAAAGATCAATTGATATTGATCTTAAGTATGTTAATGAAATATGCAAGCAATATATAATAAGTAAATAAGGAAAGAAATGATCAAACCACAACAAGTTGTTTATAGTGGTTCGGCCTACAAGGACTCTTTTTCCTTGCCCTACTCCACTCCTCGAGTCTCACACTCGAGAGTTTAACTTCACTAGTCAACAAGCTCCTTTCACCGGCGGAGAAAACCTTTACACTTCGCTTACACTATTACCGACACTAAGCTAGATGTCGAGTTCTTTCCAAGGGTACAACTACTCCCACACACAATGTATTTTGAGGACTAAAATACTAACCACTCACACTCACAAGATTATGATGGTTTGATACAACAATGAAGTATGGATCAACACTAGATCATACAACACTAAACAAACAAGACTTCCAACTTCTCGTTGAAGCTTGAATATGACTTGATCTTCTTTGCTACAAAAGAGATCACTAATATGATATGAAACTGAGTTAGAAAGGTTAGAGAGAAGATATGTATGAGAGTATGTTAGAAAGGGATGAGAAACTACTTGGCTTGGCATAGCTATTTATAGCCAATTGGACAGATGCGTCCGACGGACCGCGGACCCTTAAAAGGGTTCCCCTGTACCAAAATGGTACCGCCGGTTGACAAATCAAGATATCAAATCTTGCCTAAAGTCAACTCTATCTAAGTGAGATTGTGCAAGATATGAAGAGTACAAATCTTCACAAAATATCTAATGGAATCTTTCAATGATTTCCATGATGTAATACATGATGTCAAATGTTGTATTACTATTTATAGAAATATGCCAATGCTTAAGTAGTGTTTGGTTTTAAGAACCTAACACATTCTACAAACTACTATCATACATAATGATTAGAGTCATATCAAGATGTTACTAATCATAAATGTAAATGCTTGAATGATGAATATATTGTTTGAGAAAGCTTGTTTTAATATCTAATAAACTTGACAAGCTTTAAGCTTTTATAAATTAAATTTACTTTTGTCGTTAACAAAACTTAGGCAAAGATCAAAAATATGAATAACGTTTAATGACGATATTTGTATTAACAGTTTTGTATATGCTTCAAATAGTGGTACTGAAAGGAAAGGTTTATGAAGGGAGCTAAGTGCTGCTAAGTATATTGTCAATGATGATCCATGGGTACTCCTAGGTGACTTTAATGTTACTTTAAAAGTGGGAGAGCATTCCGCTGGGAGCTCTAGTATCACCAATGACATGCAAGACTTTAGGGATTGTGTTAATGATATAGAGGTGGAGGATATTTGTAGTTCAGGTTTGTTTTATACATGGATCAAATCCCCCATGAAAGAAAATTCAAGTATTATGAAGAAGTTAGATAGGATGATGATTAATGAGGGATTCATGAATAAATTTGGAGCTGCTTCAGGTCAATTTATGCCTTTTGTCACATAGTGTTGCCATTGTAACTATCCCAAATAGTATGTTGAGAAAGCTTTTGTCATTCAGGTTTGCTAATTATGTTGTAGACAAACCTGATTTTTTTTCCTATAGTGAAAACTGAATGGGATAAGAAGGTTATAGGTTGTCATATGTTTCAAGTGGTGAAAAAACTAAAATCTTTAAAAAGCCCTTTAAATAAATTAAACAGGAAGAATGGGAATTTATGTGATAATGTTGTAAGATTAAGAGAAGAGTTAAAGCAGGCTCAAGTTCAAATGGAAAAGCATCCTCATGACTTAAATCTGAAGCTCAAAGAAGCTGAATGTTTGCAGAAGTACAATTTTGTTGTTGCATATGAAGAGAAGCTATTATTCCAAAGAGCTAGGATTGATTGGTTAAAGTATGGGGATAAGAATAGTAAATTCTTTCACAAGGTGATTAAAAGCAGAAGGCAAAGTAACATAATCAATAGTATCTGCAATGATGATGGAACAAGATTTGAAGGAAGTATTGTTGCTGTTAAATTTGTGGAACATTTTAAGAACTTTCTTGGCTCTACTGATCAAGTTAGTCCTATATCTGATATGGAGATCCTGTTTAATGCAAAATTAAATGAAGATGAAGCAATGGCTATGATTGGTGTAGCTACTGATGCAGAGATTAAAGAGGCTATTTTTGATATTGGTGACCCAAGGGCACCTGGGCCTGATGGCTACTCATCATTTTTATTTCAAGAAATCTTGGAGTATTGTGAGGTAGGATGTGTGCAAAGCAGTTAAAGATTTTTTCATTAATAGGAAGCTTCTCGGTGAGGTAAATGCTACACTTATTTCCCTTGTTCCTAAAATCCAACAACCTTCCAAAATCTCTGAATTTAGGCCCATTGCATGTTGTAATGTGATATACAAATGCATCAGTAAAATATTAACAAATAGAATCAAGTATGCTCTTCATAAACTTGTCAAGAAAAATCAGAGTGCATTTTTCCCTGGGAGGTTGATTCAGGACAATTTACTTCTATCTCAAGAGCTGCTCAAAGGCTATAACTATAAAATTGGGGCTAAAAGATGTGCTTTAAAAATGGATATTGCAAAAGCATATGATACAGTTAATTGGATTTTTTTAAAAACTATTTTGAGACTGTTTGGTTTTCATGAGAAAATGGTGAACTGGATAATGACTTGTGTATCTACTGCTGCTTTTACTATTTGCATTAATGGAGAGAGACATGGTTATTTCAGAAGTGGTAGGGGATTAAGGCAGGGTGATTGTATCTCTCCCTACTTATTCACTCTTGTGATGGAGGTTTTCTCATTAATGTTAAAGAGAAGAGTTCAGGAAAACCCTAGTTTCAAGTACCATAAGGGATGCAAGGAAATGCAGCTAACTCACCTTTCATTTGCAGATGATTTACTTGTGGTTAGTCATGGGGATCAAAACTCTGTTGGAGTTATTAAAGACGCCTTGATTGAATTTATCAATGCTTCTGGGTTACAGCTAACACATGGGTAAGAGTACCATTTTCTTTGGTAGTGTTAATGTTGTAGAAAGGGAAAGAATTTTGGATATTCTACCTATTAAAGTTGGTAGGTTACCTGTTAAATATCTTGGCCTTCCTCTACTTGCAAGGAAAGTTGGTATTAATGATTGCAAAGAGCTGGTGGACAGGGTGAGAAATAAAGTTAGTGACTGGAAAAATAAATCTTTGTCTTATGCTGGGAGATTGCAACTTATTTCCTCTGTATTGGCTGTATGCAAACTTATTGGGCCTATGTGGTTATGCTTCCAAAAGCCATTGTAAAGGAAATTAATAGTCTCCTTAAGATTTTTTTTATGGAATCAAGGAAGGAGTATTAAGGGCAAAGCTAAAGTAGCCTGGTAAGTAGTGTGTAGTCCGAAGAGTGAAGGGGGATTGGGTCTAAGGATATTGGATCAATGGAATGAGATTCTGCTTATGAAACACATTTGGAAGCTATTTTCTAACAAGGAAAGTCTATGGGTCCAATGGGTGAATAGAGTAAAGTTAAAAGGTAGAAGCTTTTGGGAGATTAATGTTGAATACAATGATAGTGGTACATGGAAATCATTGCTGGAATTAAGAGATAAAATCAGACCTTTCATTGTCCATGTCATTGGTAATGGTAATTCTATATCTATGTAGCATGATTGGTGGCATGTAATTGGTCCTCTGGCTAAATTCATTGACAGTAGAAGTTTATATAATGATAGACTGAGTAATGAGTGTACTATTGCTGATATGATCATTAATAACATGTGGAAGTGGCCTCAGGAATGGTACACCACTTATTGAGTTTTAAATCAGGTTCATGTTCCTCATTTGTATGAAAGTAGAAGTGATTATGTGAAGTGGAGATCAAAAAATGGAATGCTTATGGAGTTTTCTACAAAAGATGCATGGAATGATATGAAAGCTGATGCCCCTACTGTAAACTGGTGGAAAACTGTCTGGTTCTCCCAATGTAACCCAAGAAGTGCTATGATCTTTTGGATGGCTTTTAAAAGGAGATTGCTCACTCATAATAGAATATTAAAATAGAGTAATGGACTGATATGAGTCATGTTTAACAGGTCAAACAGCAGTAATAATCATTCTATTTTTGCTCTCCAGTTGGTACAAATCCTTGCCTGAACTTTTGCAGACTGTAATCATTCTATTTTCCTTGTGTGTGTGCAGGTTTATTGAAGAAAAGCATGAAGAGTGTTGCTGCCGGTCATTCTATCGTTTTTGCAGTAGTTTTCTCAATTTGTAATGGAAGATTTTTATTTCTTACATGGAACATCATTAGAGAATTGAAGTATCTTGTATCTTTTCTGAATAATGCAAGACTACCTTTTGTCATGATTTTTTAATCAACCTTAGCTCTACTATAATGTTGCTTTCTTGCCTTTAACCTTAAGTTTGAATATCTTGTGATAAGTGTTTGTGGTGATGGGTTGGTGGTTTGGTTAGTTGGTGGTAGTGGGTTGGTGGTGGTGTACAACTGTGATGTCATGGTGGTTTGTGGTGGTTTGAGGAAGAAGTTGGTGGGGAAGAGAATGAAAAAAAGAAATCTAGGTTTGTGGGTGGATGTGGAAGAAAAGACGGATATACCCTCATGGGTTAAGTGAGTTAACTGACGTTAGTGGGAATTGGTGGGCCCAGATGGATGGAGGGACGAACGGTGCATAACGTTTCACACTTAAGGACGAACGGTGCAACTTTTTTGGTCAAAGGACGAAACCCTGCGGTCAACGCAAACCACAAGGACGAATGGTGTAATTTACTCTTATCATTATCATTATCATTATTATCATTATCATCATCATCATTATCATTATCATCATCATCATCATCATTATCATCATCATTATCATTATCATTATTATCATCATTATCATTATCATTATCATTATCATTATCATTATCATTATTATTATTATTATTATTATTATTATTATTATTATTATTACAAAACATCACTTCATTAGAAAATCAAAGGAAATTACAAGAAATTAGTGGGAGCCGTGAGACTAACTGGGCCCCCACTCCTTTCTGAATACAAAAGCTTAGTCTATGAAAGATGAAAGCCCCACTCTTGGCATTATTCGAGTGGCTAACGGCAACAGTCCTGATGCGTGAAAGTGTGTCTAAGGCTTCCGTCTCAAGCTCTCCAAATGTAGAAAAAGCAAACGGGATGAACTTGTAGCCATTTTCTTCACATTTAGACACATATTTCTTTTTCTTCTTATCCACCGCGTTATGTAAAGCTACCCCTGGAGCCCACAAATTAGCATCAATACCCGCAAAAGGAGAGATCCCAGTTACATCCAAACACGCGTCCTTGCCTTGGAACCAGTTAAATAATAACAAGTCTGCCGGACGTAATTCTTTCCCCTCCTTCGAAAAAACCCCATTTGGGCCTCCTTTTTCACCATAATCCCAACCTTGGAACATATGTCGACAAGAATATCACGTACCAGGTTATGTCTAAATTTCACCCCCACTTCATTGGAACAATGAACTGCATGGTCTCCCCATTGGTCCATACGGTGCTTGCAGCTCGGGCAAGGACTGCCTTCGGAAAACATGGGTATGGCAAGCCTATAACACAGTACCGAACGGAACTGGCGATGGTTCATCCTTTGGCCTAACCCATCAATGGGTATGGTGAAAAGGAAGTCTTGTGCATGTGGAGCCCAGGTACAGCTGAGGATAGCCACTTGCCTTGGACTTAACGAATACTTTGAAATAAGATCTTTCTCGATGACACCGAAATAACACTTTGCCAAGGTTTTCATCATATGGGGTGCAGGAGTGTCAGATGCGACAGAGAACGTGTCTTTGTTACAAGCATTGTTAAAATTATCGAGTGCATGTTGAAACGAAGGGCCATGACAGTTAATGCCCGTTTTGACCAAAATCCGGTCCTGCATATCGCTGGTTTGCAAACGAGAGGCGAGGAAAGCATATTGGATAATGTCACTCGCCGCATGGATGCCCAACCCCCCCAACTTGATTGGGAGGGTAGCAAGCCGCCACTGCCAGTCGCCAAAACCTGGCCCGGAAGCTGTGATAATCTTCTCCAAGGAAGCACGTAACATCTGATCAAACCGGACTTGGGCCTCTCGCATGTACAACGGGGAACATGTCCTCAAAGCATAAGATAATTTTGCAACCCCGGCACAATTACGAAGAAGAAGGAGCTCACATTGGGGGTCATTAAGTTTAAGAATAGCTTCTATTTGCAAGATAGTTTTAGAGACCCTTTTCAAAGCCAGCTCCTGACAAAAGCCTTCATTCAAACTAACGGGGCCACCAAGTAGTTTGACACCATCAGCTGGACGAGAGATATTTATAGGAAAAACACCCTCCTCCCTACTTCTGGGGTCCTCCATATTATTATTATTATTATTATTATTATTATTATTATTATTAATAATAATAAGGGATGATATAGTTCCAAATGAGTTCAACTTCAACATGCAGGTTGCTTCCACCGCGGTCCCGTCATCAACTAATCAATACTACATTATAAAGTATTCGCGACATTCTTAAAATGAAAAGCTTAAAAAATTAAGACTAAACAATTGCTTATAATAAAAATTTTAATAAGTACATCTATAATAGCATTGATTGCACATTCTTAAAATGAAAAGCTTAAAAAATTAAGACTAAACACTTGCTTATAATGAAAATTTTAATAAGTACATCTATAATAGCATTGATTGCAACACTTTAAAGCACTTTTTGTAACTATGTTTTATTTTAAAAATAATTCAAATATACAAAGTAATTTAATATAAAAAAAAAATGTCTGACAATAATTACCTAATAAATGTTATTAAAGCACTCTTAATATGAAAAATACTTATTATTATATATATTTTACAAACTAATAAAACACACAAACCTTCATATAATTTATATGTACACAAGTTGATGATACATATGGTTTTAAAAAACGGACCGGTCCAACGGGTTCAACCGAGAACCGGAGTCACCACTGGTTTAGCTAGCTCATAAAAGTCGTCCGAAAACGATATTATTAAATTAATAGAGTTTCAAAATGCACACTAAATTACAATGATCAAAAATATTATTAAATCGCAAGAGTGGCTCGAGAACCAACATATACACATTTAGAATATGTTTTTGATAAAACTTATTTTAAAACTAAAAATTTGTTAATCGAATCGATTTTAAAGCAAAAGATGTAAAAGTGCAAAGTGTTAATTGTTAATTTATATGAGTATACACATTTACACATATCTATACTAATTATAAAGCATTTGAGACATTCCTAAAATAAAAAGCTTAAAAATTAAGATTAAACGCTTGCTTATAATAGCAAATTTTAATAAGTACATCTATAATAGCATTGGTTGCAACACTTTAAAGCACATTTTGTAAGCATGTTTTTTTAAAAACTAATTAAAAAATATAAAGTAATTTAATATAAGAAAAAAACGTTTATAACAATAATTACCTATAAATGTTAACCTCTAATATGAAAAATACTTGTTACTCCGTATTATACTTATTGTACAAAATAATAAAACACACAAACCTTCACACAATTTTGATATACACAAGTTGATGATACATATGGTTTTAAAAAACGGACCGGTCCAACAGGTTCAATCGGTAACCGGAGTCACCAATGGTTCGGGTAGCTCATAAAAGTCTTCCGAAAACGATATAGTAAATTAATGAGTTTCAAAATGCACACTAAATTACAATGTTTAGAAAATATTATTCAATCACAAGCGTGACTCGAGAACCAACATATACACCTTTAGAATATGTTTTTGATAAAACTTATCTTAAAAACTAAAAACTTTGTTTTATAAAAATCGAACGATTTTTTCAAAAAAAAAGGATGCAAATGTGCAAAGTGCTAAGTGTTAATTATATATTTTATATATATTTGTATAACAATAATTATACTCTTTAAAGTTATGCACATGGCTTCTTGAATATTTAGTTTTTCTTTATCTTTATAAGTACTCTTTTACTTGTATTATCCATCTATGTGGGACAAATATAACAAACATTATTTTTAGAAAACTAAATTTTCTTAGTATAATGTAATTGATTTTTAAAATTCGCTATTGTGTTATTATTTAATGACAACTTGCGACTACATGTCATTGTCAACCGCTGTAACCTCATACCTTTACAATATACCAACTCTCAACTTAGTATTGTCACAATATCACGTGAATAATCTATTAGATGATAAGTAGGCCCAAGCCCGTTGTTGGGCCTAAAGCCCATTGTGTCCTAGGGTTTATCGTGTATATGTATGTCCAAGTTATGAGATTATGAGGACAATCAATCAATAAACATTATTCTCCTTCTAACATGGTATAAGAGGGTTACGATCCTAACAATACCAAACTCTAAACCTAAACTCTTCAACTATAAACCTTAACATAATCTACTGTTTTTATATAAAAAAAAGTATTGCTATTGCATAAAATTATTCAAAACTAAAATTGTCGTCATCCGTATATCTATTAGATTATAAAATATAAACTAAAAAAAATTCGTTGAATATTTTAATTATGTAGTACCTGCCGCTGCAACGCGCAAATACCCTACTAGTTACACATCATGTATATATAATAGTTCCAAATGGGTCCAAGGAACATGTGTAGGAGACTTCTGAATGAAATGGCAAGGTCTCTAACGACCATAAAGAATATTGGTCAACAACGTTACTTAAAGTCTTTCTACTAACTTTATATATATAGTGTTGACGAATGATCTTTTTGTGTGTTAACGAATGATGGCTCAACCTCAGGGACCCGGTTTAATTTGACCTAATCCGTCGAGTTGACCCGATTTATATTGACCCGTTTTTTGACCGGAACTGTTCAACCGGTTGAACCATCCGTGTCGAACCAGGAATCAAAACATTATGTTTAATCCTCATATCTTCAAACTTTTATTATTTTTCGTTTATAACCCATAAACTTTTTTTTATCACTAAAACTATATATCATTATAAAATCTCATTGTTAGGTACATGTATTCGTCTAGTTTACTAAATAATTAGATAAAAGTAGCCAACGACAAAGACTTGGGTCAATTTCATTTCTCATTCCCTCCATTAAAAAGATTATATAATGCAAATAGTAATGCAAACTATTCTATCCACTAGCACATGATATATGGATAATGGACAATGTTCTAAAAGGCGTGAGGCGTGGCAAGGCGGCATAGCCACGCCTCAAGCCTTACAAGCCTTTGTGAAGCCTTTGCGTTTCATAAGGCGTGCTTAAGGCGGCAAAAAAATATTTATAGATTTATGTATTTATAATTTTGTATCATTTTTAAGAGCAATTTCAATAACTAAAGCCCCAATCCCAAATAACCGGGCCCAAATATGAGGCCAAAATAGGAATTAAGTTTTGAAATAACGAGGAAAGAAGGAAATAGCCCAAATACTAGAAATTCAAGCCCAAATCCGTAAATCCTTTAAATTCTTCTAAAAATGGCGCCACGCCTTACCAAAAGGGCGCTTTTCACTTTTCGCGCCTTATCTCACGCCTTTCACACGACTTAGACCTCGCTACTTGGTTCATTTCGTGGCGCCGAGGCCACGCCTCGCGCCTTAGCGACGCCTTGGCGACGCCATGGCGCGCCTTTTAGAACACTGATAATGGATTTGCACGAGGTAAACGATGAAACTTTTTTATTTATTTATTTTTTTTCCGGCTGGCATCTTAACTACATTATAATGCATTTAGGCCATTTTTAAAAAAGAAGTCTTAAAAAAGTAAGCTTAAACACTTAATATAAGTGGAAAGCTTAAAATTCAATACATCTCATTATTCAAAATTAAATGCAGACATTTTCACTAAATTAAATACAAGTTTCAAATTATTTATAGTTCATTATTAAAAACATGTAACCGTTAAAAATTATTATTATCAGTAATGATTATTAAAAACATATAACCGCATCCACTATATAAATACACAAATAATTTCATATCTCTCTCATCTAAAACATCAGCAATAAAGCCTAGTATACCCTATAAAATTTAGTCACAGAGTACTACGTCATTTACTGCGCATGGGTTATGCTAGTAAGACTAAAGGATATACAAAGTCAAGAAAATACAAACTCATGTAATTCACGCGTTTCTCCTGTTTTATTTTTCAAATTTCATCTTTAATCCTTAGGTCTCCAAAAGAATATAATGTTACCCCTCAACTTCGTCATCAAAAGAAACAATTCTCGTGTAGCCTGTTATTGCATTATTCAAGCTAAAAAATTTCAGTAAATTTTGTTATAACGGACTGTTTTGCCACTCTATATTTAGTTGTGTTTCTTTGTCACTTATTTGACTTATGAGGCTAGATTTAGGTAGGGTAACTTATTCGGGAAGAGATCCGTTCAAGTTATTTAAAACTTAATTGATCAAGTTAGTCAATTATCAACCATTAGATCAAATACATTTTAGTGAACCTAGATGCACATTTAGTGATTGATAAAATTTGTCAAATGAATGAAAGTTCCATTCAAATTTATGAGGTAGTTTCAAATAATATACGAGAAAATTGATTTTTGTGGAAGCTTACAAGAAACTACAGATAATAGACTTTGTTTTGAAAGATATCACGAAATTTCTTGAGCTTGGGGATTGAAAGTGCAACTTATGAATATAAAGTTGACTTGAGGTCAACTTACTCACATTATTTAACTTATGATCCACATGAGTAGAATTATCATTTCATTTTCGATAGCCATTCAATTCATATCCTGCACTTGCTTCTTAACCAATAAAAAAAATTGTAAGTCCTCTCCTCAACTTTGTTTTTATTTATGAATATGAATTTGTTGATTGTTTTTGCATTTGTGTTTATTTATAGCTTGAACCTAATACGATTGTTTAAAAGTAAAATACACGTGACGTGATTAGAAGTGATTGTTTCTGATATAAAAATTGACTGTGAAGTCAACCCAGTTGCATTATTTTACATGTGACTTGAGTAGGATGATCCTCCATTGTTTATTGTAGTTCTAAAGACCGTAAGTCATCTTCTCTTTTTGTACTTTTAAAATGTTTATTCTTTTACTCTAACTTAGTGCTTTTTATAAATCATATTCCAAATGATTTCAGTTTTAATCCGGATCCTATTTTATTTGATGAGGTTCGTTATTAGATTAATGGTTCGTTATTAAATTTCATCCGTTTGGTTTGTTGACGGGTTAAGAATCTGGATTTAGATTTGGATTTGGATTTGAAGAGAGAAATTATGTTATAATACATATAAATATTATTTTGTAAAATTAATATAGAGTTATATTGTATTTAAATATAGTGGTATAATAAAAATCTCAAATTGACTGTGAAAGAACTAAAAGTGGACCCGTAGGATTTGAAGAAATTCCAACCAATTAGCATGGAAAGAAAAAAAATGTGTTAGAAGTTTTGAAAAGTTAACTTTTTTTAGCCAAACAACTTTAATAAAAATAACACTCAATCTTACTCCTTAAAACCTTCCAACCAAACACCTTGTAAATTGACCAGTAATTGTTGAATACTTAAATATGACTAAAGATAGAATTATGAGAGAGGTGTAAAGACCTCCCATTTTTACAAGTGATATCTTCATGTTTTTTTATTATTATTTTTTTCCTATAATTTTATTTATATTCATAAAACTGTAAAACGGAAAATACGGAATACAAAATATAAAATTAAACAAATTAAAAGTATTAAACTGAGAAAAAGTACGAAATAGAAACTCATAAAAAAACTGTGTTGTACTGTAAACAGAGGATCAAAGAGGTGAATATTCATCCTTTTTAGTGAACAGAGAGGGTACCAATAAGAAATCGCTAATTTAGACTTGGAGACTTTTGTTGAGTCAACTTATGTTATTGATCTAGCTATCCATGTTTTGGAATTGAAATTTTTAATAAAAGCTTCATTAATAAAAAGAGTTGAGATCAATTTAGACATCATATTTTTGATAGACCCAATGAACCAATCTTGACTATCTATTTTTTATTAAAATTAAAAAAAAAATCCACATTAAAAAAAATATTTTACAAATGGTACATCGTTAAGCGACAAAAATACACCATATCGAAGAAAATATTTTTATCTTTCAGTAGACGGGCGTTTCGATTTACTTTCGACAAATCTTTTTTTTTATATTAGTTTAAATGTTAAAATTTGCGTCTGAAAAAATCACATGTGATTTGTATGTTATGAATGACATGTGATTTCACAAATCACATGTGATTTATATTTTAAGAATCAAATGTGATTTCACAAACAACATATGATTTTACAAATCAAAAATGATTTCATAAAATCGCATGTGATTTTAAAATAACAATCACATGTGATTTTAATAGACGTAAATGTCAACACTCATAAAAAAAGTCAAAAAGAAAGTTCGTTGAAAGTTATAGAAATGCCCGTTTATAAAAAAAATGATTTAATTCTCGTCGTGATAGTATGATTCTTTTCGCGTAACAATTAACGGTTTATTAGATATTTAATTAAAATAAAGAATAAAAGTAGGTTATTTTATTTATTTTTTATTAGAAAAATCTATTATAAGAATTGCTTCATCGAGTCTAGAGAGAATTTTGGGTCTACCTTAAACTTTTCTGTAATCAATAATCATCTGTTTTAAATTCTCAAACAACCTAGTTCATCTTTATCATCTAATTTATTATACTTATAAAGTTTTCGCTCTTCATACTCCGTATAAGTTTAGTCTTAATAAAAAGAATCACTAAACATTCATTAAATCACTTGATTCAATTTGTTAATTTACCTTTTAACATCGATTTACGTTCATTTACGTATCAAAACATTTACACACATACTAACGGACAAATTTCAGTAACTCATTTTAAACAAACTAACGTTCATCCTTTTTTTTTCAAACATTAATATTTCTTAAACCGTTAATCTTTAAGCCAAAAAAAATGTACCTTCGTGACGATCATTTAATTATCTTTCTATAGATGGGCTCTTTGATATACTTTTAACAAACTTTTTCCACGCTTTTCGCTCTTTTTTTTTTTTTTTTTTTGAGTTGAAACTTGCATGAGAAATCATGTGATATTATACTAATTTGGATAAAACATATAAAATCACATGTGATTTTTTACCAATATGATTTTTTCACATGTGACTATAGAAGTTTCATAAATGAACTGCATTAATATATAATTCGAATATAGTGTGTGTGATATATGGTTTGAAAGCCAAAAATGTATGTTTTCTATTGCAAAAGCCGGGAAAAGTTTTTGATTTATAAACAAATGCTTATGTTAATTTTAGTATAGATGTTTAGTATTTGAACTTCGATATTAGTATTAAGAAAACGTGAAAAAAAAATTAGTACGAAAAGTTTTCGATATTAGTTTTTGATTTATAGACAAGTACACATGTGATATGTAATTCGAATTTTGATACAACTAAGAAAACGTAACAAAAACGAACAAAAAAAAGTTTGTCGAAAGTATATAAAAGTGCCCGTATATAGAAATATAATTAAGTGCCGGTCGTGACGGTATAATTTATTTTTGTTTAACGATAAACTATTCATGAGATATATTTAAATTATAAAAAATATGTGTAATTGAATTTTTAATCTAAATATTAATTAATATCCCTTTTTACTCAACAAGAAAATGAGTGGCTGAGATTTGTTTATTAATATGTAATAAAATTTTGATATATAAAATGACTCTTCTCTTTAAAATCTTTTATACAATGTTCATCAAGTAATCTACTATCTTTCACTAATAAGCATTCCAGAGGCTATTAATGTAAATTTTTATGGAGTATACTAGTCGAAGCTAACGAAAGAAAAAATGATATCTTGCCCCTTCAGCATTATTTTAAACATAACATGTAGCTTAATACAACAAATTACATATCGTCTAAAATCGAAAGACTAGAAGTGCAATTAAAGTTGAATCCAAGTCAACTCACTTGCCTTTACTCTTTCTAACTTCAATTTCGTCCATACTATAAGTGTTAGCGGTAATAGTGATCAACATCACCACCGCTAACTCAGTGCCATGTCAGCTTCTCCCTCCACAACCATCATCACCATCAATATAGTGTAATAACACAACTAACATCACTACCAAAAAATCTTACTTAAACACAAATATACCTCAAAAATAAAATCACCCACACACAACAACAACAACAACAACAACCCACAACTTGGTCGTCTAAACGACTTAATTTCTCTCCTTTTTCCAACATAGCACGCGTCTTCCACGGGTAAGGTAATAAGGTAGCACACGTCTCAAGGCCGCCGCAAACGTTTAAAGAGGCTTATTACCACAAGGTCTAAGTGTGTTTATACTCTAATTTTTTATATATATATACTCTAATTACTTTCTATAGTGTTTCATTTTATAACACACAATATAATAATCAATCCACTCGGCTAAATGACAAGGTCTAAATAATTAATACAACTTATTAGGTCTAATTTTATGGGAATAGATTTGGTGAGTAGATAAATTGAAATTAGAAGAATGAGAATAATATTAGCCACATATTTCAAATGAAGGGAAGTAATTTAGAGATTCGTCTTATTTTTAGATGCATATGAAATGTACTTTAACGCGGTTTCTTCTCACTTTCTCATTTTACTTTTATTTCTCTATTGATCCTAACTTTTGATTTGATAACTTAGAGTGTTAGGTGTGCTAGCCGGAATCGTGATGGTGTGATTTGGATTATAGAGGTGTATGAGATTGGGGATATTAATTCCATTGTTCTCACAGGTACTACGTGATAGCATTTTGAGTATAGGTATTACATTAAGTAGGACACATTCAAGTGCCACAATTCCATTATATTTGTGATGGAAATAATAATAAATGCGGACCCTACTTAAAATGGCTAACAAAACACCCCTTCCTTTGTTTGATTTATGATTGTAGAAATCATAGTTTAACAACAAAATTTTAACTAAACACTTAAAATACTATGAATGCCATCGTTTGATTTCTATACTCTTCAAACAAACACCTCCTCAACCTAAAACTTTATGCGTGTCATTTTAGTTTTTAGCAAATGTTTCATTTTGTATTTGCTCATCTCATAACTTGTTTTATGCAATGTTTTAAAACCGAACTTGACATCAAACCGTGTGTAGCTTCCATTCTTGGTTTGACCGTAACCGTTTAAACCGTCTATGAATAAGTTGTCGTTGTTATGGAGTGATAAATATAACATTTTTTTAACATTATATTTCATGATTGACACACTTAATTTGTCACCTACTATCTTTTTGTAGTAAAACAAGGACTTTTGTCTCAAAACCAAAGATGTGTCATAGATATTGTCCTTAAGCATACTAATTGTTTGTGAGTTTTCGTTGATTTGTCATGATTTTTTTCCCTGTACTCTTAAGCATTTTGTTAAGGTAGTGGATGTCTTTGTTTGTGATTGGTGTTTGTTTGGTATGAAATATATTGCTTTTCAAAAGAAAAATGATTTGTCAACTAAATAAAGAGGGTAAGAAAGAAGAAAGAGAGATTATGATGCAAACCACTATATTTGGAAAGTCATTATGTGAGTAAAAATTTTTAAACTTTTTGTGAATGTAGCATTGGTCTTAAAAAAATTAGACTATGATTCCTCTTCTTCTTCTTCTTCTTCTTCTTCTTTTGTTTTTATGTCTTAGTACACTTGAATACATTCCAACGAGATCTTTGAGTGTTTGTAGAGTTATTAAGGGTTGAGGTGAATAATTAAAGGTGTTCGACGTCATTTTCTAATTTATATGCTGGTTTGCCGATGGATTTTTTGGTTTTCCAGTTATTGTTTTAACCGGTTAACTATGTGTGGTTTACCCAGCCTATTAAAAGCGTGCCAACCCACTTCCGGTTAAAACCTAATACTAGACGGTTTTTCAAAACCATGGTTTTATGTTTGTATACCCAATGTAAACGTTTTTAAGAGCGTGTTTGGTTTGCTACATGGAATCACCATGGAAATGGTTTTAATTAAAAGGTAGTATGATACTAATATGAATTCGATCGATTATGTTTGATGTAATTTGAAATATATGGTATCACATTTAAGTTGGCCTCACAAGCCAATAAAAAAGTTAAAATAATTTTACAAATATCATAGACCATGATAAATGCAAGTCTTTTTTTTAATAAAGGAAACAATTTTTATGAATAAGATGGGAGGGAATATTTTCCACGTACCTACCTATCTTGACTAGAATAACAAAAACTCCATATATATATATATATATCCCATTTATATATAGCAAACATATTTCTTGTATGGTTATTATTATTCTAAAGTATTACAAAAATTAGATCCTTGGGCCAAATGACCGTGTTTAAATAACAAAACAACTTACACTAGTTCAAAATGTTTAAAAACTCTAACTTTGTCCAATTTTTTGCATAGCATTAAGAATGTAAAACACTGACTAAAAAATAATTTCCTTTCTTCTTCCTCCAACACTCCATTTCCATCATTTCATCACTCCCACCACCACACCACCTAGTGACAACCACCATAAAAAATAATCACATGCATTGAACAAAACCCTAAATTAAGAAACAATTCAATTAAAACACAAAATAAAAATCAAAATTAACATCCTAGATCGGCTTAAATCTAAAACCCCAAAGTTTTAGTCACCACCGTCGTCACAAAAATAGCCGTACATTTGCGACTAAAAGTGGTCGTGGCTAAAGGTTTTACTTAGTCGTGGTTAAAGGTCTTTAGCTACGAGGATTTAGTCACGACTTTTCAGCCATGACAAATCGTGGATAATGTTTTAGCCAATTTAATTTTATGTCATGGCTAAAAGACCGTATTCTGTAGTGAAGTGATTCATTAAATTGAGTATATAAACCACAATATTGTCTTAAATTTATTATCTTTGGTGGTTTCATAGTTACAAAGAAGCTCATAAAATTAGAAGTATGATTACCATTTTGATCTCAACGAAATTTGATTAAAAGTTGGGTGAGAAAATAGTGGCAACAATACCAACATACATAACCAAGTCGAAGAAACTTTACAAATCTCTTACTATCAAACATGAAACCAAAAAGCACGTTAAAAACTAATTAAAGTTATTAAACCAAACAAAACTATCGTAAGAATAACAAAAGATAGTACTTTCAAACTTGTATATTCTTCAGATTCTCTCAGGGGAACATAACAAAATACGGACCCACACTTGAAAAGACATAAATTATTTAAGGTTAACAAAATGCCTACAGTTGAAAGAGTTTAAATCTAACAACTAAATCATAGATTACGTGCATGTTATGAACTCAAGAACCACCATTACACTTAACAAAATGCCTCCAGGGACACACCTCTTCCAATTCTTTACTCGCAAAACAACACCAAAAGTGACATCGTTATCTCTCATTCCCTGAGATCATCTTCACAAGAAAACCGCATAAGCTACCTTACACTAAAAACAAAGTCAATCTTACAATAAGGACACACTCACATCTATTCAGTCTATGATAAAATGAATCTTGAACACTAATGAGGACATAAACCCTGTCAACACCTAACATTGTTGATTCACATAACACATTTATTAAATAGTTGGGGTGTTAATATGGGGCAAGATGATAAGTGGGTCAAGAAAATGATCGCAAGTGGTAATGGACATTTCATATCTCAAACATTGCATAGTTGAATATATTTGATCATACAATTCATGCAAAACGCGTGAATGCATTATACTATTTTTAAATTTATGTTGGGGAGCATTATGGGTTCTTTGCAAATTGCAAGTAAGTGAAGGTTGCTTCTTTTTCTTCTGTATGTTCGCCTTTGATCTTGACTAGGGTTTTGTGAGGGTTGTTCGAATTATATTACTCATTAGAAAAAACAATTAATGTTAGCACATGCATGCAGTTGTTAAGAGTTAAGCATTTTGGTCCTGTGAGGCTAAATTGGTGGTGTTTGAAACTTCTGTGTCAGTGTATGATAGCCTTTTTGAAGTTTGATTGCAATGGTCCTGGATAAAGTAAATGACTAAAATACCCTTTGTCTTATTCACGAAGACAAGGGTAATTTGGTCATTTCACAATCGATAGGGACCAAAATGCAATCCAAACTTTAAAATGGGGACTATCATTGCACTTTCAAAGTTTAGGGACCAAACCTCGCATTTGGCCATACCATTGGACCAAAAATGCAATTAACTCTTAAGTTAATTTATAGGTTGTTGGGATTTAGAACAAAAACTTTTGGCAATATGAGTTGGATTAGTACATGTAATTCAACCTAACCGACTAGGGTCGAGCATCGGTCTAAAAACCCATTCAACCGTAGAAAAAATCAAAATCCAAAAATCATGAAATACCTAGATCAAAACGGATTCGAATATGATCGGTTCGGTTTTGTGTTTTCCGGGGTCGGGTTCGGATATAGGTGTGTTTATGTGTGTTTTTTGTCGGTTTTGGGTCATTTAACTGAACCGACCAAACCAAAAATCGTGAAAAACCTAAACCAACCAAAGAGTTGTCGGATCGGGTCGGTGTTTGTCGGTTTGATCGATTTTCTCGATCCGATTCTGTTTTGAACCTTCCATGCTCAAATTTTATAAATGTACATACACATATTTGTAGGATTTGTGTTAAAAATTTAATAAATGATAAATACATTATATTTTGTCGCTTAAAAGTATGATCGAATTCGTTTGACATGTGATTTTTGACGATGCTATAATGTTATGACAAAACATTGGTTGAAATTTGACATGTAGCTTAATCCAATAGATTGCATATTATGTAAACCCGAGGACCGAAATGCAAATAAAATTGACTTGGGGTCTACCCAGTTGCCTTTACTCTTTGTAACTACATTTCATCTTCCATTTGATCTATCATTAATACCAAGTACCAACACTTCACTCTCAAAGACTAATTTCATCCATTGCTAAACTGTAAGTCTTCTTCTTTATACTCTAATTAATTTTAATATTGTCTCACTTTATTACATTACAATATAATTATGGATCCAATGGGCTATATGACAAGGTCTAAACAACTACACATCTTAATCTTTAATTTAATAACCCAAATTTGGACAGATTCCGAGAAAAATAGTGTCCAAATTGTGATTTGTTATCTTCTTTTGTAATTAATATATACTTTAAATTTTCAAAAGAAAAAAAATAGTATCCAAATTACTTTGGTAGACTGTAATTATTATATCTCCTGGACTAGATAACAAGGTCTAAATACGTTATGCCTTATTAATCAAGATTGAATTGCAAAATCACATTTTACTTTTAATGTTGGTTCAGCTTTTATTTGCCCATCTTATATAACTTATGTAGTTATCATTCTAAACGTATTAAAAGTGATATTAGATCTAATGGGCCAAATGACCGTGGTCTAAATAATAACCAAATACTAAATATAATAGGTCAAATGTTAAATCAATTGTATGTATATTTCTAACTTTTGATATATAAAATAATTTGATAATGGCTACTCTTTCTGATGATCCTTACTTGTGGATGCAGATTGATAATGGCTACTACATCCGTTCCTCATCGGTGGAAATATGATGTCTTCGTAAGTTTTAGAGGTGAAGATATCCGCAAAGGCTTCATGGATCATATGTTCAATGATTTCAAGCAAAAAGGAATCCATGCTTTTAGAGATGACACACAGTTGCCTAAAGGAGAAGAGATATCTCCTCAACTGTACAAAGCCATTGAAGAATCGAGGTTTTTGATAGTTATCTTCTCCAAAAATTACGCTTCTTCATCATGGTGTCTGAGGGAACTTGTCAAAATACTCCAGCGCAAGAAAATGAGAAAGCCTAAACACGAGGTTCAAATAATCTTTTATGATGTTAAACCTGACGTAGTGAGGAAGCAAACTGGGAGCTATGCTGAAGCATTTGCCAAACATGATGTTTCAAATAGAAGAGAGGTGGATAAATGGAAAAGCCTATTCAATGCGGCTAACTTATCTCGGATGGGATCTCCAAGACATGACAAATGGGTAAATTTTTGTTATGTTATTAGTCTTGTAGCTCTACTAAAGCTTAACACTATGTAGTTTCTGACTCTTTCTATTACTTATTGTGTCTTTGTGGTTAACAGGTATGAGTATAAGTTCATCGATTCCATCTCCAGAGAAATTCTCAAAAAATTATGTGACGGACCCTTACATGTTGGTGAGAACCTTGTGGGCATCGATTTCCATTTCGACAAATTAGACTTGTCACGCTTTGTTTGGTCAGATAAGGTTAACATGATTGGAATATGTGGTATAAGCGGAATAGGAAAGACTACTCTTGCCAAAGCTGTTTATGACTCGATGCATACCTACTGACGGAGTTGCTTTTGTGATAATGTCCAAGGAGCTGAAAAACAGCAAGGCCTAAAGCAAGTCCAGATGCAAATGATTGGTAAGATTCTGAAAACAGATGATCTGAAGATATCAAGTGTTGGTGAAGGTTCTATGGTAATAAAGGAAAGGATGAAATGTGGCGGATCCTTCTTGTTTTGGATGATGTGAATAATGTGAACGTTAGAAGCACTAGCGGTTCACATGATTGGTTTTATTCTGGAAGCCTTATTATTTTCACTGGTAAAGACAAACAATTGCTAAGGTCTCATAAAGTGGATGAAATATATGAAATGGAGTCTTTAGATGATTATGAAGCTCTTGAGCTCTTTAGTTTGAATGCATTTGGTGAAAGGCATCCTACAGAAGATTTTGAAGAATTTGCTTCCGAGATTGTGAAATATTTGCATGGTCACCCTTTGGCTCTCAAAGTTATTGGGAAATCATTGTATGAAAAATGTGGATTTTGGAAAAGCAAATTGGAAAGACTCCAAACATATCCTAATTCAGAGATAGTACAAAAACTGCGACCAAGTTTTGATAGCTTAGAACTATGAGAAAAGAATGTTTCTTGACATTGCATGTGCCTTCATTGGGGAAAAGAAAGATTTTGCTGCAAGTGTACTACAGTTAGTCAATGTTCTAAAATGCTATTATTGAAGTTCTAGCTGATAAGTTCCTAATAACAAGATGTGGAGATTGTCTTCATATGCATGAATTGATTCAAAGCATGGCTAGGGAAATTACACGCGAAGAGCTCAACATGCCTCGGGAAATGAGAAGATTGTGTATATCATTGCATTGAGTGAAAAGAAAGTAAGAAGTGGCGTATTCTTCTTTACCTTGATATTAATATAAAAGTATACACAAATGCATATGTTACTCTCTATAATTTATGTTACATGTTCTTGCTTTTCCGTGGAAATGATGAAGCGATTGAAGTTCTAGTCCTTTTGTTAAGGAAATCTAGTCAAGCGGTTCACATAGACGCTCAATTTTTGCACTTATGAAAAATTTGCGGATCCTGAAAATTTATGCTGAGGAAGAATTTGATCAGAAACGGGAATTGAAGGGTTACAATGTGAAGTACTCAGAAGTTTGTAATTTTTGTCCGATGAGCTAAGCTTGTTTTGTTGGCATGGATGCCGTTCAAGTACTTACCTTGATTTCTATCCGAAAACATTGTTGTCATCGACCTCTCTTACAGCAACATAAAGCAACTTTGGACAACACCAAAGGTATTTATTTGTTCATACATGTGTTCGTGTTCGACAATTAGAGATATAAGAGCTAATTTTTTTTTTTTATTGATGCAGTGCTTAAGAAAGTTGAAAGTAATGAAGCTAAGGCACTGTTGTAACCTAACAACCACCCCTGACTTCTCAGAGATTACAAATCTCGAAGAACTAGATCTTGAAGGTTGTGTGAATATGGTTACAGTTCATCCATCAATTGGAATGCTCAAGAGACTACTTGTCTTAAATATGAGAGACTGAGACGGCTAGGAGTTTTCCTAGCAAAGTGGAAACGGTTCTCTTCAGGTTTTGAATCGCCGATGCTTAAATGGCACCAAGCCTTTTGGTCTAGATGCTGGACTTAAATCTCTGGTCATATGGAACCAACAACATCCCCAACGATCAGTTCCATTGCCTGGAAGTTGGAGTCAACTTTCTACTCTTCAAAAACTTATACTTGATAGTTGCAAGAAGCTGGAAGTGTTGCCCGAACTTCCACATAGCCTAGAAACCGTTAAAGCACGTGATTGCACCTCCTAAGAGAAGTGTCGGAAGTTTGACTCAACTTTCTAATCTTCGAAAACTTATACTTGATGGTTGCAAGAAGCTGGAAGTGTTGCCCGAACTTCCACATAGCCTAGAAACCGTTACAGACGCGGGTTGCACCTCCTTATGTTCAATTATGGGATCAAACCCAATCATGAGCAGAAGGTCCACTTATCTCAACAACTGTCCAAAATTGTTTGAGAGTCTTGCCATTGATAGCCAGGTGTCGATATCGGAGACTGAGTGTCGCGACTCATCTGTAACTTCCCAAGGCTCTACAAACCGTTTTTCTTCTTTCCTTCGTTATGCGATAAAGATGTGGATTGTTCCGTTTGCCCGGAAGTTCCATTGAGAATATGGATATATATTATCATGGAAATAGCATTCCAAATTGGTTTACAAATAAAAGTATGGGAAATCTAGTAAAGGTCGAATTGCCATCAGATTGGAGCTTCAGTAAGTTTAGAGGATTTGGATTTTGTGTTGTTTTTAAGAGAAAAAACCTTCCACATATTTTGGATACCGTGTAAAGAACTTTGATGGAGATTCTTTGGGACAATGCAATCCATTCTACTATCTAATATTTTAAGGATAAGCCAATAAGAATCAATGAGTCAGATATGATATGGTTGCATTATACCACAAGTGAAATAGAGGACCTGGAGGAAGCAAAGAATTTTGTAACATTTTGTTTTTAAATGAAGGAATTGAAGTGAAGGAGTGTGGTGTAAGAGTTGTTTGTGATGAAGATTTAGATGAAGAAGCAGACGTGAGTATGTTCCAAGACATCCACGAATCAGAGCATGGTGGGGCCTTGTGCCTGTTTGGGACAAGTATCGAGGACTATGGAAAATCGACCGACATGGTAGATTTTGTAATTTTTATTTGGTCTTTTTATTAGCCACAATAATCTTTAATAAAGAGACACCCACCATGTGTTTGATGAAATGCATGACTAGAAATCATTTACTCTACAGCCTGTTTGTAGATTTTTTGGATTTTATGATGTATTAAGAATTGATGTTGTGTTGCGATTTGTACTGTAAGATAATAAACCTTTGCTGTAGTTCATGTCTTTTGAAATTACTAATATCGTAGCAATTACGTGACTGGTATAATACTATAATGGAACGTGTGCTCTTGCCAATGCCAGCTAAATTTGTATACAAACTTGACATTTGTTTTAATTGCTGAAAACGTTATTCTTTGATACTTGCCTTCTGATCGTTCTTCGTTGCACTAATAGCTCAAGATCCGTTCCTTGAGGTAGCTGCCATGCTACATGTATTTCGACCCATTTACGTACGGGTCAGATTTCAACCCGTTCCCAAAATGACATCTTTTACCATTTAACATGCACATCATTTGCCAATGCCAGTTTAAATCTATGGAAAAGATTATCTACCATGCTTGTCGAGACTAAGTTCTTGCTTGCCAGTTGAGGTATAGTTTACTCATCATATTTATATGGTCAAGTTTTGTAAGCAGCTCTTCAATAACCTTATGTTTTTAGTTTTGTAACTAGCTATGGGAAAAAATGCCGGACTAGATATGGTTGACTGTTATTAATATGCATTTTATAAGAGACAATGTGAGAGCACCCTCGAAAAAATATGCTAGATGAAAAACAATTGATCTCTAGAGTGTCAAGAGGCTCAAGGAAACTAAGAGTGCGGTTGCATTTGGAGACATATTTTCCTAAAAACATTTAAGAATCCTTGACCTTGCTGGTCTTTACTTTCTTCTATATTTGTTTTTAGGCTCATCCACCAAAGATGATCAAATTGTAGCACGCCACGCTATTGAACATACTTTCAATGATTGATGAAGGTAAAGTTTCGTTCATTTTAACTGGTAATTTCATGTAATAATTAAATTGATACCTTAATTGTTTTAAACGAGTGTGGGAACCGCGCATGCGGGATTGCTTTTGTAGCCGTGAATTTGGATAGGGACTATTTTTGCCAAATTGCTATTAAGGACTTACTTTGCAAATGACACTTAAACTTTAGGGACTATTTTTGCCAACTTGACTTACTTTGCAACGACACTTAAACATCGGGACTATTTTGCCAACTTGTGAAAGTTGGAATTAATGTGTGCATTGCAAACACTGTTGCTTCTCTATAGTATATATAGTAATTGATTATTTATAGGTAAAATGTTCACCTTAAGTTGAAGAAACTTCAAGCAATTAGATTGATATCTTAATTGATTAACTCGACAGGATGTAATTAGCAGGAAATTTACTAGAGAGTAGAATTTTGTAAATTGACATCATCATGTGGTCTGCTGGTCAAAATATTCTGTTAGATTATTTTTACATATATTATCTTTTTTTTAGAACGGTAATTCTTAAACTATCTCACAACATTTACACTACAAATTTATCTCGTATGTCTTAAGCAGGGCCTCGAACCCACAATCATTTGGTTGGGAAGCTTCTCACACAACATGAGGTACCATTGGAACATAAGTTAATTTTTTTTTATCTATTTAATATATTTATTTTTCTCTCTCTCTCTCTCTCTCTTTTTTCCTTTATATTGTGGTTATTGATTACGTGAACAGAAACCAATTCAAAGATACTTGAATTCAATGGTTACGATTTTATCTAATAGGCTAATATCAATTTGATCTAGTGTCACTTTCTAATATTAGTTAGTTAGAGAAAGCAATATTTTGCAAGTTATTAAAAACATCATTAGGACCACTTGTTAATACAATATTGAGCTTCACGAAAAGTGTAACATGAGGCATCAATTAATTTCTCTTATGCTAAACATCACCACCAATCCACACCTTTTGTGCTGCAGTAGTGTGTATCTGTTTATCAACCTATCTTGTTATAATGACGATTATGTCTTGAGGGGATGTTTGATTCGAGATATTCTCATACTTACCAAGAAATTATAACGAATTTTCCCACTAATTCACGAACCACAACATATGCTCTAGCATATATAGCTGATAAACTGAATACAAGCTAAATCAAGAAAACCTTGTCACCTTTGAAGCTCAAAACCGAAACTTTAGGAACCTTGTGGCAAAAGAAAACAATTTCCCCTAGGAGAATCGATCCACCATTCAAACCAACTTTAAGAACCTTGTTGCCCAAGTAATCTTGACTTGTAAACGTAAAAATTACCTTGAAACTTGTAATCTACACAACGATAGCCAAACAACTAGTTAAGGATGTTTGTCAAGTGAAGTTCCGTGTATTCGAACCTATAATTTCACAAGAAAACGCTAGCACTGAAATTGATATTTTATTTGACTAAGTGTATCGGATGTAATTGAGAGGAAGTTTACAAGAGAGTAAACTAAAGCTAAAACTATGTAAAACGACTATCATCGGTGGATGTAAATTTGAGCCTTTGTTATATTTATGGCTTTAACTGAAAACGAAATTAATAAAATGAGTAGGTAGACATAGCTAATCTTTCCAAGAAATGATATTTATTTACTAAATGATGGATTAGATAAAAGTAGCAACGTTAAAAACATTGATCATTTTCATTTCTCATTCCCTTCATTAACGCAAAGATTAAGAATTATAATGCCAAAAGTAATGCAAACTACCATGGTTATTATTCTATCCACTAGTACATGATATGTGGATTCGCATGAAATTAATGGTAAACGTACATATGAGAAATGTCAAAGTTCGCAATGAAGACTTTGTCTTCTTTTTCCTTATTTTTGGCTGGCATTTAATATTAATGAGATCCACTAGGATATTGTTAAAAATAATAATAAAAAAAAAAAAAAAAAAAAATCCACTAGGATAAATACAAGTTAGCCCTCAACTTTCAAAAAAATAATAATAACAATAAAAATCATGTTGCCCAATATTGCATCATTCAAGCTAAACAATCTGTTAATTTTGTTGTAACTGACCATCTAAAATAGGAGGACTGCAAGTGTATGTTTTGGAGAGTTAAAGTCAACTCTGGTTTTACTAATATTTAACTTAATTATTTGAGCTATATAGATGTGACGGTGAGAAGAATTATCATTACATTGTTGATTGCATTATTCATATTTCTTTTCTTCACCAATCAAAGAAGTAAGTCATCTTCTCTTTACACTTTCATCTGTTTATTATCGATCCGCCATTTCTATACCAAGAAATGATATTTTGATGTAAATTTTGCTTAATCCCATTAACTTAAAAAGTTTACACAAATAGAATAATTATAGTCATGGAGGGCCTTTTGTTGAATTAATTTGTGTTATCGCTAACTTGCTTTATGTCTAGAGGTTACATTATTTTTTAGGACACTACTTTTTTTGGGCTAATCTTCACAAATATGACTTCACCACTTCTTTTTAGTTATCTTTTTGTTAACAAAATCAAACATTGTTGGTTCATTGTTTATAAGTAAGCTTGTGATCACGAATATATTACTGTATAACTTTTGGATACTCTTTTAAATTAAACACCATTATCCTTAATGCAATCTCGACCTCATCGTAAACGTCGAGCTTAACTCATAAATTGATGAGTAAATTACATGGATGGTCCTTGTAGTTATACCAAAAAAAATTTTTTAGTCTTTTAAGTCTTAGAAATTACATTGACAGTCCTTGTTCTCAAATATGCCAACAACATTAACGTTATGTAAACAACAATAATATATTTTCAATTTTATCCAAACACCCTCTAAGTCAACACACATATCTCACCTCATTCTTCAACCTCTCATTTAATAACCTTAATTTTTAATTTGTAAGTGAATGAAAAGTTGACTAGAGATATCGAGATTATCCAAGACATGATTAAAATGTATCAAGAATATTCAAGGTGTGATTAAAATAGGTGAAATTTTGGTATATATAAAAAAAAATCAATGTTATCCATTTTTAATAAACGCATTAATTAGCTTTAATAATACGAGTATTTATTATTTCAATTTAGGGATAATTTCATCTATATCCGTGTAAGACTTCACAATTACATTAATATCCTTACAAATTTCATAATTAAATTAATATCCTTCCAAAACTTCATAAATACTCACTTATATCAAAAATATAAATAATCAAATTTAAAGTGATATAAAATATTGAAAACTCCTGTATCCTCTTAATTAAATAGTTAAATGACCATCTTAGCCTTTTATTTAATAACAATATTTACTCCAAAAACACTCAAATACTTGGATCCATATCTGTATAAAGTCGATGAATCGAGATATACTAATGAAAGTCAAAATTAGTTATACATGTAGTCACGATTTTACAAAAGCAATTCTCTAATGACAATATATCACAACAATCTCAACAAGCTACTGTATTTCATATGCATTAGTTTTCTTATTTTCTTTTTTTTTTTCGTTTGACATCGCTTGTAAGATCTTACAAAACCAATACCTTTTCTTATTATAATAAACTATTAAAGATTGATCTACTTGATGGTTATAATTTTAGATAATAATTTACACACCCAAAAGTTGGTTTCCATCAAGAATGGTTTAAGCTTTTATTAGAAGTGTTTAAGAAGATGATCTTTTTTTTCTTCTTATTATTATGATTCAATAATGAATCAAATAATCAAACGCATATTTAGATTAGTTAAACTTCACAACCTACTTTTAAGAGAGAGGGGAGAGGGACTCGAGACAAGATGGAGAAGAAGAAGAAAGGTGAGTACTTTTCTCATATTTAGGAGGGCAAAAATGTAATATTGCATGGTAAATGATATTTAAGAACACTAAAAATCATTTTATATTGAATTTAAATGAGTTTTGGATATTTGTGAGTGTTATGAACTTTTGAAAGGATATTGATGTAATTATAATATTTGCAAAGATATTGATGTAATTATAAATCTTTTTAAGGATATAGATGAAATTTTCCCTTGAATTTATATTACTAAGCTTAAAAGGGCTTTGTAATCCTAGATTCTGAAACGCCCTTTCCCGACTCAAAAATGTTTTTCCTTTTTAACAAATGACAAGACCGAAACCGATCTTCTGTTACTATTTAGTAAACTGATATATGCAGGCACCGTAGCATCAAATGAGAAACCTTCGTCTTTGAATTTATCCCGATCCTCGCCCTAATCGCGCAGTATCTCTGGAACTCCAGGTTGCCAACGTTGACAATCAAAATAGGTGAACCATAACGCAATAATATTATATAGATACAGTGACGTTATTGCTCATGACTCATGAGATAAAAGATGATACCCTTTGGAAGCTTTGACATCAATTCCATGTTTTTGCAACGCTCGTTAAAGCCTTAAGTAGTTCCTCGAGATCGGATTGGATACGATCACACGAACCTGGGTCACCGGAAAAAATGACGGTCAGTCAAGCCATCCTTAAAACTTACTAAAATCTGTTACTCGGGAGCATATGAACTTACTTGAAGGATATATCACGCTGCCACCCCCGATCCATTTTCACAAGGGCCTGATTCAACTCCATCTTCCTCTCCTAAAAGTCAACAGAAAAATCAATTCAATTAACAAAAAATAAAAATAAAAATAATAATAAAAAATAAATAAAAATAAACAATCACGAAAAATAGATATAACTTGGGTGATATTTTATCAATAACGGGTGGCTCAAACTCATAAAATCATAATAATCACTTGATGGTATATAGGAAGATAACATAAAGACAATCAACATCATGTCTGCACTGGAGTCGAAATTCAACCCTGGTCACACGTCTAAACGTAGGGTTATGGTTCAAGTCTGGTTTCAGATTTGGATCCTGGTCAGGCCTATATGTAATCCTTAACATTGGGTAGTTCACAGGCATTGAGAAGTGCAAAACATAACCTAAGTGTACTTATTGATGCTTAAATGAGTCAACATTGTCACATTTGCAGCAGATATCTACGTAGTTTTCTCTACTTTGTTGCAGAATGAACTGATTCTGAACCAGTACAAAAACATGTTTCTGGGTGGGGCCACCAATCGAAATAGTTTTAAACATAAAACAACCCCAAAATTGCTTATGGAACTCCCATCGTTTGCTTCATGAATCCAATCAAATTAAAGATAATTCCATAAAAAAAAATCTTTGAAACTTGATTATAATATTTCAGTTTAAACAAAAACTTACAATTAACTTACAAATGCACAACAGCCATCGATTTCAACATGCACGAAGACACGTCCATTTCACGAGCCATCTGGTTCTTCGACGAGTGAACCCATTTCATCTTCGGGTTCGAGACATCACACATTGTCAAAAAGTCCATCACCTGTCCGAATATCTTAAACATTTCTATCCCGAAAATCAGTTCTTATCAGCTACAAACAGCAAATTCCAGTCCATGGGTGCATCAGGATGCACCGAAACTTCATTCCAGGTTTAATAATCGAGATCAAACTCCCATAACTTTCGAACGGCTTTGTTTTTCCTTCCAATTTCACCTTCTCCTTCACACCATGAAACCGACACCAGATACAACCGTTGACCATCACAGGACACTAGCCTCGGGGTGTACTCGTGGACCCTTGGTGGGTGTGGAGTCGATTGGACTCGAGTCCAGAGACCATGTCCAATGTCATACATGCAGCTTATCAGTCTCGAATACACGTAAAAGACCCCGTCACAAACAACTCCCGAGCAAACAACCCCAAAATCAACTGGTAGCCGTTGAATTTCCGTCCATTTGTTTGAGGAAGAATCAAAAATCTCACATTGAATTTAAAGCCTCATCCCATAAACCAATCCCCCCTACCGCTATTATCAAGAACTGTCCTCGGTCTTTCACACTACCCGTGTGCTTGGTTTTTTCGTTTCTTGATGTACATCTAACCGAAATCCTGTGAGGATCCCCCGTGAACATCCGATACTCCACCAATCCGCGGCGGTCCGAGTTGACTTTTGATGGTCAAATCGATCAGAGTTGGCTTTCAAAACCCCTAGAACGGACTTTGACCTTGCGTGTTTCGTTGATGCAACCTTGTTCCACGATTTTGTCATAGGCTAAAACCAACACTCCTTCTTC